>OV743716.1:86234104-86669104 GCA_928272305.1 Volucella inflata | reverse complement strand
GTCGTTGTCTGTATTTAAAGCGGTGCCTAGGTAGACAAAGTCCTTAACTACCTCAAAGTTATATCTGTCGAGGGTTACGTTTTGTCCGAGACGTCGGTGTTGGTTGTCCGTTTTGCTTGACAGCATATACTTGGTCTTGCCCTCATTGACCGCTAAACCCATTTTAGCCGCTTCCGTCTCAATACTCGTGAAAGCGCCACTGACATCACGCTGCTCTCTCCCGATTATGTCAATATCGTCGGGATATGCGAGTAGTTGGACGGACTTTTGAAAGATAGTGCCTCTTGTGTTCGCTCGTGAGTTTTGCATTATTCTTTGAAGTACGATAACAACGCATTGCCTTGTCTAAATCCTTTCTGGACATCAAAGGTCTCGGTGAGATCTTTACCGCCCTTGATGGAGCAGCGTACATTCTCTATCGTCATCCTGCACAGACGGACGAGTTGGCAAGGATGCCAAAACTAGACATTGCTCTGTATAGCTCGTCTCTATAGATGCTGTCATACGTGGCCTTAAAATCAATTAAGGGCATGGGTCTTCTCCAAGATCTGCCGTAGTGTGAATATCTGGTCGATGGTGGCCTGAAGCCACACTGATATGGACCTACCAGGTTGTTGACGAACGGCTGCAGGCGTTCACATAAAACGGCAGATAAGATCTTATATGCGATATTAAGGAGTCTGATGCCTCTGTAGTTGGCGCAGTTCAAAGGGTCTCCTTTCTCCTTGCTCGGCAGTCAAGCCATTCGCTCCAGCAGCGTTGGACTTAAACTTCGATATAGCTATCTTTACTTCATCCAGGTCGGGTGGACGGAATTGTTGTTCATCATCGTCCAAGTTGCAAGGTTGACTCTGCCTGCCAGTGGTATTTGGTCCGTCATCGCCGTTATACAGTCTGCAGAAATGGTCTTTCCAAATCCTCAGCATCGACTGCGATGCTTGTTTCCGCGGCATGTTATTTTTACCTTTTGGTAAAACTTCCAAACCTCATTCCTGGAGTAGCATCTCTCAACTTCCTCGATCGCGCGCTTCTCATGCTCTTTCTTCTTCCTCCTGAGAAGCCCTTGTTCGTCTCTCCTCTTTCGCTCATAGAGCTCATGAGAAGCTTTGGTCTTTCTAAGCAGCGCCGCGTTATACGCATCTTGCTTAGCTGCATGTGCCTGCTGGCATTCATCATCGAACCAGGGGTTTAGTTGTGGTGGACGAGTGAAACCCAGTAGATCAGAAGTGGCATCTCTGATAGCGTTTTGGCAGTGTTTCCAATGGTCTTCGATGTTTGATGCTGGCGGCATTGGACCCTTTAAGAGATTAAGAGACACTCGATCGGAAAAGGACTTGGCGATCTCTTGCGATTGTAGCCGTCTGACGTCGAATTTTCTCACAGCATTAGTTTGTCTTGGCGTAGTTTGGGATATCCGCAACCGTACCTTGGCTACAACAAGGTAATGTTCCGAGTCGATGTTGGCTCCTCGGAACGTACGTACATCCATAATACTGGAGGAGTGTCTTGCGTCGATCGCAATGTGATCAATCTGGTTGACTGTTGATTGGTCAGGAGTTCCCTAAGTCCCCTTGTGTATGTCGAGATGTGGGAACCTCGTGCTAGCCACGACAATGTTTCGCCCCGCCGCAAAATTGAATCCGTTATCGGAGGTGGTGTTTTGTTGGCTATATTTTCCGATTGTTCCACCAAAGATACCCTCTATTCTTAGCTTTGCATTAAAATCACCGAGGACAATTTTAATGTCATAGCTAGGGCATTGCTCGTAGGTCTTCTTAAGGAGCTAAAAGAAAGCATCCTTCCTCTTCTGTGGGGCATGCGCGCATATAACGCTAATTTTAGCGAATTTAGCCTTGATGCGGATTGGTATGAGGCGCTCGCTCACATGCCGGAAGCTGAATACTTCTTGTATTAGTCTGCCTTCGACAACAAGTCCGCATCCAAATAAACGCTGCTTTTGCCGTAGCAAATATCGCAGTTTTTCATCTTCTTTTTGTGAATGTCGGTTATGTCTGCTGTACAGCAGTCTAAAACGTGTTTGTAACGAAAGAAAAAGTTGAAGACTGCTGTCAAACAGAGTCATGACGAAAAAGTTAACGCGTGATAGCACACGCGTCACAGAATATAAAATTAAAAGAGATCTGTCAAAAAGGGTCGTGACTCAAAAACCCCGGTGCAATACCGGACTATTGACTTGATATTGAACTAAGACATAACAGCAAAACCAATTTTATTCCCTTTAACAAGTACTTTGATAACGTTATTTCAGGCACGTTTCTATTTAACCTAACACATGGAAACACTTATTTGAAAACATACGTATATTTTCCTTATATTCTAATTCAACATATATAGAAAAGCAATAATTTGTGTAATAATTATTTTGATTTTAGCTTCCCATACATATTTGTTTTATCGACCGAGCTGTCAAATACTAATGTGGCCAATAAGGTACAAACAAAAATCTTCATAGATGGCAAGCTCTACTACTAGAGTTCCAAGCCTTGGGTTTTTTCACAAATAGACTGTAAGTGATTCATCAACATTTATGCAAGCCTGATACCTGTCAACATAGAGAACACGACAGCAATCGTCACGTAACATCCACTAGGTATGTATAATAAAGACAAAATTTAAAAAAAAAATATTTTAATGTGATCAATATTTATTTCGAGGTGGTGAAGGAGTAAATATAGAAGAATACGAGTACATGAAAAAGATTTTTTGTTGTTGTTTCAAGTGCACAAAGAGATAATGGTTTCGGAATTAAATTAAAAAGGGAAGTTGAGAACATATTTTAAGACTTTTATGTAAAGGTACAAATAAATTGCAACTATAATAATTCATAAATCAGCTTACCAGAAAACTTAAACTAGTATTGTACGAGTATATCAATTGTGTGAGATTGTGTATATTTAGGAACTCTGGACATGTAATTAATGAAAGAAATTTATAATTATGTTGTTGTTTGACACGTGTTAAGTAGATATTGTAACTTAATTAAGTTATACTATCTAATAAATAATAATTTATTATTTTTATCATTGTTAAGTGTTTGAAGCAAATATTTGTTTTCTCATTTAACCCATTGTTAACCATTGTTGAGCATACGCAACATTTGGAATTAATATTTTTTATGTACATAAAAAAACATTACATTAATATGAAAAATATCTTGAGGTATTAAAAAATTATCATTCTAAAATAAAATATATATTTTTAATTATTACATGTTTTATTATTTTACTAACAGTTTTCAAATATGGTAAAAACATCTTATCAGAAATGATCAACTTTAATATTTCAAAATAAATTAAAAAATTAGCTAAGCTCTAGTACTGGTCAAAAGATGAAGACAAAAACGTGCCAATTGTAAGAAAATGTATGAGTCGAAACAAATTTGATTCTACGTATAAAAAAAACATTCACTTTAGTAACAATAACAATTTAGATAACAATGATAAGTTTGCTAAGCTACGTCCGATTTTTAATGTCACAAATGTTCAGTTTGGAATATTTTCTCAAAATTTATCAATTGACGAGGAAATGGTACCATATTTTGGACGACATGGCTGTAAGGTGTTTATAAGAGGGTGTCGCCAACACACATCGTAAAAATGTCAAAACAAACAAATCTAAAGAAACTACTGCAGTCCTTGTCGAACGGCAGTTCGTGTCTCTTTCACGCGATTTCTCTGCTGCCAAAAACTCCTTTGTTCTTAAACTGAATGTGACATCTTACTTCGGAATCATTTGGGAATAAGTTTTGTCACCTAGTACACGCGGAAAGAGATACAAACTGCGTTATATATTTTAGTATAACTAATGTAATAATTAAATTATCAAATTATAACCCTTCCTAGAAATATAACCCCATCATTATAAGCGAGTTAAATTTTGCCTTCTCAATCGCTGCGTGACAAGAACATCTTTAACAGAGGGAAACCTGTCGGGTTTGGATTTAAACTGTGGACTTTGTGCAAATGGTTACTTGCATAAATTCATTCCATATGGGGGTAAAAACAATAGCGATATCAGAACTGATTTAGGACTTGGAGAAAAGACCGTTCTAGAGCTTTTGTCTGTGGTTCAAAATCCCACTAAAGACCTTTTTTGTTTCGATGAAAAACATAAAATCCTTTTAGTACGATGGAATGATAATTTTGTTATTACTCTGGCCACTTACAACGCAAAAATAGACAGACGCTGGTGTCAGCGAAGAGTTATGACTTGAAAAAAATGGTCAACCCCTGGCAATAGCAGATTACAACAAAAATATGGGTGGAGTTGATCTTCACGATAACGGAATAGCCAACTACAGTGGTGGTGGCCACTATTCATACCGGCGTTTTGGTGAATTCGTGGAAAATTTACAACATCGCAAATGAGCACAGTATAAGTCAGATAGAATTCAAATCTTATGTTTAGCTAGCTCTTATGAAAGCTGAAGAGACGCGACATAGGGAACCTGCTACTAGTTCTGCTGTTGTTATATCAAATCCAAGTCCATACTACGACAATATTGGACATATTATTGCGTAAAATGAAAATAAATTTCGTAGAAGATGTCGACAATGTCAACGTACAACAATTTACATGTGTAAAAAGTGTCAAGTGCACGTTAATGCTGACTGTTTTGAAAAATTCTATTCACGTTAATTTTGGTACATTTTGAAGTTAATTAATCCTAACGTTGCGTTAACGCAACATTTTGTGTAAACTAATCATTACAAGAAGTTTTTGTCCTGTTAAATCTTATTAATTAATGCATTTTAATCTAAAATAAATGATAAAACCAAAACAATTCTTATTTTGTTGACCCTTGGGTATTAATGGGTTAATAAAAAAAAATTGCAGAATACTCGTATTTAAAGAAATTTTATTTTTTCCATATACATATATTATGAATAATATTATAAAAAGGGTGGTGTTAGTTTTTAGATTTCATTTCTGGGAATAGCCAACGTGTACCGCTATTGTTAGGCTAATAAGATTGCTTGACGTCTCCACCAAATTGTACGATTATAAGTTCATATTTGTTTCTTATTAAAATGGGTACAAAAAACTGAACAACGAATTGGGAAATTTTGCGCTTGCAATGAAATAAATGGCACTAAAAAGTTAAAAGTGAGATTCGAAAAGCATTTTCTTGAAATATTTATTTTGTTTTGGAATTAGAACAGAAACAATGGTAGCTTTTAAATATTTAAAGCAAAATCGGTCAAAGAAGAATGTCAGGCAGTGACCAATTGGGGATTTTGTACTCTAAGTATTATTTTAAAATTCAGTTTATTGGAAGTAGATTTTATTTTTAAATTCATGTAAAATTATAATACCATTTGCGATATAGTATTTTAATTTCTTTATTTTGAGCTAAATATGTATAGTTACACACATTTATATATACGAGTATTCAACATTTGCAGTCCCACCATCTTGGCAAAAACATTTAAAGGGTGGAAACATAGTACGAGTATGTATATTTTGTTTGGTTTTATTTGATACTCGTAAATAAGATATATATATACTTTTAAAAAAATTGTGTTTATTTATTACTTTTGGTAGGTAATGCATTTCCAAACCAACCTTGAGGTATCCATAGTTCTTCGTTAACCGATTTTTTTGGTTGGGTGTTCGGTTTCCCCAGGAGGCCTATTGCACCCATTCTGCATTTTCACTTTACAGATGCACTCACATAACTAACGTTAACATAACATAAATTAACTTCTTTTAAACAAAGTACACAAGTAAAAAGAACAAAATCTGTTAATATAGAGCTAATTTTTTTTCACGAACCATTCAATTAATATTTGAGGCTCAGGTTCCCGGCAAAAAAAATGCAAAGATTTGTGTTGATCATCTAGTTTCTGTCAATGAGAGAAAATAATTAATAAATGCAAATATATACATATATTATAATACCAAGGAAGTGGAAAGAAAGTTGCTTTACTTTTTAGTCCACCGCTAAACAATTTTTTTTATCCCATGCATTATGCAAACTTACCTGGATTCCTCGCATCCTGGGCGGTATAAATGCACATGCTTAATTCGTATTAGTCTATAAAATAAAAACTTATTTATTAATTAAATACAAAGTCAATAATTTTTTTTCAGTCACAGTTTTACTCCTTTTTCAGTATAAATTGACATTTCATAATTTCACCCCAGTGTGGGCAAATGTTTTGTTTCACCATGAATATTTTATCAGAAAGCTATGTTCCGAAAAATATCATTTTATAATCTAAAATTAGAAATCCGAAATATGTATGGATTAAAAATATGTACAATTTGATTATTGTTTTTTTTTTTTATAAATAAACGAAAGGGGTTAACGATTATTTTAAATATTCTCATTTGTGCAAATATTACTCAACGTAAATCATTTGCAAAATAGATTTTAAAATATGGGTTAAGTAACAAACAGCAAACAAAACAATAAGCAAACTATACAGAATTTGTTATTTCGAAATACTCGTACCACAAAGAATAAACTAATTCTTAAAAAATATTGTAAATATATACATACGTGTATTATTATTATTATATCTTGATTTAACAAGTAATAAATTACAGGTTATTTTCAAGTTTCGATATTAGCCGCGTTTTATTGGCAGGTCAGTAGCCAGCTCAGCATTCAATGCCAATAAAACAATTTAACTCACTCCAAACGTCATATGACTTGTTGAATAAGCTTGTGGGTGGGTTCGTAAAGCTGCGAATGTTTTTTTTTAACTCGCATTTAGTTATTAGGCCTCAGCAAACAGAATTCGCTTCGTAAAAGGTATCCGCGAAATTCTTTTCGTGCTGAAACTTAAGAATAAATTAACAAAAGCAAGAAATTTGTTTAAATTTCACAAAAACGTTAAACTTAAACACGTACAAATTTAACATGAAAAATATTTTTCCCTGTATTATTTTTTAGTTCGTGTGAAAACAAACACATAATTAACGAACGCATCCTTCATAAAACAAAATCATTTCTAATACTCGTAGCATACATTGCGCCATCTGAACGTCAATTTTTAAAACTTTATCGGCAGTAATGAATTCTGGCTTATTTATCGCCAGCATTCGACTTGTTGTTGTTTGCAATGTTAAATTTTTCTGTGCTGGTTATTGACCTGCCAAGAAAATGCACCTATTGTTGTTTCTTGTTAGTAAACTGATGATGGATAGTTTATTTTTGTCGCAGTTGTAGAGCAGGTGTTGAAGTTTAAGAGTAGTGCGGTACATAACACAAGAGGAGGGAAATTCTTTTTTAAGGATGTAGAGATGAGTGGCAGAGGTATGGCACGTGTAATTGGACACACTTAACTCAAAATAGAGAAATAAAAATGCAATATGGCAAATGGTGTTCTTCTTACTTGAATTTCTAAATTCAAAGAAAATATCTACTTCCAATAAATTGAATTTTAAAATAATACCTAACCTATAAAGTTCTCTCTGATATTCACGTTTGACCTATAATAAATTTTAAGGCTACCATTGTTCATGTTCTGATTCGAAAATAAAATGCGCTATTATTAAATGATTTATCGCGGAGCCAGAACTCAAGCGATGAAATTACTACAAAAAATTAAGCAAAAATTAAAGTGCATGCAAAACTATATTAAAACTTAATCATTTTCAAAGAAACAACTAAAAAACCAACTTTTAATCGGTGTTTTACTTCAAACAGCAATTTATTTCGATTCCAAGATCCATTGCCATTCGACAAAAAGACATAGATTTTGCAAAACAAGGCTTTTCAAATCTGATTAGTATTTTTTTTAGGGATTCGTCAGTAAATACATTTTTAACAATTTTGTGCCACTAATTTTTTTACCAAATTCCCAATTCGTTGCTCAGTTTTTGTATTCATTTCAATAAGAAAGAAACAGAAAAACTAGGTCGAGAAATCTTATTCGTTTAACAATAGTGTTACATGTTGGCTATTCCGGGATATGAAAACTAACATCAGCCACCCCACCTTATTTATTATTTATAGTAAATAAATGTGGCAACGATAAGTATAAGGCCTCGTAGAAGTAGCATCTTCCGGCAGGTGCTGGTTCCTTAAATGACGAGAATGAGACTCTGCAGCCGAACATCTCACTAGAGATTGGGAAGTGAAGGGGACAAATGGCGAGATTCCTGCGCCATTAACCAGGATTAGTGTCGGAAAAAACAAAACAAGGCCTTCTCCGGGCTACTCCGACATATTTGGAGCTCAGGCCGGAAAGGATTTCCGGACTTAGTCAGGGTCCTGGAAAAGAAATGGTGGCGGACGAGCCCTATAAGGGCCAACGGCAGCGCTCACATCCCGGAGAGGGTTACTGGCTTCGGTGTAACCGACCCCTCGTCCTAGGGGCACTCAAAGTGGAACTGGTCCTCCAGGTTGGGGGTTGTGCCGCCGGGGTAACTGCGCGGCCATTTAAAAAAAGATTAAGTTACGAAGCATCAACAAGCCTCGGATATGGACGGATCTAATGTTGACAACCCACGCAAACGATTTAAGGACAATGAGCTTCGGATATGCACGTGGAATGTTAGATCC
Source organism: Volucella inflata (assembly GCA_928272305.1). Taxonomy (NCBI): domain Eukaryota; kingdom Metazoa; phylum Arthropoda; class Insecta; order Diptera; family Syrphidae; genus Volucella; species Volucella inflata. Next base: position 86,660,568 of record OV743716.1, on the reverse strand, counting down.
CTTAATAGACAACGTGCAGCCGAGCAACTAGCGGAGGCCCTAGACTGCTGCAAAGCAGACATAACCGCCATCCAAGAAATGCGATGGGATGGGCCGGACAAAAAGAAGATGAAAAACTGCGACATCTACTACGGCAATTGCTATCGACGGCAAAAGCAGCGCTTATTTGGATGCGAATTTGTTGTCGGAGGCAGACTAAGACAAGAAGTCCTCAGCTTTCGGCATGTGAGCGAGCGCCTCGTAGCAATCCGCATCAAGGCTAAATTCGCCAACATAAGCCTCATATGCGCGCATGCCCCCACAGAGGAGAAAGATGACGACACCATGGATGCCTTCCACGAGCTCCTTAACAAGACCTACGAGCAATGCCCTAGCTATGACATTAAAATTGTCCTCGATGATTTTAATGCAAAGCTAGGGAGAGAGGGTATCTTTGGTGGAACAATCGGAAAATATAGCCTGCACAACACCACCTCCGATAACGGATTCAGGCTAATCGACTTTGGGGCGGGGCACATCTCGATATACACAAGGGGACTTGGAGAACTCCTGATCAATCAACAGTCAACCAGATTGATCACATTGCGATCGACGCAAGACACTCCTCCAGCATTATGGATGTCCGTACGTTATGAGGAGCCAACATCGACTCGGACCATTACCTTGTTGTAGCCAAGGTACGGTTGCGGATATCCCACACTACGCCAAGACAAACTAATGCTGTGAGAAAATTCGACGTCAGACGGCTACAATCGCAAGAGATCGCCAAGTCCTTCTCCGATCGAGTGTCTCTTAATCTCTTAAGAGGTCCAATGCCGTCAGCATCAAGCATCGAAGACCATTGGAAACACTGCCAAAAAGCCATCAGAGATGCCGCTTCTGATGTGCTGGGTTTCACTCGTCCACCACAACGAAATCCCTGGTTCGATGATGAATGCCGGCACGCACATGCAGCTAAGCAAGATGCATATAACGCGGCGCTGCTTAGAAAGACCAGAGCTGCTCATGAGCTCTATGAGCGGAAGAGGAGAGACGAGCAACGGCTTCTCAGGGGGAAGAAGAGAGAGCATGAGAAGCGCGCGATCAAGGAAATTGAGAGATGCTACTCGAGGAATGAGGTTCAGAAGTTTTACCAAAAGGTAAAAATAACATGCCGCGGAAACAAACCCCGAACCGAAGCCTGTAGAGATGAACAAGGGAACATCGTAGTAGAATCGCAGTCGATGCTGAGGATTTGGAAAGATCATTTCTGCAGACTGTATAACGGCGATGACGGACCAAATACCACTGTCAGGCAGAATCAACCTTTCAACATGGACGATGATGAACAACAATTCCGTCCACCCGACCTGGGTGAAGTGAAGATAGCCATATCGAAGCTTAAGTCCAACAAAGCTGCTGGAGCGGATGGCCTGACTGCCGAGCTCTTCAAAGTTACGAAGCATCACCAACTCATTTGTAAAATATGGTCGGACGAAAGTATGCCCGATGAATGGAACCTCAGCATTGTTTGTCCAATCCTCAAGAAAGGAGACCCTCTGAACTGCGCCAACTACAGAGGCATCAGTCTCCTTAAAATCGCATATAAGATCTTATCCGTATTGTGTGAGCGCCTGAAGCCGTTCGTAAACAACCTGATAGGTCCATATCAGTGAGGCTTCAGGCCAGGAAAGTCCACCATCGACCAGACATTCACACTACGGCAGATCTTGGAGAAGACCCATGAGCTTCAGATCGATACCCACCAGCTATTCATTGATTTTAACGCCGCGTATGACAGCATCTATAGAGACTAGCTATATAGAGCAATGTCTAGTTTTGGCATCCCTGCCAAACTCGTCCGCCTGTGCAGGATGACGATGGAGAATGCACGCTGCTCCATCGAGGTCGGTAAAGATCTCACCGAGACCTTTGATGTCCAGAAAGGATTTAGACAAGGCGATGACACTGTCATGCGATTTTTTCAACATCGTACTTGAAAGAATAGTGCAAAACTCACGAGCAAACACAAGAGGCACTATCTTTCAAAAGTCCGTCCGATGCAGTACTGTCGTCAGAAAATACTCGATTTGAAGTAGCAGACAAGAAATCATTCGTGAAGATCAAACAGAGTGTCGGAGACTAAATGGGGCCCTGGGGTCACGAGCAATTATTTTGTAAATATAAAGGTAATCTGTAATCCATAGAAGAAGAGAGTCGTCGATTGCAAATGCACTCATTTTCGATAAAAGAGCCTGATGCCAAACTCTGTCAAATGCCTGAGATATATCAAGTGCAACTATATTGTTTTCGCTAGATTGATGTAAACTTTGGTTTCACTTCTCGGTGAGACATGCTATCAAAACACTAGTGGACCTGTTTCTACGAAAACCGTACTGCCGGTCATTAAAAAGTATTCGTGTTTCGATATATTTCATGAGCCGACGATTTTTCAGCTTTTCCAAGACCTTGGAAAGAAATAAGTGCAATGGGCCTGTAAGAGGAGGGGGGGATTCGCCTTTTATTAGGGAAGACTGAATAAATGCTGTTTTCCATCTGCTCGGAAAGAGTAGGATTAATGGAAAAGCTTACGCAGTGGTTTCGCCAGCGTAGCAGAACACCTCTTCAGAAAAAGTGGAGATATACCATCGGGACTAGCGAATTTGTGAATATAAAGATCTTTAAGTACTCTTGCTACTACACGAGTGCGCGAAAGTGGATTCATCACATTGAATAATCGACGCACTCAAGTGTAGGCGGAAACAAAGCATAATCTGGAAGCATTGAGCTGGCTGCAAAGTGCGCAGCAAGCAGATTGGCTTTGTTCAAAGACCTGACAGCTGGAATGTCATCATAAATTAGCGTTGTGATGGAGGATGAGGCAGAATTACTAATGTTGTTGACGAACGATAAAAAATGTTTACTATCTTTGGGACATTGTAGTATTTTTGGAATCAGTTTTTAAACAAAAAAAAAACATTGTGGCGCTGGCAGCCCGGTTTGGGCCATGGCCTAGCTTCTTGACACTCATTTGTATTGCTCATGTTGTAATTTTTGTCCGAACGGCACTCCTTAGAAGCTTTTTCGAAGGCAATTTTACTTTCGGGAGTTTGCCGTTGCCCCCCGAAAGGGTGATGGCGATTTGAAAAATTGTTGGTGACCCAGCCGGGAATCGAACCCAGACTGTCTGCATGATAGTCCAATGAGCTAACTATCGCGCCATCGCCATCGCCATCAATCAGTTTTTAGTCGTACAAAAATTTCATACGCTTAAGAAGTGCGATGCAGTCACTACAAGGATACGATTCTTTGTATGGAGTCATACAGCACAAACCATTATGGGTTGAACTTTTGTAAGTTTGGGGCTTCTGCAAATAAAGCAGTAGTGGATAAATTTCTTACGAAGATGGGATTTTAACCATATGAAATTGAATTCCGAGTTGGAACAGGGACTACATTGTGGTGGAGTTCGGTAAGCTTACCAATCACTAAGCAGGTAGCTTCAGAGTTATCTGAGAAGTGTGGGTGGGGATATACAAGAACAAGTCAATTTACACTAATAATTAGTCCCCCATTAAATGTTGGATGCCATTCATGGAGCGAAATAACCACTGAGCCTACAAATCTTTCTCTGTCTCTCTCTCTCTCTCTCTCTATCCCATTTTCCGAAAACTTGCCACGCGCTCTGGCGTTTTAAGAGTACTCATAACCTCTTGAGTGTTGAGTTCTTTGAAAAAACAAAAAAAAGAAGACCACAGTTACATTCATATGTGATTTTTCCACATGATTGCAAGAATGTGTTTCTGAGTTACAAGGGTTGTAGATCATTGGAACAAATGCCACCCCAACACGTCAGTGCACACTGCAACTACGATTGCACCATAAATGAGCCTATCTAAATAGCAAACTTTCCAGATATCGGTCGTTCCAATAACCGGATTTTATTGAAGGTCCCTATCCATGTATACCTATCCGTTAATGTCAAACTTTAAGATTCACTTCATCCATAAGAAAATGGCTAGTTGAAATCTTGTTTTAATACGAGGGCGGTTCAATAAGTCCGTGACTTTTTGAATTTCTGACCTCTTTACTGAATCAGCAACACTGCTCCTGTCAACAGGCATCTGTCAGTTGACTCCTGTCAAAATTTAAACTTGCTGCGTCAGTTAGTTTGTGTTTGACAGCTATTTTTATCAGACTACTCACTAATTTGAGGAGAAAATGGAAAAAAGTGAATTTCGTGTGCTTATTAAGCATTATTTCTTGCGAAAAAAAACCATTACCGAGACCAAGGCTAAGCTTGATAAATACTATGGGGACTCTGCACCATCGATTTCAATGGTAAAAAAGCGGTTTACTGAATTTCGTTGTGGCCGTACAAGCACTGAAGATGCCGAACGTCCTGGACGCCCAGTTGAGGTCTCTACACCCGAAACAATCGAAAAAATTCACGATATGGTGTTGGCCGACCGAAGTTTGAAAGTGCGAGAGATTGTGGAAGCCGTAGGGATCTCGCATGGCTCAGTGGTTTCAATTTTGAATGATCGCTTGGGCATGAGAAAGCTTTCCGCAAGATGGGTGCCGCGTTTGCTCACAGTCGACCACAAACGCAATCGTGTAACAACTTCACAGGAAGGGTTGGCGTTGTTTAATCGCAATATGGAGGAGTTTTTGCGCCGTTTTGTAACCGTGGACGAAACATGGATCCATCACAACACACCAGAGAACAAACAACAGTCAAAGCAGTGGGTTTCTAAGGGTGAATCGGCGCCAAAGAAGGCCAAGGTGGGTTTGTCAGCCAATAAAGTTATGGCGACATATTATAAATAGGAAAATAATTTTGACTGCATAGAAAATTAAGTATCTAAGCCAAGTAGTTCTCAGACACAATTTTAAGGATGGGCAAAATAGTAACGTTAAATTTTAGTTAAATGCTTCTGGTATGGATTCTTTTAATTTGCATTAACAAATCTAAGTACAATATAACAAAATACAGTATAGCATACGGTGATGAGGAATCTCATTTAAAAATATCAACATTTAAATTGTTCGGCTTCCATTATTATTTTTTTGATTTACATTAGTGGGCATAAAGTATGTTGATGAAATAAAAATCGTGCATTTTTTGAGTTTAACTTTTAAATGGTTTTATAAAGAATTTTTGTTTATTTTTTTCCTTTTTATATACTCGTATGAACTAGCAGGTACATCCACGCTTTGCTGGGTCTTTTAATAAATGCATACATATGTGCATGAAGTATGTACATATGGATATACAACAATTTTTTTTCTCAAATTGAATACACATATATATTTATATTTTCAGAATCCATATGTGAATATGGAATTAAGTGATGAAATGATACGAGTATTTTTAATGTTTACAACTAGAATTTCGTGTAAGTTTCAAACAAATTTTAATGTAGTGTTTGCTTCTTTTTAAAATGACTTATCACAGACTTACAAAAAGGAAAGCGATCGAGTACAAATTTAACGCGGGTGAAACCGCGGGCAACATATATATAGATTAAAAATACACAAAATTTGTTCATTGTTCTTTTTTTTTATAAATAAACGAAAGGGATTTATTAGTTAAAATATTTTTGTTTGTGTAAATGTAACTCAACGCAACCCTTTTGTAAAATTAATTTTAAAATATTGCTTGAGTAGCAAACAGCAAACAAAACAACAAACAAACTACCAAGAATTTGTTTAAAAATGCTGTGAGTATATATGGTACATAGGTGTAACTGGACATATTTACCTCAGAATAGAGAAAAAAAAATGCTTTATGGCAAATGGTAGTTTCTAACATGAATTTCGAAATTTAAACAAATTGCATTTTAGAATACCAACATTGTTCATTGTTAAATGATTTGCCGCGAAGTCAGAACTCGAGCGATGAAATTACTACGAAAGGGTAAGAAAAATAAGAGTCACATGTAATTTTATATTAAAATTTAATCCAACTGTTACCCTGTGTTATATTTCAAACAGCAATTGATTTCGATTTCAGCATTCATTGTCATTTAACGAAAGGCATAAATATTGCGATGCAATGCTTTTCAAATCAGATTTATTTCGATTTTATTTAAGGAATTATTGGTACCTTACTTTTGAATTTTTAGTGCCATTTATTTTATTATAAACACAAAAGTTCCCAATTCGTTCTTGGCTTTGTATCCATTTCATAAAAAAGAAAACCATAACGCTGTACTTTCTACAAATATCACTCTATAATAGTAAAATTTGGTGGAAAGATCAAAAAACCTTATTAACCCAACAATAGCGGTACAACTTAGCTATTCCGGAAAATGAACACTAACTTCAAAAACACCGCCCTTTTATATTATTCATAATACATATAAAAATAAACAAAGTTTCTTGAAATATGCAGTAAAATTTTTAAATTAAATGAAAAAGCAAATATTTTCTTGAAACACTTAAAAACGATAAAAATAATAACGTGTCGAACAACAACAACAACCATAAACTTTATGCCCTCAAATAACAATTCTTTTCATTAATTATATGTCCAGAATTCCTCACATAGAAAAAATTAACACAATTGACTTACAATACTAGTTTAAGTTTTCCTGGCTGATTGAAGGGGGAGTAAGGTTCAAAAGGCGAAAAAAGGCGGCATTTGGAAGTGAAAAACGAGATTTTCGGGCGTCGCGCAGTGCCAGCCAGGTAAAAAAATCGAGCATGAAATCGCTTGAAACGTTGTATCTTCGTTAATTTTGCTCCGATCTACTTTAAAATTTTGACACATGTTATACATTCAAAAACAAAACACTGTGGCGCTGGCAGCCCGGTATGGGCCATGGCCTAGCTTCTTGACACTCATTTGTGTTGCTCATGTTTTCATTTTTGTCACATCTGAGCGGGGCCTACGATTTATCGCCGAGCCCGAACGGCACTCCTTAAAAGCTTTTTCGTAGGAAATTTTACTTTCGGGAGTTTGCCATTGCCCGCCGAAAGGGTGATGGCGATTTGAAAAATTGTTTGTGACCCAGCCAGGAATTGAACCCAGACTCTCTGCATGATAGTCCAATGAGCTAACTATCGCGCCATCGCCATCGCCTGTTAAACATTCAGAAAACAAAAAAAAGATAAAACCTTACACACTCTTTAGGAATTATAATAGTTGCAATCCATTTATATCCTTAAATGAAAGATGTGAAATATGATTTCAACGCTCCTTTTTAATTTAATTCTGAAACCATTATCTCTTCGTGCACTTGAAACAAAAAAAATCCTTTTTCATATACTCTTCTATATTAACTTTTCACCACCTTGAAATATATATTGACCACGGTAAAATACGAGTATGTTTTGTTATAATTTTGTCTTTATTATACGCACATAGTAGACGTTACGGGAAATTTGCTGTCATTTTAGCTATTTTGACAGATTACAGGCTTTCATAAGTGTTGTTCTATTTGTGAAAAGCCCAAGGCCTGCAAATGTATTAATAGATTGCAGTAGTGGATTGCATTAAGCCATAGTACGCAGTTTACGAGAGCTAATTTGACGAAGGTTTTTGTTTTCGTTTTTAAAAAAAACGAACTTTACACTAAAAAGGGTATGAATACTCTTAAAATGCCGAAGCACGTGTTAAGTTTTTTTTGGAAAAATGGATAGAGAGAGAGAGAGAGAAAGATCTGTAGGCTCCGTGGCTATTTCGCTCCATGGGTGGCATCCACCATTTAGTAGGGAGACTAATTATGAGTTTAAATTGACTTGTTGTTGTTGTATTTAAGACAACCATTCACCTCACATCAATTTGATTGCCTGAAAAAAAAAGTTGTAATGTCTGCAAATGAGCCAAGAATCAAATTACGGGAAAAATAAAATCCTTTATCACCAGATATCCACTTTTTTTACTTTTCAATTCCAGGCTAAATATTGAATTTCTAGAAATCTGAAATAAAATAGGAATCAATACTGAGCCATGTGGAATACCACTCCCTGAAGGTTTGTCGATCATGACCAATTGCTTTCTGTCTTTAAGATATGAGGCAAAGTAATCAAGCATAAAGCCAGGCTTTTCTAGTCATGTTCTACACGGCACGAGAAGACTCGGCCGGATTTTTGTTCTTCTCTTTTAGGGTCGTGTCGAACTTCTACACGTTACGATTGCCCAGAGCCGATTTTTATTTTTTCTGTTTCTCCGTTCATTCGTAATTTGCTCCCTTCAGAGGTGGTCGCTGTGTCAGATTTTATAAACACAAAAAAGAAGCTCGTTTTGATAATGGATGTGGAAAATATTTGCAATTTTGAATGATTTGATGGAGTGTGTTAATGGTTTTATTGAAATTATGGATGTATAGTAAATAAAACTGATGATCAACAAATACTCCTGGCTTTACCTGAAAGCTGCGAAAATCAAGAGCTTTGTCTGAATAAAGCCTTGAAGGGAAGAATGGAACAGAAAAGGCTCATATTCTCTTACTAGAGAAATATAAATTAATGATCAATGAAATCAATTTGAGATTGACGGAAACAAAGTTTGAAATGTTACTATCCTTGGTTGAAGAAGATTTGCGGCGAGAAAATCCGTTAATGAGGGATTATAATTACTCCTGCGGAAAAACTCTGCAACATTTAGGATTCTAGCACCATGTAAATCCTAAAGGAGCAGTAATTATAAGGTTGTCCACATCTTTTCTGATAAACCAGTACCGGATGTGTGTGGAGCCATATATAAGATATTAAAAGCAAAATATTTAAAATTAAGTAAACATATTGTTTTATTCATAAAATATTAGAACGACATAGTAAGGAAAAACTTTATATTAGAAATCGTTGCCATCGAATATTTTCTGCATAGACTCTTCCCATTTTATTCTATTTCCATAGTCGTGATGACTGGCATTAAACAAATCCTCGGGCATTTGAAAATGCATAATTAAATGTTCAATCAGACCCCCAGTCCATTTAAAACTTTCTATGATTCAGAACTGATAACGACACGACTTCGCACGACACGAACTCAAAGGCGAGGACACAAGAATAAAAGAAATGAATGCAATTACGAAACGAGATAAAAGAGAACACGCAAAAATCGGTCCGATTCTGCTTACTCATCCGAGTCGGGCTACCACCTCTACTTCTTCACACCCTTACATTACATTTCAGCATTGGGCCGAGTCGTCTCGTATCGTGTAAAAGGCGACCTAGTTTGATACCATTAATTCAACGGTGACGAAGGCCTTCGTTATGTCTATATATAGTGCAGCAATTTGTCAAATATACTGTAATATATTTATATATGACTTAAAATATACGAAAGCGCATCTTCCGTCGACATACCAGCTCTAAATACATATTCATTGGGAAAGAAAAAAAAGTTCCAATGTAAGACAATAATTCTGCTTTTGATCACTTTTTCAAAAAAACATAGGTACTCGTATAACCTCAGCAATTTTCATACCATCGGAAAAAGTTAGGCTAAAGATAATTTTGTGAAATTTTCTTTAAAAAAAAACATTAGAAGAGCTATTTCGAGTGGATGAATTAGAATTATTGAGCTTACGTTACTCCTATGCAGTTCAAAAGGATATATATGTAACAAAAAAAAAGAAACTGTGGCGCTGGCAGCCCGTTATAGGCCATGGCCTAGCTTCTTGACACTCATTTGTGTTGCTCGTGTTGTCGTTTTAGTCACATCTGAGAGGGGCCTATGGTTTATCGAGTCCAAACGGCACTCCTTAGAAGCTTTTTCGTAAGCAATTCTACTTTCGAGAGTTCGCCATTGCCCGCCGAAAGGGTGATCGCGATTTGAAAAACTGTTGGTGACCCAGCCAGGAATCGAACCCAGAATGTCTGCGTGATAGTCCAATGAGCTAACTATCGCGCCATCGCCAACGCCATCGCCATCGCCAAAGGATATATAGGTCCATATAAAAAACTTTTACTTTATGCTCCTTCGTTATTGAGGCACTCGGCTTCGCAAGCGTTAATAGGTCATGTATCGAAGCCGGCATTAGCCAGTGTCATCGAGCGAATAAACCCTTTTGATTTCGAAATTTTAAAATATTGATGAATTTTAACTTGTGTTTTGTTTTGAGCTGGTAACGTTGTAAGTGAAGCACGAATTTCGAAATGTCAATTTTCTTGTTGAATTTGGTTTTGCACATTTTGTTCGTTGCAGCGCTAACAAGTTGACAGCTGCAAGAATTTCAGGGTTTCTGACCAATGTAAGAATAATTTTTCTTTTTGTATATTTTTATAAAGTTTTTGCTTAACAGGAAATAAAATCAAATCGTGTTTAAATTGGATCTTTATTTTGGGAAGAGAAATTTCGCTAGGCAGCGGGTCGACAGCCAGGGATTTTGAGGCATCACTTTTAAGAAATTAATTGAAGACATTAGCAAAATCTAATTAATACACGTTAGTGCATAAGCTAAGACATTTTTGAAGAACAACTCATTTACGACACACTATTCTTTTCTTAGATCCTCTTTAAACGAAACTCATTTAGAAACTCTTTCAACAAATAGGAACCACATTTGATACTCTAGTTATATTTTCAGATGCTTTGCGTATTTGACAATTATTGGACTGTTTCTTACATTTTAAATGTAATCAATTTTTTTTGTTAGTATTCATTTCAGCAAGTTATCAGACATCCAAGGTTTAAACTTTGTTTTATTTCTCTTTCTCGAGTCGGAAACTACAGAACTCCTCTCAACGTGATTAGTACTTACAAAACAGATCAAACGATCTAGAGGCATCATTCTCTTAGTATACAGCTGACCAGTTTTCTGGCAGCAAATGTACAACAAGCCTTTCGAAATAATTCAATTTTTTTTTTTATCTTTATTTCTTGACAAAATACTATTGTATTTTTTACTATTTTGATAAGTTACAAGCATAATAGAAAAAATAATCGTAGTGTTGACAAGAAATAGCTTAGTACAATCTGTTGCCATTGCAAGAGGCGAGAGTACTACACAAAATAAAAAGGACAATAACTATAAAGTTATTGATGGGGAAAACTGTTAAAAAGCAAATAGTTGATAGTTTAAAAAATAGTTTAATAAAATTTCAACAGTAGTAAAAAAGTTTACAACATTGGAGTCAAAGAAGAATCTATTGAACAATGGTTGAAAGAGAAAAACCATGTTTTAACATATCTTAAGAATAATGATTTCTGATTTTAACATATCTTAGGAATGCTGATTTCTTTCTCTGACACCTACGATTTTCTGGCAGTGAGTTAAATAACCTAGGCGCGGTAACGTAATAAAAACGTGAGAATTGAGTTTTATAAATGGAAGAAATAGATACGAAGTTCCTGGTGTTGGCGCGTAAATTATGACTTTCATGAAACCTAACATTATAATAACCGGAGTTTTCAAAGAAAATTGTTAAGACTTTGTAACAGTACAGATGCTTTAATGGAAGAATGTCTTTTGAATAGTTCAAAACTAGATGTTCTGCGATTAACTTTTAACGTTAACCTTATAGCATGTTTTTGTTTGGTTAATAAGGGTTCTAGTTTATTGAAGTAAGTACCACCCCAGCAAGAAACACCACACTGCAGCTTTGATTTTAATAAGCCATTATGTATAAACATTAAGACGTAAAGATTACAGTAGAGGCTTACATGATACATTTGTCTGACAATCCTATTAACATATTGTTTTAAGTACATCGTGTGATCGCTCTAAGTAAGTTTATGATTCACAATAACACCTAGATATTTGAAACTGTCCACACATTCAATTTTAAACAACCAACATTACAAAATATACTCGTATTTTCATTAAAAGTCATAGCACCACATATTAATTAGATCATCTAAGCGAAAACGTAAGCAACTAGGCGAATAATAAAATAGTGGTAAGACCTTACAGATTACACCTTTGATGCTGAATATCTTGAACTTTGGTTTATCGCTAATTATCAAATATCTAAGTCATAGTTTGTGCCTAAGAATATGCTAAGATAGTTATTATGCGAATACGGTAACGCATATAATAAGAACAATGGCGGATGCAAACCAATCATGAATAAATCCTATGAAACCGGCATAAAAGAGTTTTTTTTTAAGAGCAATGTATGGTTTATCCTCTAAAAAGCCTTACTTATGTCTATAAACAAGCATCAGTTTTAACAAAGCACTTTCAGTAGATGTACCATTTTTGAAGCCAAACTGTGACTCACTAAAAAACTGTGTCCTGTGTAAGAATGCAAGCATTCTAGATTTTATGCCTCTGGGTTCGATTCCTGGCTGGGTCATCAACAATTTTTCAAATCGACATCACCCTTTCGGCGGGCAATGGCAAACTCCCGAAAGTAAAAAATTGCCTACGAAAAAGCTTCTAAGGAGTGCCGTTCGGACTCGGCGATAAACCGTAGGCCCCGCTCAGATGTAACAAAAATGAAAACATGAGCAGCGCCATAGTATTTTTTTTATTCAAGGGCTTTTGAAAAAACTGAAAAGAAGGATATGGAACGATAATTATTTAGTAACATTGGATCATCGTTTTAGTGGAGTGATATCACTAGCGCTGTTTTCAATGCGTCAGGAAAAACTCCGACAAAAACACAACAATTAAAAATATAACTTAGACCATCGGAAATCTGGAAAGCTATGTTTTTCAATACTATGCTTGAGATATTATCATAAGAAGAAGAGTTAGACCTTTTAAGTTAAACAATTATTCTTTGGATTTCAAGTGGCGTGAACTCTTCAAAGAGAAAACTTTTTAGGGTTACCAAAGCTTCCAAATACTTTATAACTATAGGTGCATTTTATTGGCAGGTCAGTAACCAGCACAGTTAAATTTAACATTGCAACATAACAAGACGAATGCTGGGGATAAATAAGCCGCCATTCATTTTTAAAAATTGAAATTCAGATGGCGCAATGTATGCTAAAAGTCCGGCATTACACGGTGACTTTTGAGTCACGACTTACACAAGTGCAAAAGAGAAGGAAGATGAGATAGAAAATCAGCAACCTTGTGAGTCGGCGGGCAAAATTTCAATGGCTCTTCTTGATTTTTCTTCTCTCCTTCTTTGTTACTTTTCTATATTGCTTTATTTCTATTCGTTCTTCATGAAGGGTGGTTCGCAAAAAAAACGGAAGAAATTTTTTGGTCAAAGGAATCCGGGAAAAATTCGAAACTTTTTTTAAGAGAGCGAATCGTTTGTGTTTAAAGCGAAAGAAGAAATAAAAGAGAGTTGTAAAAAGAGTCCTGTACTCAAAAGTCATCATGTAATAGCACGCGCCTCACAGAATGGAAAATTAAAAAAGAACTGTCAAAAAGAGTCATGAATCAAAAGTCACCCTTTAGATGATTAATATATTTGCGCTGAAGAATTTCGCGCATGCCTTTTACGAACCGAATTCTATTTGCTCAGGCCTATAAACTAAATCGAGTTAAAAAAAAACATTAGCAACTTTGCGACCCCACCCGCAGCTCATTCAATAAGTTAAATGACGTTTGGAGTGAGTTACATTGTTTTATTGGCATTGAATGTTGAGCTGCCTACTGTCCCGCCAATAAAATGCACCTTATAATAATTGTTTCTACATATTTGTAATTCTGTTTTTACCTCAGGACAAATCTTATCATAGTATTCCTTAGGCCTAGCATTATTCGGATGTTTCTTGACAAGTATACAGAGCTATTTTTTCTTTTTAAATTTCTTCAGAAGTTTCTTCAGTCATCCACTGAGTCAGGCATTTTAATTTGCATCTTTTTTGGTTGTTTTTTTTTTGCAACAAATAGAAATATAATATTGCAACTTATTGAGAAAGAAATCAAATGCTATCGACAGATTAGTAGCAGTATAAGCTTCATCCCAAAATTGAAAAGTTGAAAAGAGGAAAATCGATTTTGGAGTATTCTCTTACCTCGGATTGAGCTAATCTGTCTACTTGACAACTAAGTTGGAAGCAAGTCAAAGTGTAGTCCATAATTCTTAGATCGTAAACCATGCTATTTTAGTGAGCACTAATATTTCAGTTCAGTCTGTTAAAAATATAATCCAAAAAGGAATTATGACGAGTAGGTATATTAAGCACAGACCCAAAACCAAGCGAAGACAATACAGACAGAAAACAGTCGTTGTCGGATGAATCACAGAGAATATAATTATTAAAATCACCTAATAAGACAATATTTTTAGATACCTGCAATTCTAAAACAACAATTCTGTATCCAGCTACTGATTTGTATCTTCAATCATGATCCAAAAGTCTATTTCCATTTCTAGCAACCAAAACTATTCAAAGTTCATAACAAATATTATTTTACTGATAAAAATATTTAATTCATAAATTACTTTTAATAAGTTAAAACCTTGAGTATCAAATGTTCATGTGGATAATAAAACTTGTTGGCTTGGAAAGTCCCTACTCAAACGTCAAAAGAATTGCAGCAGTGGAGGAAAATGTTTCGTCGGAGAAAAAAATGTAAATATTCAAATCTATTAATGCATTTACTATATAATATACATAAATACAACTTTTTTTGCAGCAATTTAAGAAGAAATTGAACAGCTTTTTTGGCTGCTTACATGTGCCGAAATGCTTCAGGTAAAAATGAAAAACCAACAACCTGAACTTGTCAAGTAGTGAACTACTATCAAGTAGTGTCTGTAGCATTGAGACAAGTAAGTATTTCTTCTTCAAACAAAGTTTTTATCTAATAGATTTCGCTTTTCAGTTGAGTACGAGTGTGTGCCCCTGGGCACATATAATTTAAGTGAAGATGAATGGAAATATTCCTAATTTATACATTTTATAATCTTAGAACTAATGTTTTCAATTTTTATATAACTTTACAGTTCAATGCGAGAATACGTCCCCAGCACCATCTACTTCTATTAACGCGACTACTTCAGGACAAAAGCGGCTTTCTTTCAAAGAGAGGAAATTAGAGGAGGAAATGAAGCTGAAGCAGAAGCTGGCTTATGAAAAAATAACTGTTCTCAAAGACTTTGATGGAGAACAGAGAAAGGGCAAAGCCCGAAAGGTTTGTTTTTTTTTTTTTTTTTTTCAGAAGTGACAAATTAACATAAAATGAATTATCTTATATGTGAATTATGTTCCTCATTTTTATGTATGTGTATGTATATTTGTATTTATGGAATGTGTTTTGTTTCTTTTCGTGATTAATGTACTTTAAAAGACTGAATTATATTTTTAGTTTAAAATAATATTTATTAATAAATAAAAAGATGAATTAAACAATCATGATTTTACTTATCAAGTAATCTAATAAAACTTGTCTTCTAGAACTGCTAATTGCTTCATTGTTTGCATCAGCTGTATGAACATTTTCAGGATCTACAGAATCTATGTTATAAATTTTGTCGTTGTTATCAATGCACATATTATGTAATACGCATGCACACACCACTTAATTTATAACCATGTTTATGTTCCTCTGCTCAGTAAAATTCATCAGCCTTCGAGAACGAGTATACAAAAAGCCAAATGCTTGTTCTACAGCGACTCGAACATAAGAATAGAATAGAATAGCTGATTCATGTCTTCAAAAGTCCTTTGATAAAGCTCAGATCTTCGTAGAATGCGGCCGTCATGCAAGCTCCCTGGTCCACCACAAAAGATATCAATAAATTTGTCTCTGAAATTAACTACAGCTTGCATTAAGATAATTTAGAATCGCTTTCTATTGTAATAGCTCTCTATGTTGGTAGTGAAGGCTTTAATTATAAAGTGCGAGCCGTCGATACAACCCAAGATTCCTGGTACTTTTGTTTTCAGTTCGAACAAATTGGAATAATTCAAATAATTGAGAATTTCATTTGCAATTAGCAAATTTTAGCAACATTCCAAGCAATGGAAATACAAATACCAAATAGATAAGCAACTTACCGAAATGTATTTGAATAAGAGATATACAACAAGAATATGTATATCTCAATATCTGGGGAAGATTTCGGTAACGCTCTGATTTGAAACGATCTGAAAACATGTTAAAATTAGTTGCAAAACATATACTTGATTGTGCGATAATACTAAAGCACCTATTAGGATTTCTGCTGTTGACCTGCGCAACCTGCAATGTTTTTTGAAGTCAGCATTGTTAAAGTTTTTAATAGTTCTCCAAACTTGTTGCGCATTGTTGCTTTTAAAGAAATAATATTACAATTTAAAATAAATAAATGGACCAGTCATTATATACCTCAGCAGCAGCTTCCATTTTTAATTGTTTATTATGTGAAATTTCAATCGGTTGACAGAAGTAAATGTAAGTCTGTTGCCCATAAATGAACTAAATAGATGGCAAACTCTACTACTACAGCTGCAAGCCTGGACCTTTTTCACAATTACACTGTAAGTGAATCACCAACACGAATCCAAGGCTGATACCTGTTAAAATAGCTAAACTGACAGCAAATTTCACGTAACGTCCACTAGGTACGAGTACTTACTTTCCAGCATGCTGTCTTCCACTTAGATCTCCAGATTGTTCATCCTTAGTTCTCCCAATATGGAATGTACCTTTTGGTACAACCGCTTTCTTTTCCTTCCTAAAAAAAAAATTATTTGTAAATAAGAATAGCCTCGTACAAAGATGAAAGCTTGTAAACATACCTGTTTCTGTTGGACAGGTTGTGCAGTTTCACTTTAATTTCAGCTGGTGTGTAAAATGCACCAACCGCCTGCAATGCCTCGGACATCTCCTTATGTATGTGGGAATTTTTCCTGACACCCCGGAACTCAGGAATTTTTTCCGCCCACAGTTCCACCAGGAAATCTTCATGCGAATTGCACCAAGGTTTTCGGCTTTTTGGTTGTTTCGATTCTTCCATTGTCTGCAAGCAAAGCAAATGAGTTTTATTATGTACGAATTATTTAAAAATTTTAAAATACTTAACAAAAAATAATCCTTATCAATCGCTTGAAATTTTCTCATAGACTTTGGTGGGGACATGCTATAAGTCTTAATAAGTGAAAGAAAAGAGATTTGAGTTGTGAAATAGTAGTGAAATTGTTTGTGAATTAATTGAAAGTTGAATTTAAATAATAATAAATAGAGTGTTTTGAAACAGAATAACGTTTTATCATCTCGAACCCTAGACGAAATATTACATTGGTGTCAAAAGTGGGATAAAATTTATTATGAGTACTGTGAAAAAACAAAAACAAAAAAAAATGCTCCGTACATTGCTGCAGCTAAGTATACCCCAGCTGAAAATTGAGCTAAAGAAGCGGAAACTTTCCGCAGCTGGAGGAAAGGGTGACTTAATTCCTCGGCTAGAGGAAGTGATCGAAAGAGAAGGAAAAGACCCGAAATCAACTTTGTTCGACTTAGGAGAAGAACATGTGAGCACAGCATTTGACATGGCTGTTATGATGGAATTACTCCTTGGATTGAATTCTAAGTTAAAAGATCAGAAGAATTCTTTAGGCGAATAAAGGGGAAGTATGGAAGAGCAGAAGAATTCTTTAGAAGAACAAAGGAGAAGTATGGATTCTAAGTTTGAAGAACAGAAGAATATTTTAGAAGAACAGAAGAATTCCATTGTTGCCGCGCAGAAAGACACTGCTGAAGAATTCAAGAATTCTCTAGAGGCGAAATTCGAAATAATCGATCAACAATTAAATAAGCACGAGGCAAAACTCGCACAGGTTGGAACCGAATTCCAGGAACAGCTCGTGAAAGTCGAGGAACGTTTCGGGAAGATTGAAAACAATATTGAGAATCTTGCTAAAGAACTAGAGAGAGTTAAGTAACAGAAGGCCCGAGAAACTTCTACAGACTGCCCTAGAAAGAAAGAGATGCAACTCCTGTTTTCTATGGCCAAACATCATGGCCAATATTCAGAAGACAATTGGAAAAGGAACCCTCCCTGAGGCCATAGCATTTGCTCTGACGATGAAAGCTGCCGGACAAGCATCTCAAGGAATCCACCGCGTGAGAGAAGTGACAGCCTTGGAATGCTCCTGCCAACGAGCAGACGTCGTGCGCGTGCAGGACAAGTCCGTTGCTGGAACTGCAACAAAATAGGACATCTGCAGCGTCAGTGCTGGGCTCCACTTAAAGAACGCAGTTGTACTCAGTGCGCTGCTGGTAGGCGCAACAAAGAAGCATGTAGCAGGGAAAACATCTATACTGCAAGCAGCGCATCATCAAGTCAACAGGCGGGAATACGTGTAAGGACCAACTTCGAGGGGCAGAAGTCGGTTTCTGGAAGTGACGCCCCCAAGATCAAAATCCAAGTCTCCCAAACAAAACCAAATAACAAGAGTCTTACAGTGGAAGCCAACATTGGCCAGAATAAATGCGTGACACCATTGACACCGGTAAAAATGCCGAACGGCAAAATGGTCCCAGTAAGAATTTTGAATGTGGGAAATAAGAGCATCAAACTAAAGCAAGGACAATTGATCGGAGCGTGCGTACCGATAACTGCTGTCACCAAGTTGTCGAAGGTAAACGCTGCTGGATCTTCGCCATCAAGTAGCACAGCCGAGTTGAAAAGAATTATACTCATGCAAACCGAGCTGAACCAGGAGCAACGAGCGATGGCAGGGGAACTAATAAACGAATTTGCAGACGTATTTGCCTCGCAGGACGGCGAATATGGCAGCACACATTTGGTACAACACCAAATAGACACTGGAGATGCAAGACCAATACGTCAACCTCCTAGGCGTTTACCATTAGCTTAGCAGACGGAGGTTGCAGAAATGGTTTCGACTATGGAAAAGGAAGGGTTGATTGAAGGCTCTAAGAGTCCGCGGGCATCACCCGTTGTACTGGTCAAGAAGAAAGACGGCACCAATAGATTCTGCGTGGATTATCGCCAGCTAAATAATGTTACCAAGAAGGATAGTTAGCCCTTGCCATGGGGCGACATTGACGACACACTGTCAGGAGCGCAATGGTTCTCCACTCCTGATCTGAAGAGTGCCTACTTTCAAGTACAGAATAATCCGGATGACCGTGAGAAGACAGCCTTCACCGCAGGAAACGGGCTTTGGCAATTCACAGTGATGCCATTCGGATTGTGCAATGCTCCTGTAACCTTTGAGCGCCTAATGGAACGCGTTTTGCTGGAAAACCTGCTTGGTCTACCTGGACGATGCTATCGTGGTCGGCAAAACTTTTCAAGAACATCGAGATAACTTAAAGGAAGTGTTCCAAAGATCACGAAGTGCACGGCTAAAGCTAAACCAGAAGAAATGTCATCTCTTAAGGCCAGATGTCAAATACTTGGGACACATCATCTCATCCGAATTGGTAAGGACAGACCCAGAAAAGATCGAAGCGGTGAAAAATTGGCCAGTCCCAAGAGACAGACACCAACTGAGAAGCTTTCTGGGACTCGCTACCTACTTCCGGAAAAACATTTATTGTGGATGCAGATGCCAGTAATGTCGGAACTTTCGCAGATACTTTAGTAAGGTGCTCAATAAGGCGAAAAAGAACTACTGTGTCACCAGGCGGGAACTTATTGCTTTGGTCTTGGCAACAAAGCATTTCCATAAGTACCTGTACGGACGAAAATTCATTCTACGCACAGTCCATGCGTCTCTGAAGTGGTTGATGTAATTTAAAAATCCTGAGGGACAGGTCACAAGGTGGATTGAACGACTCCAGATGTACGACTACGAGATACAGCATCGAAAGGGAAGCCCTCACTCTAATGCGGATGCTCTGTCCGGGAGACCTTGCAAATCTGATTGCAAACATTGCGCACGACAAGAAGAAAAAGATGCGGTATCCACCCAACGGCTAAGAGCTGAGCCCACTGACGGTTGGAATGAAAGTGAAAGTGAAGTGAAATGCGCAACGCCCAAAAAGAGGATCCGGATATCGAGCCAATACTCGCTTGGAGAGAACATGAAGATAAAGCAGATTGGCAGGAAATATCCAATAAAAGTCCAGAACTAAAGGCATACTGGGCACAGTGGGACTCGCTTCATGTTCAAGATGGTGTTTTGAGGCGAAGGTGGGAAAGCTCGGATGGAAAGGTGCTTGTGATGCACCTCGTTGTGCCAAGGTTGAGAGCCAGTAACGTGTTAAGAGAACTTCACGATGGAGTATCCGGAGGCCACTTGGGAGTTGCACTCGGATCAAGGGCGTAACTTCGAGTCTAAGATTTTCCAAGGGGTGTGCGAGCTACTGGCTATTTAAAAGACGAGAACATCACCGCTCCACCCACAATCGGACCGGATGGTAGAACGCTTCAACAGAACCTTGATTGAACACCTATGAAAGGTCGTTGGTGACAAGCAATGAGATTTTGATAGGCAAATTAAAATGTTTCTATTAGCCTATCGGAGTGCAGTACACAACACCACAGTTCACACTTCATCGGAAATCCTTTTCGGTCGAACAGTCCGGTTACCTAATGAATTGATGTTTGGATCACCGCCGTCTGAAGAGAACAGAAATGAAGACGACTATGTTGCAGACCTCAGACAGATTATTAGGGACGTGCATCAATGAACCAGGGATAAGTTCTAGATAGCCAGCCACCGCATGAAGACGAGGTATGATGTCAAGCCGACCACAACGGGATTTCAGGAAGGTGATCTATTGTGTCTATACAACCCTCATGGACGGAAAGGCGTATCACCCAAATTACAGCAAGACTGGGAAGGACCATATAAAGTCGTAAAACGCGTCAACGATGTTGTCCATCGCATTCAACGAGGAAGAGGCAAGTTGAGAGTGGTTCATGTGGATCGAATACATCGCCATATTGGGCAGAATGTCGAACAGCTTGTTCGGGACGAACAAGTTTAAGAGGGGGATATTGTGGTATATATGTGGTTAAATCAAGTATCCAGTGTTGCATAACTTTAAGATCATACAAACTCTCCACGTTGGAGAGTTCAGTTATTACCCCAGTTTCAAACCAGAAGCTACGACAAAGAACTAGAACCTGACAAATGTGGTATAAATACAGGATGAGAAAATGCTGACGAAGTGTTGATTTTTGGGAAGCGATACAAAAGGAGCTAAGTCTTAATAAGTGAAAGTTAAGAAATATGAACTGTGAAATAGTAGTGAAATTGTTTGTGAATTAATTGAAAGTTGTGCTTAAATTATAATAAATAGAGTGTTTTGAAAAAGAATAACGTTTTATCATTTCGAACCCTAGCTGAAATATTACAATATG
Organism: Volucella inflata; assembly: GCA_928272305.1. Classification (NCBI taxonomy): domain Eukaryota; kingdom Metazoa; phylum Arthropoda; class Insecta; order Diptera; family Syrphidae; genus Volucella; species Volucella inflata. Next base: position 86,639,460 of record OV743716.1, on the reverse strand, counting down.
AATGACTGCCTTAGTAGCTATTCTCGACCTCTATTTGAAAAAGCAAGGGAATTGAAAAACAAAAATATTTGTAAATTTTTATGGGTCAAGAATTCATGTATTCTTATCAGGATTAAAGAAGGCGATATGGTAACTAGAAGTAATGCAGTTGAAGACATCAATAAACTTTATCAGTTAATTATTTAAACTTCTACCTGTGTCTAATTGCAATAGTAATAACAATTGTTCTCTTTGATTTCTGATACTTTGAATTGTTTTTGTGTTGATCATTCAGCTAGTAATTTGTCTTTAGGTTTTTCTGTTATTCATCAAAATATACGTGACAGCAAATTTTAATAATTTTTCTGGGGGCGCCGCGGTATTTTAAAGAAGTAATTGGTTAGTGTGTGTAGTTAAGAAATATAATTTGGAAAGCGCTGATATAAGTTGTGTTTTTAATAATGTTCACGTGATCCGGATCAGATCATTGGCATAGTAAAACATCATCAATAATTTTAGTTTTGTGTTGTGGCAACAGCATAAATGAACTAACATAGATGTCAAACTTTCCAGATATCGGCCGTTAAAGAAACCGGTTTCTTCTGAGGGCCACCTGTCCGTGAATACGTGTGAACGTCAAATTTTAAGATTACGTCATCCATAAGAAAATGAAGAGTTGAATTAATGTTTTGACATTTCTAATGTTTACATCTTTAATTTCGTGTAAGTTTGAAACAAATTTTAATGTTTGACAATAAATTGCTTTTTTATATTTTTCAGGAAAACAAAAAAGGGGTTCTGAAGACATCTACAACAAGAAATAACAATATTCTACAAAATGCTGCTGCCACCAACGGATTGGTTTTTTGTGGATGTGGCAAAAGCAGTTGGAATAGTTTGTTTACTTTTCCTTTTCAGTAAGCAAAACTATTTAAATTTGAAACTAATTAATCAAACTTCTTATTTTGCAGAATAATCTTACTATTCAACATCTTGGAAAATTCTTTGGAAGAGTGGAAACAACCCTAACTAACTAAAGACATGTGAGTAAAATGCAATTGTTTCGATTAAGCCGTGAATTTAATGCTTTTTTTTTCGCAGATTCAACATTTGCAGTTCCAACATCTTGGTCAATCCGTCTGAAGAGTGAAAATAAAGTGGAATCAAACAAAAACAATGTGAGTAAAATACAATTGTTTCGATTTAGACGTGAATGTAATGCTTTTTCTTCGCAGATTCAACATTTGATTTGAACATCTTGGCGAATCCGTCTTAAGAGTGCAAACATCGGAATCAAACAAAAGACATGTGAGTAAAATGAAATTGTTTCAGTTTAGCTGTGAATTTAATGCCTTTTTTCTTAGCGATTCACATTTGCAGTCCCACCATCCGATCCTGGCAAAAGGGTGGACAACAGAAAAGTTTGTATTTTACGGTTTGGAAACGTAGTATGTACTCGTATATTTTGTTTTGTTTTATTTGATAAATAAAATATATTTATACTTTAAAAAAAAATGTGTCTATTTATTACCTTTGATAGGTAATGCATTTCCAAACCACCCTTGAGGTATGCATAGTGGTTCGTTAACCGATTTTTTTTGGTTGGGTGTTCGGTTTCCCCAGGAGGCCTATTGCACATATTCTACATTTTCACTTTCAGGTCCCCGGCAAAAAACCGCACAAAAATGCAAAGAATTGTGTTGTCAATGAGAAAAAATAATTAATAAATGCAAATATATACACATACCACGCAAGTGGAAAAAAAATTGTTTTACTTTTTAGTCCACCCCGGTAAAATATTAAATATTGTGCAAACAATTTTTTTTCCCCATGCATAATGCAAACTTACCTGGATTTCTTGCATCCTGGGCGGTATATATGGATATGCGTCTTGCATCCTAAACAGCATCTCTTGGGATTCGCCATATTGATTGGTCTATAAAATATAAAATATAAACTTATTAAATTATTGAATACAAAGCAAATAATTATTTTCACTTACAGTTTCGCGCCTTCTTTGACATTTCTTCATTTCACACCGGTGTGGGAAAATTTTTTGGTTCACCATGAATGTTTTTATCAACAGGGTCTGTTCCGAAAAATATTAATTTATAAGCTTAGAATTTTCGAAATATGTATAGATTAAAAATACATAAAATTTAATTATTATTTTAATTTCTTATAAATACGTGAAAAGGATTAATGATCACTTCACATATTTTTATTTGTGCAAATCTAACTCAACGCAAACCTTTTGTGAAATTGGTTTTAAAATATTGGTTAAGTAGCAAACTATCTATCTAACTATTATTTCTAAGTATGATAAAGAAGAAACTAATTCTTCAAAAATGTTGTAAATATATACATACGTGTAACTGGACACATTTAACATAAAATAGAGAAATAAAAATGCATTATGGCAAATGGTAGTTTTCTTACTGAATATCTAAATTGAAAAAAAATATCTACTTTCAATAAATTGAATTTTAAAATAATACCTAACCGAAAACGTTCCCGATTGATCACTGCCTGACATTCTCGTTGGACCGGTTTTGAAGTAAACAATTAAAAGCTATCATTTTTCATGCTCTGATTCCAAATAAAATGCGCGATTATTGAATGATTTGTCGGGGAGTCAGAACTCGAGCGACGAAATTATTACATGTGCATGCAAAATTATATTAGTACTTATTTATTTTCAAATAAACAACTAAAAAACCAACTATTTATCGGTGTTTTATTTCAAACAGCAATACATAGATTTTGCAAAATAATGCTTTTCAAATCTGATTGGTATTTTTTTGTTTAGGGACTCGTTAGTAAATACTTTTTTAACAATTTTGTGCCATTCATTTTTCACCAACTTCCCAATTCGTTACTCAGTTTTTGCATTCATCGCAATAAGAAAGAAAAACTAAATCTGTGTAAATTGAACGCTGTTTTTTCCACAAACACCACGCTATAATGGTAAAATTTTGCGAAAAGGTCAACAATATTGGTACACGTTTGCTATTCCGGGTGATGAAAACTAACATCAAAAACACCACCCTTTTTGTTATTTATAGTAAATAAAAATAAATAACATTCCTGAAATTTTTAAATTATACGAGTCAACAAACATTTTCTTGAAATACGATAAAAATAATAATTTGTAATTTATTGGATCGTATTACTTAATAAAATTACAATGTTTACTTAATGCGTGTCAAACATCAACAAAAAATCGTCCAGAGATCCTAAATATACTTAAAGCTTACACAATTGACTTACAATACCATTTTAAGTTTTCTGATAAGCTGATTTGCAATTCATTTCTTCTCCTTATCCTTTTATTAACCCTTTCCTCGTTATACGAACTTATGCGTAACGAGTTTCCCATTTTAACTGCATCACTGCTGCTCCGCTTATGGGGTTGGCTATTGTCGCAGACCGCAGAACGCGTCTACATAATGCTCGGTCCTGGATCGCTTCAGTGGTAAGCCCCAGGCGTTGTTGCGCATTTGCCATCTGAGAAATCCAGGAATTCTTTTTCCGACCTCGTTTTCTTACAGTTGGAGTGACCGTAGTTGATAGTGCCTTTTTAACAGCATTTTCCGCAGATCTTCTTTGAACGTGGCAATACCAGCTTATTCTATTCGCCTCAAGCTGTTCGGTTACCGAATTCTTTATATGTAGACTTCCTCTTATACGCGTTGATCTAATACAATCGCGTTTAGTGACTCCACTAGACATTCTTAACATTTTCATTTCCGCTGCCGTCATTTTGTTTTTAAACGCTTCGTACATTGTCCAGCACTGTGAACCGTATACAAGAGCTGGTCTAACAACCGTGGTGTAGAGTTTCCCCTTTAATTTAAGTGGAAATTTTCGGTCGCAAAAGACTCCCGAATTCTCCCGCCATTTCATCCACCCCACACCCACTCTGTGGTTTACGTCGTCGTCACATTTCGCTTCCATGTTAACGATTGATCCTAAGTACATAAAGATAGTGCTTTTCGGAAGAACTATTCCGTCTAACATTATATCCGGAACAGGTCGCAATGGATGCGCAAATGGGCACATCAAATGCTCCGTCTTTGAACGACTTATTTTAAACCCGTTTCTCTCTAGCGCATTTCTCCATGAATCTAAGGCGTTCTGTAAATCTTCGACGTTATCGCTAAGTATAACTGCGTCGTCAGCGAAGAGAATTGGCGTTACATTTGCTTTGCGCATGCAGTCTTTTAAAAGATAGTCGAATACTACGTTAAAGAGGAAAGGGCTAAGTACGCTTCCTTGATGCACTCCGACATTAACTGGAAATTCTCTCGTTAGTCCAGCAGAGCTTTTAACCGTAGTTTTCACGTTTCCGTACATGTCTTGTATTATTCTAACATACGTTTCCGGCACGTTTTGCGACCTCAGCGCGGCCCATATGAGATCGAATGCTTTCTCGAGGTCGATAAATACCATGTGTAAATCCTTAGACGAATCTCGGTGCTTTTCCATTATTATTCGTAGGCTTTGGATACCGTCCACCGTCGATCTTCCTTCAACAAATCCACACTGGCTATTATCGAACTTTATTATTTGCCGAAGACGTTCGTTTAAGACTCTTTCGACGATTTTCATTGTGTGTGATATAAGCTTGATTGAACGGTAGTTGTTGCATTCTCGAGTGTTGCCTTTTCCTTTGTATAATGGAACCAAGAAGCTACATCTCCATTGATTCGGCATAGGTTGTCCACATTTTAATTTATTTAAAAGTTTCGATAGCCAAACGCTGCCGATCCCCTCCATCTTCGACCAAAACTCTGATGGAATGCTGTCTGGTCCCACCGCTTTCCCTGGCTTCATTTTTCCAATTGCTATACTTATTTCTTCGATTGAAAAGTCCGAGACTTCCTCCTCGAATAGACCAGCTGTCTGCACGATATCACGTGGAAATTGTTTGTGAAGCAACTCCTTGCAGTATTCAAGCCACCGGTCACAAATTTCCTTTTCATTTGTTAGTAAGCGACCATCTGCGTTTTTGATGTATTTCGGCGAAGCTATTTCCATTGAATTTTTTCGTCTCTGTTCAGCGAGCTTAAAAATATTTGGCATTTTAGTACTGTACGACGTTTGAACTTCTTGGATAGCTTGTCTTCTATCCGCCCATCGTGAGGATATTTGTTCCAACTCCTGATACAGGTTTTTCGCTACTGCCGCTCGAGTTCGAGCCAGGACTTTCTTTGCGATCTTTTTAAGGCGCTCGTATTCAAGAGCCAGTCGAGCTTTTTCGATATCGTCGCTCCGATCGCATTTTGTCCACTCTTGGAATGCACTCTTCTTGTCGGCCACAGCTCGTTTGGTTTCGTCATTAAATCACCATGTTTCTTTGCCGACGTGATGGTATTTCGATATAGTCCCCAGATGGGACTTTGCGAGTGTTATGCATTCCTTGTGCATGCTGTTCCACATTTCTTGCGGACTAAGTGAGTCTGCGATACCGTTTATATTGTGAAGTACTTCTTTATTCAGTGCGATAAATCTTGCGCTTCGTTCCTTCGATAGATTATACCACCGGATTTTTGGCTTTCCAAACGATGCCCGTGTTTTCGGTGGTTCCGCTGTGAAAAATTCTGTAATAAGCAGACGGTGCTGGCGTACCAGCGATTCTCCAAGTATTACTTTACAGTCCTCAACACGGCTTCTCATCGACATTTTACAGAAGTGATAATTTATTTGCGTTTCGTGGCCTCCGCTGCTATAGTTGGTAAGATGTCGTTGATGTTTAATAAAAATTGTATTTAAGATGGTTAACCCGTAAGCCCTACACGCTACAAGGATGTCTTCGCCAGCTGCATCTCTGGTTCCAAAGCCTTTCCCACCGCGGCAGTCCTCATAATCAACATTTGTTTCTCCGACGTGGCCATTTAAATCTCCGCCTACGAAGAGCATCTCATCGATAGGTATATTTCCCAGCAAATTACCGAACTCTGACCAAAATCTATCTTTTTGCGATTGGTCGCATCCATTTTGTGGGGCGTACGCACTAACAATGTTCCACGTTTCATTGTGTATGACAAGTCTTACACTCAATAAGCGGTCGCTTATTTTCAAGATACCAACGATGTTGTTTAGAAGATCCGCTGCAACAACGATTCCAACACCGTTTCGTCCATTGACCGTTCCATGGTAGAACATCTTAAATGCCTTAGTTTTTAAATCTAGAAAACGCGCTTTTTTTCCTGTACGCACAGGATTTGTAGAGTTCTGCGACGCATAATCGCTTCCAGTTCTTAACTTTTTGAGGTCATCGATCCGACGTTTGCAATTCATTTATTAAAGCAAAACAAAAGTATTTTTTCATATGTTCTACTATATTTACTCTTTCACCACCTTGAAATAAATATTGACCACGCTAAAATGCTTTTTCTTTTATGTTTGCTTTTTTTATGTATGCTCGTGCATACAGTTAAAGTTTCGTGTATTATTTTTTTATTCAACATCTATTTCAGATATAATGCCAACTACTCCATCTCCGGGGTATTGCGAAACCTCGGCTTCAGAATCAACACCGCCTACATCTACACCGGAAGATAAGCTTCCTTCTACATCCAGAGCTGAAAAAAAGTGAAGAAGAAGCTTTGAATTTAACTCTCAACTTCAAAAAGCAGATGAAGTCATAAAAGAGCAGCTGGAAGACTTGAAGAGAGATAATCAGAAAGTTCTGAAGTTAAGAGAAGAGCGTAATGCTATTATTCGCGACTTCGTGAATTCTTGTGATAAATTTCATTCTGATTTATTGGAATTATTAAAAAATAAATTTGGTTGAAAGTAATGAGTTTTTCTTACCTAAATATCTAGTGATGGCATTTCTTATATTTACAGCTGTAGGGTTACTGTCGCTGATCTGGTTGACGGATTCTTGTTGCTCTCCACATCGCGGTTCACTTTGTCGTTGCAAGCACTGCATATTGATGTGGTCGGTGTGCACATTAAAAAAATTGTGTAATACACAACAATATTTTATGACCATCTTGGTATTCTTTATGTTGTTGTCAAGTCCTTTTCCGATTCGTCTAAGCCTTGCCTTCAAATCTCCTAATGCATTTTCGACTACTCTGCGACATTTAGACAGACAAAAGTTGAATTTTTTTTTTTCCTCTGCAGATGCTGCTGTAGGCCCAGGTCCACCCCGGACTGTAGCGCCACCTAAAGTAAAGTAGATGCTGCTGTATTAAAGGGGTACGGTTTCATTAGAATATTCGAAAATCTGAATGCTGAATCTCCAATCAGAACTACTGGAACATCTACACCGCAAATAGTTCTTGACATATCCTTTAATATTGGGTTTTCATGCTATATTCTTACGGAGGAATTTTCAAAAATTTGGGAATCGTTGCAATGGCCTGGACTACCCACACTTATATAAAGAACTCGATATATATGAAAACTAACAATGTTAATTCGTTAAAGTTGCTGAAAACACAAATATTCTTGCCTGTAATTAACTATAGCCAGCAATACAGTGGAATACCATCCCTTGTAGTTGTAGTAATCTACAGCATCTTCTGCGGGCGGCTTTATTTTGATATGACAACCATCTAGAAATATAAATATTAATCAGAATGCTTTCTAGAGAATAATCAGTTCTTACCGATAGCTCCAAAACATTGAGGAAAACCAAGTTGTTCGAAACCTCTCACATTTTCTGCTACTAACTCTTGAGTAAGCGGATACGCATTTAAATATATTGGTGCTAGCACATTCCACACTTCTATGCAGAATTCTTTTAGAATTTTTCCAACCGTTGTTTTGCCCACTCCAAAAAGACCGGCAATACTTCGGTACTCTGCTGAAGACCCTACTGTGTATAGAGCGACTGCAACTCGTTTTCAAAGGGATATACTTTCCCGATAGTTGGTGTCTCGTTTTTGGAGTTGAGCTAAGTGTGTGCACAGATTATCAAACGATTCCCGAAACAATCGCAAATTTTCCCTGAAGAAGTTACTACTATTCTCAGCAAGGTTCTTTTCCCAGAACGTACCTGTACGTACCTACAAATTTAAACTTTTGGTTACATAATGTAATTTTTACAATATCAGCAGAGAACTCCCTTTCTTCCAGACATTTCTTGATTTGTCTTGATTAAACATTGCTTTGATTATTGCAAATCTTTTGTTCTCCATTGCAGCAGTTTAATAATTTGTTAACGCCGTTTTTTCTGGTAGTAAATGATCCTTCTGTCCAATGCATCTGTTAACACTTTCACTTTATTTTGTGACTTTATATTATTCACCATCAATATTTTAATGTAGGAATCTATTTCTCGAAATAAAAACTATAAACAGCTGTGAATGCCTTTGAAGTTCGAAATTTATTCACCTCATATTTTTTAAACGAAGGCAGGATCCAAATGAGAAATTAGAAGGTCATATAAAATAGAATAAGATAAAATTTTGTAGTTAGTTTTAAGTAAGTAGTTATTAAATACGAGTAGTTTATGATAAGTAATAAGAATAAGAAATTAAGGTACTCGTATGATAAGATAAGATAGTATAAGGTAATTCTTTGTAGTAGTAGTTTGTAGTTTAAAGTAAGTAATAAACACAATAGTTCAGTTAAAAAAAAAAACGAGTTTTATTTTTTAAATATCATTTTATTTTTCTTTCAACTCGGCCTCAAGCTGAGTTATATGCGAAAAAAATGCAAGCAAACCTTTGTTTTTTGTTGCGGTTGGCAATTTTCTCAACCGTGCCAACAAAGCTTTTACAGCATGCTCATCCTCGTCAATGGTCTGTGGTATGATGTGGTCCTTGATGTAGTTCTGAAGGCTCTTTGTCACTCCAAAGAACTTACTCTCTTCCTTGGAGTTATCCGAGAAGAATTGTATAGCGGGCTTGAAGTGCTGGGATCAGAAGCCATTTCGGTCAATGACGAGGAAGCAGGAACAAAAGTGGAGGTGGACGGACCGCTGGGAGAAATTTCTACACTTCGGTTGGAACTTGGGAAATAGTCACGTCGGACAAGCATGTCTCCTCAGAGGAGTAGTTGCAGATTAACCTGAACATTGATAAAATGCATTAAATTTACTCACGGCTGAGGCGTCAAATGCCGTCTCAAAAACTACATGTAACCGGAGTATTTCCATTGCACATCTATTTCTTCTGCTGCTTGACCCGACAAACTTTTTGTTACAGTCCTGCTAAAACTGTCTAGAAGAGTTTTCCACTTTCGCTTGCAAGTTTCAACTGCAAATATGAACTTTAGGAGAAGCAAAATTTATATTTGATTAATACTTATTAGGAGCACCAACTTCTTTTACCACTTTTTCCCACTCCAGCATTCTCCTTCTTACATTCTTGTATTGTGGATTCGACAAATTCCACAATATTTCTTTTTCTCTCACTGCTTGAATTAGTTTTTCCGTATTCATTTCTTCTTTCTTTGGGCTTCACAATATAAATGCGATAAGGCATTCAAAAAAGTTTGTCTACTTCACAACCGCACAACCACTTTTTTGGTTTTTTTTTTTAATTTTGCAAAAAATATGGCACATCCACATTGTGAAATTACGAGTATCTTTTCCCCATCTGCGTTACAAATCCAAACAAACATTCAATTTTTCATCACTTAAAAAATAAACTTGAACACATGAAAAACAATAAAAAAAAAACTTTCAAATTTTCTTCATACTCAACTGTAAAGTTCAGTAAACACGTAAAAGGAAATATAAACGTCAAATTTGAATCGCTTCAAAAAGTTGAAGTCGATTTAACTTCAGCAGCAGACGCAGATGCAGATGCACATTGTGGGGACTCTTATGGGTTCCCATATAAGTTAACAGTATGACAGTTCTCCGATTCGGCAGCAGACGCAGATTTACATTGTGTTCTTCGCTTAAGACAAATATTTATAAAATATTTAATCCTGTCATTTAATACCATAGTTAAAATTAAGATATAAAACTAAGACGATAGCAAAATACTAGAAACAAGTCAAGATAAGCTATCGACACCCTTAATTGTTTTTGTTGCATGGTGTTTACTATGTGTCGCAAATGGGTCACTTTCGTCAGAGTGCATTTGTTTGAGCGAGATGATTTTTTTATACAATACCTCAAGTGTGATAGCTTTGGTAAGAATGCTGCTTACTTCCTTATGCCCAAAACACATTTCCAGAAAATCTGATTGCAGTACTGCTGACAGCCCCGCCCGTGAAACAGATGTGCAGATATTTTTTGAAGCCAATTGCATCGGTTGCTGTCATTTTACAGCTACTGTCAATTATGTGTGACATTGTCATTTGCAGCGTATTTAGAAATAGAGATGTGTTGCAGAGCAGCGCTGCGTGCAGCATTTACATGCTTCGCGAATTGGAAACAGTGAAAATTAGGCAAAAGGAAAATGATGCACTTGTGATTATCAACAACCTTTTAACACCGATAAACATTTGCTCTAGCTTGCCAAAAACAAAGCCAAAGAATGCAGAGGAAGAGTTACCGAAAAACTCGAAAAATTGTGTAACCATACATGCTCTATCAATGACGTGTGTATGATCTGCACTTTATCACAGCATAGGAAGCACAAAACGATACATGAAAGAAAAAAAATTGAATCCATCGAAACTGACATAGACTTTAGGACAATGCTCGGTATTACTGAAATTGAGAAAAATCTAGCGAGAGATGTGTATTTTTGTTGCATTTGTTTCAACATTAGATCCATTAGAAAAGTTGGAATAACTTTATTGCCGAAATCGAAAGCATTCCACCTCACATCGATATAATTGTTCTTAACGAAATAAATACAATATACTCGTATAACAAGAGAAAAACAGTTTTTATAGCATCTGTGGTTTTACTCCAGAATTCATTAATAAAAAAAGGAGCAAAACGTGGGGAGTTACAATTTTCATTAATAAAAAAATACAGTACTCAGAAAACAATATCTACGAAGGCATACAACTGTAACTAACTTATATAGAACGAAAATATATATGAACGCAATTTGTAGGCGACCAAAATTGAGCATTGTAAGGTTTATAAAAGAATTGGACAAAAACTTTCAGAAAAAAAACAGTTAATAGTGTTAGGAAATATTGCAATACTTCGTTATAAAACGTTATTCTGTTTCAAAATACTCTATTTCTAATAATTTAAAAACTACTTTCAATTAGTTCACAAACGATTTCACTACTATTTCACAATTCAAATCTCTTATCTTTCACTTACATAAAAAGACTTAGGTCCTTTTCTATCGCTTTCCAAAAATCAACTTATTGTCCGCAGTCTCTCGTCCTGTATTTATACCACATTTGCCGGATTCTAGTTCTTTTTCGTAACTTCTGGTTTGAAACTGGGGTAGTAACTAAACTCTCCAACGGGGAGAGTTTGTATGATCCGAAAGTTATGCAACACTGGATACTGGATACCTGATTTAATCACATCACACATATACTCGTATATATATATAAGCAAGGACGAAACCTTACCACCTTCCGCAGAGACACTTATTTGAGCGAAGCTGGAAGGAGATCTTGGGAGCCATCGATTCTATTTGATTGAACCGGACTCTAAAAATCATAATCAGAATAACATCGTGGGAAAGATGCTCGTTGAGCTGAAAGGCGAAATGGTCCCATTAAGAATCTTGAATGTGGGAAATAAGAGCATCAAACTAAAGCAAGGACAATCGACCGGAGCGTGCGTACCGATAACTGCTGTCACCAAGTTGTCGAAGGAAAATGTTGCTATATCTTTGCCACCACGTAGCACAGCCGAGTTGAAAAAAACTATACTCAGGAAAACCGAGCTGAACCAAAAGCAACGAGCGATGGCAGAGGAACTAATCAACGAATTTGCAAACGTATTTGCCTCGCAGGACGGCGAATATAGCAGCACACATTTGGTACAACATTGAATAGACACTGGAGATGCAAGACAAATACGTCAACCTTCTAGGCGTTTACCCTTGCCAAGGGGCGACCTTGACGACACAGTGGACACACTGTCAGGAGCGCAATGGTTCTTCACACTTGATCTGAAGAGTGCCTATTTTTAAGTACAGATCCATCCGGATGACCGTGAGAAGACAGCCTTCACCACAGGAAACGGGCTTTGGCAACTCACAGTAATGCCATTCGGATTGTGCAATGCTCCGGTAACCTTTGAGCGCATAATGGAACGCGTTTGGAACCTGTATGGTCTACCTTGGCGATGTCATCGTGGTCGGCAAAACTTTTCAAGAACATCGAGATAACTTAAAGGAAGTGTTCCAGAGATCACGAAGTGCACAGCTAAAGCTAAACCCGAAGAAATGTCATCTCTTAAGGCCAGATAGCAAATACTTGGGACACATCAACTCATCCGAAGTGGTAAGGACCGACCCAGAAAAGATCGAAGGGGTGAAAAATTGGCCAGTCCCAATATACAGCCACCAACTGAGAAGCTTTCTGGGACTCACTACCAACTACAGGCGGTTTGTGAAGGATTTTGCTGGGATGATCAAGTGAATGTGAAAAAAACTCTTACCTCAAAACTCTCAAACAATAACTATGTGAAGCCCTTGTACTAGTGTACCAAAGTCCCGGAAAAACATTTATTGTGGATGCAGATGCCAGTAACGTCGGAATTTGAGGCGCCTTTCGCAGATGCATGACGGCCAAGAGAAAGTAGTTTGCTACTTTAGTAAGGTGCTCTATAAGCCGGAAAGGAACTACGGTGTCACCAGGTGGCAACTTCTTGTTTTGGTCTTGGCTACAAGGCATTTCCATAAGTATCTGTACGGACGAAAATTCATTCTTCGCATAGACCATGCGTCTCTGAAGTGGTTGCTGCAATTTAAAAATCCTGAAGGACAAGTCGCAAGGTGGATTGAATGACTCCAGATGTACGACTACGAGATAGAGCATCGAAAGGGAAGCCTTCACTCTTATGCGAATGCTCTGTCCCGGCGATCTTGCAAATCTGATTGTTAACATTGCGCACGACAAGAAGAAAAAGATGCGGTATCCACCCAACGGCTAAGAGCTGAGCCCACTGAGGGTTGGAATGAAAGTGAAATACGAAACACTTGGAAAGGACATGAAGAAAAATTAGATTGGCAGGAAATATCAAATAAAAGTCCCGAACTAAAGGTGGGACGAGGCCACAGTGGGGCTCGCTTCATGTTGAAGATGGTGTTTTGGGGCGAATGTGGGAAAGCTCGAATGGAAAGTCGTTTGTGATGCAGCTCGTTGTGTCAAGGTCGAGAGTCAGTGACGTGCTAAGAGAACTGCACGATGGAGTATCCGGAGGCTACTTGGGAGTAAATAAGACGTTAGAAAAGGTGCGAGAACATTTTTATTGGGTGCATCGTCCGTGGCGATGTCAAAAATTGGTGCAGAAAGTGTGTCACCTGCACCGCCAGTAAAGGCCCGAGGGTTAAAACTCGCGGCAGAATGCAGAAACATATCGTTGGAGCGCCATTCGAGAGATTCGCAGTTGACATGGGAGGACCGTTTCCGGAAACCGAAAGGGGAAACCGCTACATTCTCGCTGTTATGGACTACTTCAGTACGTGGCCTCAGGCTTTCGCTATCCCTAACCAGGAAGCCAAAACCCTGATTGAGCAGATCGTTTACAGCTGGGTGAGCGGATTCGGCATACCGATGGAATTGCACTCGGATCAAGGGCGTAACTTCGAGTCTTAGATTTTCCAAGGGGTGTGCGAGCTACTGGGGATTAAAAAGACGAGAACAACACCGCTCCACCCACAATCGGACGGGATGGTAGAACACTTCCAACACCTATCAAAGGTCGTTGGTGACATGCAATGCAATTGGGATAGTCAAGTTCCAATGTTTCTATTAGCCTATCGGAGTGCAGTACACAACACCACAGTTCACACCCCATCGGAAATCCTTTTCGGTCGAACAGTCCGGCTACCTAGTGAATTGATGTTTGGTTCACTGTCGTCTGAGGAGAACAGAAATGAAGACGACTATGTTGCAGACCTCAGACAGATTATTAGGGACGTGCACCAAAGAACCAGGGATAAGTTCTAGATAGCCAGCGACCGCATGAAGACGAGATATGATGTCAAGGCGACCACAACGGGATTTCAGGAAGGAGATCTAGTGTGGCTATACAACCCTCATGGACGGAAAGGCGTATCACCCAAATTACAGCAACACTGGGAAGGATCATATAATGTCGTAAAACGCATCAACGATGTTGTCTATCGCATTCAACGAGGAAGCGGCAAGTGGTTCATGTGGATCGAATACATCGCCATATTGGGTAGAATGTCGAACAGCTTGTTCGGGACGAACAAGTTTAAGAGGGGGATATTGTGGTATATATGTGGTTAAATCAAGTACCCAGTGTTGCATAACTTTAGGATCATACAAACTCTCCACGTTGGAGAGTTCAGTTATTACCCCAGTTTCAAACCAGAAGTTACCAGAAAAAACTAGAACCCGACACATGTGGTATAAATACAGGATGAGAAGCTGCGAACGATAAGTTGATTTTTGGAAAGCGATAGAGAAGGAGCTAAGTCTAAATAAGTGAAAGATAAGGGATTTGAATTGTGAAATAGTAGTGAAATTGTTTGTGAGTTAATTGAAAGTTGTATTTAAATAATAATAAATAGAGTGTTTTGAAACAGAATAACGTTTTATCATCTCGAACCCTAGCTGAAATATTACAATAGCTTAGTAATAAATACTGCAAGAGCAAAAATTATGAATAATAGAACACCATACAAACCAGAAGTTGCCAATAGAATTTACCATCGAAAAGACCATTGTCAAACATCAGCTAAAAATTAATTAATAATTAATAATGATATTAACACTTAATATATACAAGAAATACTAAAGACGACAACATCTCTATAGTACTTCTACGATACTCGTTTAAAACAACCTATACAAACCATTTGAATACCAGGAGAGGAGCGCAGGGATTGCAGAAACTTTTAACATCTATGGAAAACGAGAGCTTATCTACACTATCCTTAAATTCTATCCAAAACTATCCATGAATTTATTACCAGCAGAACATGTTATGAATTACAAAAGACGTAAAAAATTACTTGACTGATATTTTCCTAACATTAGTTTTGTTATTTAAAACAACAACATTTCAAAATTCCTTCGTAACTTTTTTGTTTAATTTTTCTAAATCCTTTTCACATAAACTCTGGACTATTGATTTGAAATAAATTTTAATAACCAGTTGTTGTTCTTACCATTTCATAAACCATTTTTAAGAAGAAGTACATCATCATCTGCAGATAAGCAGTAGCTTTGTGAATAACATAAACAAACTATTCAACTATTATTAAACTTAATGTTATTAAAACAACAACAAAAAAACAAAAAAAATTGTGGTATTTAAAAATTCATGGTCAAAGCTAATGGTGAACTAGTCAATATCAATGTTAGCAACGTGTTGTGTATTGTTGACAGCCAATTTGCCATGGGTGAGTAAAGTAAACAATGGGAAAAGTATTGTGTTTCTTACAGACCGATGTGAAATTCGAAAAAAAGAGAACGTATTGTTGGCTACAACTTCTGTTGTGGATGGCTATATAAATTCGTTTTTGCATCGGAATGTCAGTTTTTGCATCGAAAGTCACAAGCGAAACTTCGAAACATCGTTGTTTAGGACATTTAAATGCCGCCGATTTAAAAATAAAAAATAAAACACTGTGGCGCTGGCAGTCCAGTATGGGCCATGGCTTCTTGACACTCATTTGTGTTGCTCATGTTATCATTTTTGTCACATCTGAGCGGGGCCTACGGTTTATCGCCGAGTCCGAACGGCACTTTCTATAAGCTTTTTCATATTCAATTTCACTTTCGGGAGTTTGCCATTGCCCGCCGAAAGGGTGATGGCGATTTGAAAAATTGGTGGTGACCCAGCCAGGAATCAAACCCAGACTCTCTGCGTGATAATCCAATGAGCTAACTATCGCGCCATCGTCGCCGCTGATTTAGCAATTGTAAAAAAAATGGTGCTGTTGAAGGTGTTGGGTACACTGAGGTGAGCGAGTGAAGTGCATGTGTTGCATGTTTGAAAGGAAAGTAGACTCGTAAACCTTATAATGAAGAAGGAAAAAAAGATTTGAACATACCGATCGAAGTGGATTCACTAAGTGGAAATCGATATTGTTTTACAGACGTTGATGATCGCAGCCGAATGGTGTTCGTTGATTTCATAAAGTCAAAAGATGAAGAATATAATCAAGAACGTACCGGGGAATCAAACTGGAAGAATGATTAAAATTCTTAGTCTGGATAATGGTAAGGGATTTTCAAATAATCATTTCATAAATTTTTTGATAAAAATGGCATCGATTTCAAAACCCATTCTGTTATCTACAAAATGGTTTGACTGGGCAAACGAATCGAATAGTCACAGAGAAGGAACGATGTATGATATACGATGCATAATCGTATTGGGTTCAAGCTACCCGAACTGCAGCATACATCAAAAATTACATGATATCAAAGGTTCTTGGAAATCTCAACCATTTTAGAATTTTTGGATCGAATGTGATGGCGTATGTACCGAAAGAAAAGAGAGAGAAGTTTCATGTAAGATCCAAAGAGTACTTATTCATTGGACACAATGATGACTAGAAGGGGTACCGGTTAATTAATCCGAAGAAAAATAGAATCGTCGACAGTCGAGATGTTGTTTTTCTGGAAAAAGGTAATACATACTTTGAATTAAAATGTTAACCCTCATTTCGTTAATTAATTTCAATTGCAATGTTCAGAAGAAAATTCTGTTGCTAATGGTGATGATACAAATGATAGCATTGATGACCAACAGGTAACTGAACCGAACAATCAATTGAGTGAGACGATTGATAATACTCTCGACAAAACGCTTACTGCGATTGACGACCAAAATGATCAAACTTTCGCAGATGAAGAAAGCACACACTGAGACGACGCCGTAAAAGAAGAGTATCAATCATTGATGGACAATGAAACTTGGGAGTTTTTTTTGCCACCGATATGAAAGCCCATCAACAACAAATGGATATTCCAGCTGAAAACTGATGGAAGTGCCAACGTTACCCGTCACAAAGCAAGACTTGTAGCAAGTAGTACGTTACTCAACAATACGTTTATTGAAAGCACTAGCGGTGAAGTATGACTTGACACTCGAACAAATGGATGCAGTGTGTGATTTTCTTTAAGGTGAAATCGATAAGGAAATCTTTTGTTCAATTGAGGGCCCTTAGGAAGCCTCACATCAATGGAACACCAAATTTAACGCGGTACTGGAAAAGGCAGATTTAAAAAGGTGTCACAGTAAATTTGTATCTTTGTGCGTCGAGAAGGGAAGTCAATGATAATAGTGGCAGTATACGTTGACTCATTTTGTACAACAACGACGCATGGAAAACGGGCTTGAAGAGTATTTTGATGCAAACTTTCAAAATGAAAGACATGGGTGAAGTATTAAATCTATTTGGCATACGCATAGTTCATAATTGTGTGCTTGTTACAATCAGTTTGAACCGACAAAAACACACCGAAGACATTTAAAGACGTTTCAACATGAGTGAATGTAACCCAGTTAAAACACCAGTTGAAAAAGGCTCACGTTTTTCGAAAAACATATCACCGAAAACCGCAGATGAGATTGAAGAGATCCAAAATCGACCATACAAGGAAACGGTTGGAAGTCTCTTGGACTTAGTATATTGTACTAGGCCTGACATTGCATTTCCAGCTGGATATGTTAGTAAATTCAACAAAACACCCGGAAAAGTTCATTGGTATGCCGTTAAGCGTATTTTCTGTTACTTAAAAAGTACGCTTAATTACAAACTAAAATATTCAAAACATATATCACCAGATTTGTGCAGATACTACGATACGGACTGATGTTCTGATATTGATGACAGGAAGTCATGTACTGGCTGTGTGTTCATGCGACAAGGATGTGTTGTTTCGTGGCTTATTAAGAAACAGTCAATTACTACTGAATCGACTGCTGAAGCGGAATATGTGGCCATATCATGTGCTTGCAAGGAAGTGGTTTGGTTTAAGCAACTGAATCAAGAAATTATAGGTGATGTGAATAAGAAGCCAATATTAATTCTTTGCGACAGTTCAAGTGCGATCAACATAGGCAACAACGTAACAAACAGGGAAAGAACCAAACACATCGAAATTAAACATCACAGAGTCAATGAGTTGGTAAATAAGCAAATAATTTTTCTGGAGAAAATCGATACGAAGCTAATTATCGTTGACAGCTTAACGAAAGGATTCCCATTCGACAAACACAAAATTTAAAAATTTTGCACACAAAATATGGAAAGTGTTAAACATTATTTGTAAATTTCACTAATTTTTCTTTAAACATTTTCTTGAACATATTTCATTTTGAATATCATTAACAAGTCGAGAAATTAATGATTTATTTGTTTTTGGTTTATCAATTGATTTATGATTACAAGATTTTAAATAAAAGTTTAGAATTTACTTTCATAATTGATTAAGAGAGGATATGGAAATATTGTGTATAAACCCTTATTTATGTGGTAATCAATTCATGACAGCAAATGTCACAGCAACTTATTAAAGATTTTATTCTATTCCACATTAAAGGGCTGAACAGAATGAGAATCTGAAGTTTGAATCTGTATCTGATATCGAACTTTCAAAAGTTCAATACATATATAATCTGTATCTCGAAGTTGGGTGCTATTCAATTTCGAGATACTCGTACATGTATTGAACTTTTGAAAGTTCGATATCAGATACAGATTCAAGCTTCAGATTCACATTCTGTTCAGCCCTTTAACATAAACTAGACTTTTTTTTCTACCATATATAACTTTTTGTGTGTCCAGTCACACATACACACCGCAACAAAAAGACAGCACATTCATATTATTTTACAAAAATAGAATTAGCAATGAATTTAGACAATTGTATCCTTTTTTAGTTTTGAATAGTAGTTATATGAATTTCTTAGAGTGTACTTCTTTGAGTGCTTGACCTTCGCTACTGTTAAGCCATTTTCCTCTAACCATTTCCAACTTAAGTAATTATAGTTCATTTCTAAAATTATTTACAGATAATTTTCCTGCAAAAAATAGAAATACACCTGCTCTTGCGATCGCTCAAAGTAAACTGAATACAAATTTATTGTAGTGTGCTATCATTTTGTCGCGCTACATATCTGTATTTTCCCAAATAACGGTGATCTCTTTGAGTGCTTCACCTCTGTACTCAAATAAATACACTCTAAGAAATTCATTTAACTACTATTCAAAACTAAACAAGGATACAATTGTCTAAATTCATTGCTAACTCTATTTTTGTTATGAATGTGCTATCTTTTTGTCAAGGTGTGTATGGATATTTTTACAATATTTTTAAAGAATTATTTAATTCTTAATTGTACCTATAAATAACAAATTCGTAATAGTTTCTTTATTGTCTTGTTTGCTGGTTTTTATTTAACCAATATTTTAAAATTAATTTACGAAAGGTTTGTGTGGAAAATCTTTACAAAAAAAACCAATCGGCTTTAATGGAAAGACTATAGATTAAGATATCTGTTCATTATTATATTTCTTGGAACAACCGTCCTTAAAGAGGAAACCAAGGCAATTGAATTCAATTAGTTATATGGCATGTAAGAGTATGGGAATATGAGTATCAATATTAGTCGTGTTTTTTTGCGAATCCGCTATCCGATTAAAAAGTAATTTGCATGTTAATTACAACAATAACATAACGATCAACGTTAAGTCAATTTATCCTAGCTATCTATTAAGCGGATATAAAACAGTGCTCCCAAATTATAATTTCTTCGTTTCGGATGAATTTTTCCGATAAATTGGCAAAAATGTCAACCATTCGCCTAAAATTTTTTTTCAAAACAATTTAAGTTTGTTCACCAACCGACAAATGAGCCACCACTAAATGCCATGTCTGTGCTACCAAGTTTTTATGATGAACTCTTAAGCGGGGGTGGATCGGTTTTTTGCGAACTTAGCTAACATGCGTGCAAAAAACCACACCTATTAATTCACCCAGAGTACATAAGTATAAAAGTATGAGAATATTAGTATTTGTTCATTTAAAGAAGTATAAGAGTATAATAAATGTTAATAGGCTGCAAGCTTCTATGATTAACAAAAATAGGGAACTTTGCAATATGTGTAGATTTATAGTTTTAAACATCCTCCGCCTGGGACAGCATGTTGCAGCACCAAGAGATACAACAGTTAAGCAGGTACCCGAGTGTGTGTACCATCTGAATATTGTATTTGTGAACTTGCCAACACGACCAATGAAGGTATTTTCAACAGCAGCTAATTTCCAGTTGATCCTGGGCTTTGATAAATCAAAAACAAAAACCACATCGTTCAGGTTCAGTTGAACTGAGAATCCGCTTTTGTTATGATAAAATAAATGTAGAAGCTGCAGGTATTCGAGACGCCATCACTTCCATATGATAGTGAACTTTATCCTCTGCTTCCAAATAACCTGCATGTCATCAGAACTAAAGACGTTCTCATTGATAGTGGAGTTTTCATAGCGGCCTATCAAAAAATCGACTGGAGCCAGAGGATCAACATCAAGTGGATCACTACTGATGTATGTTAACGGCCGGAAGTTTTCCATGTATTCGGCCTCGACAATAAAAGTTCCCAACTGCTCAAAAGAAGCTTTGCTCTTCCAATTACAACCTATAACATGTATGAAACGCTCCGAAAAGCCACCCCACCATAGCGCTCGTTCATTAATAAACTTCTACTTAATACGTTTATCTGTGAAAAACGTTGTAGAATATCATCTCCAAAAGCTGACCTAGCAGCATCTAATTCTAGAGCCGCCCTTCGAGATGTCCGTGCATTGATGGAATATATTACAGATGGTATTTTTCTTCTAGCGATAAAACGTCTAATGCCCATTAAACAACACGCGGTGGATAAACTAAGAATTAATTCCAAATGTGAATTAACAGATCATAAGAAATGTTTTGTTTTTGTCACAAATGTTCTTGCTTTTTGTACAACTTTCAAAATCTAAAAACTAAACCAGACTCTCTGACAAGGCGTTTCCATTTTTCGTAGTTTTTGTATGCTAGAAGAGATCTTTTGCAAAGAATTATAAAAAAGGAAATTGGCATTAACAACGACAGTTTAACTGAACTACCAAGCATTTTCTTCGTTGCAATAAAAGTCATTCTTTAGTCATGCTGACCCATGTGCCCACAGGTAAGAAGACAGAAGAGCTTCCGCAGATATACCTCTTATCAGAAGATCCGCTGGTTTATCCTTCCCAGAGCAGTGAGGCCAGTTTGTAATTCATGTATGACGGCGGATTTCTGCAACACGACTTTGCACAAAGGGGTTTCAAAACCTAAATTCCCGTTGAATCCAACTTAGAGTGATTTTTGAATCTGTCCATGAGTACATCACAATGAAAGCAGCAGTTAGCTCCAGCTTTCGCGGCGTAAACTCTTTGGTTCCGCCTTGTTTTAAAGGACCTGCCCTGTTTTTGCCACGCAAAAGCGTACAGTTGTTTTCTCCTGTAGTTAACGTATTTTTGACCTAAGCTACTGTCCCATATGTCTTCATGCTGGTATCTGTAAATATATGGAATTGAAGAAGACCAGGAGTAGTAATCCCAAATGCAGATGTCATGTCTTTTAAAAGCAACATGCTTTGTACACAGGTTTCCCACTCAGACAGCAAATCAGAAGTAAGAACTTCATCCCACCATAATTTTGCTTTCAAATGGGTCAAAGAATAGCTTGCCAATAACTAGATCCAGCATACTCAAAGAATAGAAAATTCTGACTGTAGCTTGGAGAAAACTATGTTCAGTCCCCTTATTTGCACTAGAAATGATAAGTCTTTCAACTGTTTCCAATGGGCCTGCTAACTCACCACTTAATACAAACTATCTAAGGCCTAACTCTTTTTGTTGGTCACCCAAACCGTTAGAAAACCCAATGAATGCTGTGTTTTAGTTGAATTTCCGTAGATTCGTTGCGTTCCTACGCATCACTATTAATAAAAATACTATTGTTTCGTAACAGTTTATATATAAATTTATTTAACTCCTTATTCAATATTTGTTGCAGTACAACAAGAACGCACTCCATTTACCATCGGCAAATCATTGCAATGTCGAGTAAAAAAGAAATAAGCCAAATATTGCAATTGTCGTCGGCAAAAAACACAAATGACAGCGGTCATGAGAATTTGGATGTGAAGAAGAGAAGAAAAGCAACATGACAAATTGCTATGTTCTGTCTAGCCTTTGTCTACCACCACTGCTACTACAGCACCTTACACCACTACAAACCACATCGATCGATTTGCTTTCTTTTTTTCTATCTACAATGCTACTATTGGTGAGGATTTAAGTCCCAACGGTTTCTTTTCTCTCAGTTCACTTACCAAGGTGTGCTGTATCATTGCGTGCATATGGTCCTTCGAGCCGGATACTGAATCATTGCCATAGTTTACCTATTTTCGATAGAAAGCATACCAAGTCCCATTTAAGTGCGCGATAAAAACAGAAAAAAACCACTTAAGCCAATGCTTGCTTTAAAGTGAGAGATTTTTCCTCTTTGGTTGGGTGCTACTAGAGTACGAAGTTTGCTGGTGTTCGAGTATGCTGCTTGAGGAACTGCGACTGGTAGACAGAGGGTTTGCATATCTAAAGCTGGTGTTCGATCTGAAGCTGGAAGAGAGCAACGTGTAGCAGCAGGTATGTGGGGCCCATTCCAAAGGATCGTCAAATAAAACATCTCTCCATATAACCACAGAAAATCTTTAATTACAAAATATTCTGCTTAAATACTGAGAACAGGCAGAAGTAGTGAAAAGGAAGATGCTTTCGCCAGAAGAGGAACAATGTGAAAGACATTTCTGGTGGCAAGTGGAAGAGGAGTATGTAGTCCAGCTTCCGTTCAAACAAGGAAGACGTGCGGTGTTAGGTTCCTCCCATAAATCAGCCCTCGTTAGATACCTACATTTAGAAAGAAAATTTCAGTCGAACACATTATTCAAAATGGAATATAAAAGGTTTTTTTACGAATACAAGGAGATAGGCCACATGACGGAAGTAGACCCCACATCAATAGGGCACAAGCATTGCTTTATTCCTCATCACTCTGTGACGAAGAAAGCTAGTGCTTCCACGAAGTTGCGCATTGTTTTCAACGCCTCTTCTAAAACATCTGATACGTCACTCAGTGAGCATCAATTAATGGGTAAACGGTTGCAAGATAACATCGTCGATCATAATCTCCGGTTCAGGAAATATAAAAAAGGGTTTGTAGCGGACATTACCAAAATGTATATTCAGTTTTGGATTCCTCCCGAAGATTCTGCCTACCAGCTCATTTTATGGAGAGATATTAAAATTGAGGCAATCAAAAAGTATCGTTTGAACACAGTCACATTTGGCACCGCCACGGCACCATATTAAATCGTCCTTACTCTTCACCAACTCGCCGCCGGTGAAAGAGATGACTACAAAAATTTCTACATGGATGATGTTATATGTACATGGGCAGATTCAAAAGATGAGCCAAAGAGATGCAATGCCAACTATTACACTGTTGAGACTTGGAGGCTTCCCATTAAGAAAATGGACCAGTAACAGCGAGAAGCTACTAGCAGCAGTTCCAGTGGAAGACAGAGTTGGATAGGTGCCGCTCGAATTCGATGAAGCGAACACAGTTAAAATATTGGGAGTCCAGTTGCATCCTGGAAGAGACATACCACATTGATCAAAATGTTCCCGGAATGACCACCGTGTGGCACCCCCATTGTTACGATTTAAGTTCTGTTAATTTGGTACATCTGTTGCTGATATTCCCTCTAAATCTTAGCGTCATAGCTTGACATTTGCAAAAAATACGCCGCCAAGAGTCTCTATCTCTATGTGTGTTGGCGATTTTTTACAATTTTAAAAATGGATTTAAAATTGCAACAACGAACTTGTATTTAATTTTGCATAAAAAATGGATTTAATGGTGTGCGAACGTTGGAAATGTTGTAAAAATGTTTCGGCAACGATTCTCTAAAGAAAACGGTCGTTTAACAGTGGTACGAGCGACATCGAAAACCGACGAAAACATTGATGAAGTAAAAGAAATTTTGTTCAATAACCGCAAACTAACCATCAAAAATATAAAGAAAGACTCTACCTATGGATCCGTCCAAGACATTTTGGTTGATGATTTGAGTTTCCGTCGTCTAGCAGCAAAGTTGGTGCTAGAAGACGTCAATTTCATGCAAAAAAGACACCGTGATGACGTCAAAAAAGAAGGCAATGCTCACGGTTTTCATAGATTACAACGGTGAAGTGCGTCATGAATTTTTGCCAGAAGACCAGACAGTAAACAAAGAGTATTATTTGGGAGTTTTGAGACGTTTGCGTGAAGTAATTCGCCGAAAGAGACCAGAACTGTGGGCAGAAAACTAGTGGATTTTGCACCATGATAACGCACCGTCGCACTGGTCCATCATTATTCGAAATTTTTTGAAGAAAAATGCAACAAATACCATCCAGCAGCCACCAAATTTACCTGATTTGGCTCCCTGTGTTTCTTTCTGTTCAATCGAGTTAAAAAACAAAAAAACTACGGGGAAAGCATTTCAGCAGCCGAGAGGAAGTAATGGAAAAATCGCAAGAAGCACTGATGGACATACCAAAAACCGAATATAAAAAATGTTTCGAGGACTGGATCAGGCGCTGGCATATGTGTGTTGCAGTCGGTGGGGATTACTTTAAAGGGGACAATATGGATTTAGATGAATAAACTTGTATTTTTAATTTTCTGAAATTCCAGGAAGGTGGTTTTTAAATCTAAAATCAATCCTCAACATTCACATAGGACTAGGATTGGGATGGATTTCTCCCTGCGTCATCGTTGGCAAGATATTGGTGCAAGAGATCTGGAAGGGAAATAAAACAATAACTGGCATACTTTGAAGATGGAATTAAGGGCGCACAACCACATCGCGACGACTTTCGGACAGTAGGAATAAGAGCCAAGCTCCTACCTCACCCTCGGCGGGAAACAAGGGTAGAATGGAGAAAAAGAGAGCGGAGGAAACTGGGGAAGTCTATAATCCCCCAAGAGTCCAGGCCGGACTCCCCAGGGGATACTCAGCAACGAAGACCTCACAGCACTGGAAGACGCCATTGTGCATTAAATGGCCTTGTAATGGGAGCATAAGCTCAAATTTCAGGGCATACATTTTAAGCCTGGGATGCTACTGGTGGATTGCCAAACTCCGCAAACAGTGGACTGGCTGAAAGCAGTAGCACCCAAGTTAAGCAGATTTAAGGGGTCAGAAATAATGGGAAAGATATACCACGGGCACATTCAGTGAACCTTCCTACCTCGAAGTGCGAACCAGGAGTCCAAAATATCCTTGGTACTGCTAGAGGCGCAAAATGAAGGCCTCAATACAAAGGTGTGGAGGGTACACCATAGTCGAAACGAGGGAACCGGGCAGGTACTAGCTCTTGTTATTGACCAGGAGTCCTTCGACGCTATGAAGAAGGCAAAGGGTTCCCCGAGCTACCGGTTCGGCAGGGTTATAGTGTGTGGACTTAAGATATCTGAAGAGAACACCAGGCAGGCACCGAAAGTTTCGACTCCGTCATCGCAGAGCACACTGTCCCGGACAGAGCACGTATCTGTACCGCAGACTACAGTACCAACGGTCTCTGACGGATCGATGGTTCATGAGACCGAGTCCATGTCCATCTCTGAGATCTGGGTCTCAGAAGGGGATATGGACACAACGGTAATCAACCTCTTCCGGGATATAAAACCGGACGAAGAAGATACGCTGCTGGCGGAAGATGGGGCATTAGCCCCGAGATAGCAATAAGCTCGATGTCTAGGAAAATTAATGAAGCACAGGTAAACATTCATCATGCTATAGCGGCTTCTGCTGTAATACTCGTAGCTGGAATGTTTACCTCTTAAAGCCTGGAACTGGTCTTAATTCAGGAGCCTTGGATCCTGAAGGGACTATTCAAAGGATTTAAAAGTAAGGATGCACAGGTAATTTGGGACACTCGGGTTGAAAAACCGAAAGCATGCATTTTAATAAGAAATAACATAAGACATACTTTCAGAATACGCGGCGTGAGACTTGGTGCTAATACAGGTGACTTTGGAATTGAATAACTGTAATTCATCATCGCATCTGTGTACTGTTCAGGAGATGAGCCCATGATATCATCATAGATGCAACGTCTTGTGGAACACTCCAATACGATCCGCATGCCGCTGCTTATAGGGTGTGATGCAAACGCCCATTACATAATATGGGGTAGCACCGACACCAATAACAGAGGTGAGTACATATTAGAATTTATCATAAGTTCGTCCCTTAACATTTACAATGTAGGAAATACCCCCACCTTTATGAATCGATTTGGAGAAGAAGTTCTTGACCTCACGCTTGCCAATCAGAGCGTTAGCAAAATTATAAAGAACTGGAAAGTATCTTGTGAACCTACATTGTCTGACCATCGAATCATAGTATTCGACCTGGACAATACAAGTATCATGAGAAATCCAGTAAGGAATCGCAGGAAAACCAACTGGGCGACTTGAAACAAGGAAACCTCCAACTCACTTTCTGGAGCTAGAAAACGCAGTGGTAGATATCACTCACGCCATCACAAATGCATTTGAACTAAGCTGCCCCGTAACAGGGGGAAGAAGCAGGAAAGATATGCCGTGGTGGAACCATACTTTGTCAAAACTAAGATCCGAAGTGCGAAAGCTGTTCAACACGGCAAAACGCAATGGAGACTGGCAAAGGAATCAAATGGCTCTTACCACCTACAACACAAAAATAATAAAAGCCAAAAGAAATAGCTTTAGGAAATTCTGCGAAACAGTCTCAAGCACCCCTACGGTGGCAAGGCTACATAAGGCCCTTGCTAAGTCGGGAGGAGTGTCAAACTCGCTAAAGAAACCAGACGGCAACTACACGGCAAATGATGATGAGAGGTCACTGCTACTTCTACGAACTCATTTCCCAGAGAGCTCACCTAGTACTGGCTTTGGGAACAACCTGATAAAATTAGCGAATAGTAGCATTGCATTGGGATACACGACACTACAATGGAGACGGGTTAAGGTTGTGTTCATACCGAAGGTGGGGAAAAAAGACTCAAAACAGCCAAAGTCGTACAGACCGATCCACCTCACTTCGTTTCTTCTGCAATAGAGAAGGCTGTGGATAATTACCTGAGGGAGGAAACACTAAGTATGTCCCCTCTGTACCATCAGGGCAGGCAGAACGACAAAGACGGCCTTGTACCAGTTAACAGAAATTATCCAAAGTGCTATGAATTCAAAGGAGATAGCATTGTGTGCCTTTCTTGATATCGAGGGGGCGTTTGACAATACCTCGCATGAGGCTATCAAACGAGCCCTACAACGGAAAGAAGCCAACAACGCAGTATCCAGATGTGCGAACTGCTGAGCACTACATCAGCAGATACAGAGACAGCAGCTGGAACTATTAGAGTAGACACTGCAAGAGTGTGTCCACAAGGAGGGGTATTATCACCCTTAATGTGGAGCCTTCTTGTAGACGAACTACTGGAAAAATTAACCACCCTCGGCATCAGCTGGCATAGTATTAATTGCCAGAGGAAAGTTCGAAGAAACTCTCTGCGAAATTATGCAACGAAGTCTGAGAGTAACCCAGGAATGATGCCTCACGGCCGGGCTAAACATCAATCCGGTTAAGACCACGATAGTGCCATTTGCAAAGAAAACGAAACCTTAAAGACTCAAAGAAATCCGATTGTCAGGCACGTCACTGATACCGATCAATGAGGTGAAGTATCTGGCACTATAGGCACATCTAGACAGCAAACTGCTCTGGAAGAAGCACACTGAGGAAGTTGTTAGAAAAGCAACTCATGCTCTTATGATATGTTAGAGCCTAGCGGGAAAGTCGTGGGGCTGTACCCCTAATATTCTTCGAATAGAACCATTCTAAGAATAGCAAAAGAAGGAACTGGAAAGGGGAAATGCATTATTTCGAAAAAATATGATGCACTATTCGAAAAACTTCCACTCTTGGCTATTCCAAGGGATGATAGCACTAAGAAATACAACTTTGAAAGGAATTTCTTAACGAAGCTAGGCAACAAGAAAGAATGGAGTGATGAATCAACTATCTATTCACAGAGCAACCACACGATAAAGTGTTATACAGACGGCTCTAGAACTGACGAGAGAACTGGTGCAGGAGTGTTTGGGCCAAGAACGAAACATCATGAATCGATGGGCGAGAGTACCAGCATCTTTCAAGCAGAAGTATGCGCCATTGAAAGATGCGTTCGAATCAATCTCGAAAAGAATTGCAGAAACTGTAACATAGCAATAATGTCAGATAGTCAAGCAGCTATCAATGCACTGGACTCGTTTGTCATTAAATCCAAACTTGTATGGGAATGCCTACGAATTCTCAAAAAATTGGCAAGAGAATCTGTCTGCTGGATACCAGGCCATATGGGCATTGTTAGAGCCTACAAAAATACATTTTGTTTTAAATTTAATTTATATGAACGCACAATTGTATGCAGTAGTTTCTGTTGAAAGGATACATTCTGGAATATTTATATTTATAAAATTTTGTAGAAAACATAGAAAATTTGAATTTACCGCCGATCGCGGCGACAGCCATATTTTTTATATTAATGATTAAATTATGTAAAGAAGACCGATTACTGATCATGTCATTTTTTTGTAACAAAGTTAGTTGAACTTAGAACTCATTGTTGAACAGATCGCGTTTCATTTTTCCACTTCTCGCTCGCTTTTTCGCTCCACTCGCTAAACTAAATCCTCCTTTGTAAAGACTATATTCGATAGTCTAAAGTCTAAGTAAATTAGTATCAACTAAGCTTAATCTATCAAGCAAAGATAGAAATCAAGAAAACCGGAGAATCATCCATAATCATCTATACCTATTATATACATGTATAAAATATATACCTAAGGAACATATTGCTGCAGCCACTCACATAATTTTTTTTTGAGTGCTGTTAAATAGCCAGTGAGTTAACACATTCGATGCGACCGCACTTAACATAAAATTTTATAATAGATCGCATATGTATCACACGTCTGTACGATCATAATCATTGCCAAAAGAATTTTTCAAATCAACTCAAGTCTCTTTCACTTGTCTTAGTCGTCGCTCGTTCGATCACACACCAGAAAAGCTTTACAGGGGAATCATACATGCTGCACACCTTCATTGCAGAGATCTTCATTTCGCCCACACTCACAGAGTTTTTTGTTACTTTGTTTTCTTGTCGTCGCCGGAGTGGATGCTCCATTGATCTTGCATTGAAGGAAAGCCTCCGCTACCTTTCGCTGATAATCTTCATCGCTGGAGTTCGTCTACTGAGTAGAGTAGGAGTGGATTCACATTTTCGCTATTGAAATAGACATTTGTGTCGTGTACTTTGTCATTTCGCTTCGCAACATATGCAAAAGACTTTATAGCTGGTTTTGTCCTTGCGAGTTATATTGAGTGGATTACATCGTTTCGCCGTTGGATACATATTAATATCGTGACACATTTTCCTCGCAACAAATAGCATTCATAGATTCGAATTTTAATTCAACGAATACATTTGAGCATATTGAGCTGGACAGTTTTATTACTTCCAAATACGACTGATACGTTTAGCTACATCCCTTTCACAAATTCGTACTTTCCTCCAATTTTGAGCAAACCTCTAGGACATACAACGTTTAGATTAGTTTTCGCTTTCGGCTAAAGTTGTTAGTAATTTCTTGTAAACCATCAATATGGCAACTGAGTCTACTACCAAAGCTACAATTGAGAAACTGAAGCAGATGCGTTCATCCACAAAGGGCAGTATTACTCGCATTGAAAACCTGGTAGAGAGAAAGGCAGACAGCAAAAGAATTGGAGTGTCGGTTGGATATACTCGAGTCGTACTTTAAGCAGGTTCTTGCTTACCAGACTCAAATCGGGCGGATAACACCTTCTGACACCAGTCGTAGAGAGTTAGAAGATTTATATATTGCAGCGAAAACAAAAATCCAGTCGCTTTTGGGAACTACAAGGAGTATTGGTATGGAAACCAGTTTTGTAGTACCACCGCCACAATATAACAACTTACCAAATCTCAAGATTCCGAAGTTCAATGGGAAATACTCCGATTACAAGAACTTTATGAATTCTTTCACAAAGCTGGTGGATGATGAGTCAAATTTGACTAAAATTCAAAAGTTCAACCATTTGTTATCTTGTTTGAGTGATCAGGCTCTCACCACGGTTAAGGCCTTCCAAGTTTCGGATGAAAATTACCCAAAGGCACTAGCCAGGCTCAAAGAACGCTACGATAACGATTTTCCTATTTTTGCACAGTACAGTTTGGAGTTGTTTGAGCTGCCGATAATTAAGAAACCTTCGGCGGTAGACTTACGAGCTTTAATTGATAATGTTTCTGCAATATTTAATTCGCTTCAGTCAATAGGATCGTTTGAAAACATTTGCAATGCAATGATTATTCACATTGCAATGTCGAAGGTAGATCCAGAAACGCTGGCAAAATGGGAGGAACACCAGGATTACAAGAAACTTCCGAATTGGATAGACTGTTCAGCTGTTCTAAGTAAATGATGTCAATATCTCGAAACTCGCGATACTAACCAACTGAGAGCTGACAGTGCACGAAGGACACTGAATAAGTTCAAGTCACCGTATTCTGCTCATCACTCTCAGACTTCACTTATACTTACATTTGTTCATTTTGTGGAGATACTAGTCATTCGATTTTCAATTGTCACAATTTTGCAAAATTAGGAGTTATGCAACGTTTCTCAAGTGTTAAAAGTGTTTGAATTGCTTAGCAAAGGGACATACCGTTTCGAAATGTCCATCGCCTTTCAGGTGCAAAGTTTGCAAGCAATCTCATCACAGTCTTTTACATCGATCACAACAAGAAGAGAATGTTTCTACAAGTGGAGAACAATCAACATCAGCGGCTGTTCACACTGCTTTACAAAAAGGGATATTAGCCGAAGCACAAGTGATCTTAGCGACAGCAGTGATTCTCGTCATGGATTCTACTGGAAGTTTTCAGATGGGGAGGGCACTGCTGGATTCAGGTTCACAGGTCAACCTTATTACCGAAAGATTTGCCAGATCGCTTCACTTGCGATCACGGTCACGGAGGAGTGTAGATATAGTAGGAGTAGGGGTCGCTGAAACAAAAATCAACTTTGAAACCCAAACCACGATTCGTTCCAGATATAGTAAATTTGAGGTGTAACCAGAACTCTTAATCACCACATCCATCACTGGATATCACCCACAATCAAATATTAGTGTGGCACATTGGAAGTTGCCTAAAATTAGGTGGAGTTAGCCGACGATCATTTCTTTTATTCATCCCGAATCGATTTGTTGTTAGGTGCCGAAACATTTTTTGATTTGCTCAAAGTAGGTCAGATCAAACTAGGCAAAGGACTTCCTTCCTTGCAGAACACTTCGGTGGGTTGAATCCAAATCAAAGTGGACAGAAGAGCAAGCGGAATGTGAAGCGCACTTTAACGAAACCCTGGAAATTTCTGCTAATGGTCGATTGATGGTCCAACTGCCATTCAAACGGGAGCCGAGTTGTTTAGGAGCTTCGTACAATATAGCGTTTCGTCAGTTTTTGGCACTTGAGCGTAGGTTGGCGAAAAACGAGTCTATCAAACAACAGTACGCATCGTTTCTAGATGAATACAAGAATGTCGCTTGTCAAGGATCCAAAGTTAAACGGACCACACTACTACTTGCCCCATCACTGTGTTCTTAAGCCAGGAAGCTTATCCACGAAACTTAGGGTGGTATTTAATGCGTCTTGTTATACCTCCTCACAAATTTCGTTAAACGATATTCTTATGGTAGGCCCAACAATCCAGCCTGAGCTCTTTGCTATTCTCCTTCGGTTTCGTTTGCATAGTTTTGTACTGACAGCTGATATCGTTAAAATGTATAGACAGTTCCTGGTTCATCCTGCTCATCGCAAATTTCAATACATCTTGTGGAGCACATACGGAACTACGTCAACTCCGTTCTTAGCCATCCGTTGTCTTAAATATTTGGCAGATAAACATCGATCATCATCGCCGTTAGGATCCTGTGCATTAGATGAAGATTTTTACGTCGACGATTTCATCACAGGAGACGACAATCTGGACAACTTAGTTCAAAAACTTCAGGAAGTCACATCAATTTTGAAGTCAGCAGGGTTAGAGCTATCCAAATGGAACAGCAACCACCCCAACATCGACAAGGCTGTACCTGATACAAAGATTAAGTTGAGTGAGTCAGGTTTAACTAGCACTTTGGGAATTTCGTGGAACTCCGTTGGTGACCATTTTATCTTTTCCTACGTACCTACCAAACAAAGAAATCGGTTTTATCAATGCTGTCGTCACTCTTCGACCCATTAGGCCTGCTCAGCCCGATCATCATTAAGGGCAAGATAATCCTTCAACAACTATGGATCGAAAGGGTTGAATGGGACGCATCACTGCCGCTAAGCATCGAAGCCGAATGGAAACGGTTCATAACCAATTTGCACTCTGTACAAAATGTATCGGTTCCTAGATTTGTCTTGATGGGAAACCGGCGCAGCTATCAGATACATGGGTTTGCTGATGCATCTTTGCACGCATATGGTTGCTGCATATATCTTAGATCGGTGGATGAATTTGGATCCACGCAAGTTAGGCTCTTGGTATCAAAATCTCGGGTGGCACCTATAAATAGAAAATCACTACCTCGCTTAGAGTTGTGTGCAGCTCATCGGTTGTCCAAATTGTGGGAAAAGATTGAGACCATTTTCAGGGATCGTCAGGCAGAAGTTTACTTTTGGACAGATGCAGCCATTGTTCTACATTGGATTGCTACTCATTCCTCGAAATTGACCACTTTCATCGGTAATCGAATTGCTGAAATTCAGACGAAAACGCAGGGAGTCTTATGGCGCCATGTTCCTACACAAGAGAATCCAGCTGACATCGTGTCGAGGGGCTGCGACATTCACGAGATGAAGGAATCAATATGGTTTGATGGCCCACGATTTTTATTGGAGAGTGAAGAAAATTGGCCCTTAAGGATAGAGATTCCGCTTTCATTAGAGGAAACTTTACTGGAAAAACGGAAAAGAGTTCTTATCTGTAAGAGAACAAAACCCAATTTTGTACACAAAATAGTCGAGCGTTTTATTTCCTATTCTAAAACACTTAGAATAATAGCGTACGTAATACGATTTTGTCGTTGATTTGAGGAGAAGTGGTCTCGAAAAATGAAGAAGCTTTCCAACATGAAAGATTTGCCAGAGGACCCCGAACCATTTTTAACTCCCGCGGAATTAGACCATGCATTGTTGCATATTATGTATGCTATACAAAAGGATTCGTTCGCTGAGGAAATTGATGCAATCAAAACCAATCGACCTCTAAAGGGATCAATCAATTGGTTGAATCCTTTCCTTCAAGAAACAAGTGGTCTATCCTTGTTAAAAGTAGGAGGACGGCTGAAGCATGCTGAGTTTCCTGAGGCGTGCAAATATCCCTTGTTGTTACCAAAAAACCATATTTTTGCAAAATTATTAGTTCGTCATATACACCTCTCTAATTACCATGCTGGTCCTAAGGCTTTGGTGGCCCTGATTAGACAACGGTTTTGGATAATCAACACTCAAGATTTGACGAGGCAGATTGTGAGGCAATGCATTCACTGCGTTAGATATCGACCCAAGCTTTTGGAGCAAACATGGGTGACCTGCCTCAAAACAGAGTCACTCCCTCTCGTCCGTTTCTATGTTGTGGCGTAGACTTTTGCGGTCCCATTTCAACGTATCTTAAGATCAGAGGCAAAGTACATTCTAAAAGTCATGTAGCAGTTTTTGTATGTTTTTCGTCAAAGGCTGTTCACTTAGAAGCAGTGTCCGATTTGTCAGCCGAGGCATTCATCGCAGCGTTGAAACGGATGATTGGTCGAAGAGGTCTGCCAAGCTCCATCTATTCCGACAACGCAACTAATTTTGTTGGAGCACAGTCAAAACTCAAGCAGCTACGCAATATGTTCTTTAAAAAGAGTTCGCAAGAAATCTTGCAAAATTTTTGTACTAATCTTCTTCGTCTTCTTATCCTTTTATTAACCCTTTCCTCGTTATACGAACTTATGCATAACGAGTTTCCCATTTTTACTGCATCGCTGCTGCTCCGCTTATGGGGTTGGCTAATGTCGCAGACCGCAGAACGCGTCTACATAATGCTCGGTCCTGGATCGCTTCAGTGGTTAACCCCAGACGTTGTTGCGCATTTGCCATCTAAGAAATCCAGGAATTCTTTTTCCGACCTCGTTTTCTTACAGTTGGAGTGACCGTAGTTGATAGTGCCTTTTTAACCGGATTTTCCGCAGATCTTCTTTGGACGTGGCAATACCAACTTATTCCATTCGCCTCAAGCTGTTCGGTTACCGAATTCTTTATATGTAGACTTCCTCTTATACGCGTAGATCTAATACAATCGCGTTTAGTGACTCCACTAGACATCCTTAACATTTTCATTTCCGCTGCCGTCATCTTGTTTTTAAACGCTTCGTACATTGTCCAGCACTGTGAACCGTATATAAGAGTTGATCTTACAACCGTGCTGTAGAGTTTCCCCTTTAATTTAAGTGGAAATTTTCGGTCGCAAAAGATTCCCGAATTTTCCCGCCATTTCATCCATCCCACACTCACTCTGTGGTTTACGTCGTCGTCACATTTCGCTTCCATGTTAACGATTGATCCTAAGTACTTAAAGATAGTGCTTTTCGGAAGAACTATTCCGTCTAACATTATATCCGGAACATGTCGCAACGGATGTGCAAATGGGCACGTCAAATGCTCCGTCTTTGAACGACTTATTTTAAACCCGTTTCTCTCTAGCGCATTTCTCCATGAATCTAAGGCGTTCTGTAAATCTTCGATGTTATCGCCAAGTATAACTGCGTCGTCAGCGAAGATAATTGGCGTTACATTTGCTTCGCGCATGCAGTCTTTTAAAAGATAGTCGAGTACTACGTTAAAGAGGAAAGGGCTAAGTACGCTTCCTTGATGCACTCCGACATTACCTGGAAATTCTCTCGTTAGTCCAGCAGAGCTTTTAACCGCAGTTTTCACGTTTCCGTACATGTCTTGTATTATTCTAACATACGTTTCCGGTACGTTTTGAGCCCTCAGCGCGGCCCATATGAGATCCCTAGGCACTCGATCGAATGCTTTCTCGAGGTCGATAAATACCATGTGTAAATCCTTAGACGAATCTCGGTGCTTTTCCATTATTATTCGTAGGCTTTGGATAGCGTCCACCGTCGATCTTCCTTCAACAAATCCACACTGGCTATTATCGAGCTTTATTATTTGCCGAAGACGTTCGTTTAAGACTCTTTCGACGATTTTCATTGTGTGTGACATAAGCTTGATTGAACGGTAGTTGTTGCATTCTCGAGTGTCGCCTTTTCCTTTGTATAATGGAACCAAGAAGCTACTTCTCCATTGAATCGGCATGGGTTGTCCACATTTTAATTTATTTAAAAGTTTCGATAGCCAAACGCTGCCGATCCCCTCCATCTTCGACCAAAACTCTGATGGAATGCTGTCTGGTCCCGCCGCTTTCCCCCGCTTCATTTTTCCAATTCCAAATTTTTGTACTAATCTTGGTATTAATTTTAATTTTATACCCCCCAGGGCACCTCACTTTGGCGGAATCTGGGAGGCAGCTGTGAAAGTCGCGAAGGGTCACTTATATCGAAGCTTAGGAGGATCAAAGTTGACATTCGAGGAGCTCTCTACAGCACTTTTCGAGATAGAAGCGGTGATGAATTCTCGACCCATCACACCGATGTCGTCTGACCCCAATGACCTGGAAGCCCTAACGCCCGCACATCTATTGATTGGTTCGTCGCTCAAAACCATCATAGAACCAGCAATCGAAGTTCCCTAAATAAATTATATCCGGAGATGGCAGCGAATCAACGCAGTGAAGACTCATTTCTGGCGGAGATGGTCCCTGGAATATCTTCACGAGCTACAGGGAAGTAGAAAGTGTTCATCACCTAGCAACAACCTCAAGATCGGCGACTTGGTCCTTATCGACGAAGACAACATCCCACCCCAAAGATGGGTAATGGGAACAGTAGCAGCAGTCATCAAAAGTTTTGACGGTCAAGCAAGAGTGGCAGATGTTAAAACCGCCAAGGCACTCATCAGGCGTGCTATTCGCAAGCTTGCAGCATTACCCTCTTAGTCTCTTGAAAGATGGAGCTTTCAAAGGGAGCGGAATGTTAGAGCCTACAAAAATACTTTTTTTTTAAATTTAATTTATATGAACGCACAATTGTATGCAGTAGTTTTTGTTGAAAGGATACGTTCTGGAATATTTATATTGTAATATTTCGGCTTGGGTTCGAAATGATAAAACGTTATTCTGTTTCAAAACACTCTATTTATTATTATTTAAATACAATTTAAATACAATTTAAATACAATACAAATCTTATCTTTCACTTAGTAGGACTTAGGTTCTTTTCCATCGCTTTCCAAAAATCAACTTATCGTCCGCAGTTTCTCATCCTGTATTTATACCACATTTGTCGGGTTCTAGTTCTTTCTGGTAACTTCTGGTTTGAAACTGGGGTAATAAGTAAACTCTCCAATGTGGAGAGTTTGTATGATCCTAAAGTTATGCAACAATGGATACTTGATTTAACCACATATATACCACAATATCCCCCTCTTAAACTTGTTCGTCCCGAACAAACTCTTCGACATTCTGCCCAATATAGCGATGTATTCGATCCACATGAACCACTTTCATCTTGCCTCTTCCTCGTTGAATGCGATAGACAACATCGTTGATGCGTTTTACGACTTTATATGGTCCTTCCCAGTCTTGCTGTAATTTGGGTGATACGCCTTTCCGTCTATGAGGGTTATATAGCCACACTAGATCTCCTTCCTGGAATCCCGTTGTGGTCGCCTTGACATCATACCTCGTCTTCATGCGGTCACTGGCTATCTTGATCTTATCCCTGGATCTTTGGTGCACGTCCCTAATAATCTGTCTGAGGTCTGCGACATAGTCGTCTTCATTTCTGTTCTCTTCAGACGGCGTTGATCCAAACATCAATTTACTAGGTAACCGGACTGTTCGACCGAAAAGGATTTCCGATGGAGTGTGACCTGTGATGTTGTGTACTGCACTCCGATAGGCTAATAGAAACATTGGAATTTGCCTATCCCAATCGCATTGCTTGTCACCAACGACCTTTGATAGGTGTTCATTCAAGGTTCTTTTGAAGCGTTCTACCATCCCGTCCGATTGTGGGTGGAGCGGTGTTGTTCTCGTCTTTTTGATACCCAGTAGCTCGCACACCCCTTGGAAAATCTTGGATTCAAAGTTGCGTACTTGGTCCGAGTGCAATTCCATCGGTACGCCGAACCGGCTCACCCAGTTGTAAACGATCTGCTCAATCACGGTTTTGGCTTCCTGGTTAGGGATAGCAAAAGCCTCAGGCCACTTACTGAAGAAGTCCATAACAACAAGAATGTAGCGATTTCCCTTTTCGGTTTCAGGAAGCGGTCCTACGATGTCAACTGCGATTCTCTCGAAGGGCGCTCCAACGTTGTATTGCTGCATTCCGCTGTGAGTTTTAACCCTCGGTCCTCTACTTGTGGCGCAGGTGACACACTTTCTGCGCCAATTTTCGACATCGTCCCTGGCGTGCACCCAATAAAAACGTTCTCGCACCTTTTCTAACGTCTTATTCACTCCCAGGCTACTCCATCATGCATTTCTTTTAGCACGTCACTGACTTTCAGCCTTGGCACAAATAACTGCAGCACAAAAGACATTCCCACCTTCGGCCCAAAACACATTCTTGAACATGAAGCGAGTCCCACTGAGCCTAGTATGCATTTAGTTCGGGGCTGTTATTGGATATTTTCTGCCAATCTGGTTTTTCTTCATGTTGTGTTTTTTTTTTGTTAATTAGCGCGCGCTCAAGGGGCTGTTTGTACCCTTAAAATGATTGCTCACAGCGCGGGCGATGGAAAGTTATGGTAGAAAAAAAGAGAGGTGCCGATATACGTTGGTCTTGAATGTTTGGAGGTTATAATGACTAGGAAATGAAGAGCTCCGCATATTGTGAGACAGGATACATTACGTCGGTGGCCGACGGTGTCAATCGACTGTGTGATATAAGCCTCACATATTTGTTTTATCGTACGGTTTTGAGTCCTATCTAGTAGGAGCAAAGAAGTTTTGGGAGCACCTTACCAGATGTGAGCATTGTTCTCCAATTTTGGGCGAATGAAAGCCTTATATATTGAAGCCAGATCAGAAGGGGTGAAATATTTCTTACATTGCCTATTTAAACCTAGACATTTCGCAGCATTTTTGGAGACTTCGAATATGTGGTCATTCCAACGTAAATTGTCATTGACGCACATAAGGATGCAAGTGCCATTCATGGATAATGGATGGGTATTTGAATTTCGCTTAAGCGACAGACTACAGCATTGTGCTTTTTAAGCATTAAAATCTACTCTGTTGGAAGTTCCCCAATTGGTTATGCTGCTTATATCGGAATTTAACGAGCTTAACATACGCTGCCGTTCCCGTTCTGCAGCCGAAGAACAGGGACGTGAGTCCGGGAACGAATATAAAAACCAGAGAGTAATGACGTCAGCAAAGGAGTGAATTGAATTAGAAGTAGCAGACAAGAGATTATTAATAAAAATTAAAAAGAATATCAGAGACAGAACGGAACCCGTTCCATCATTTATGATTTTTCCAGACGAGTATTGGCTTGATATCCGGATCCTCTTTTTGAACATTTCGGATTTCACTTATATACCTACCCTTAGTGAGCTTAACCGTTGACTGGATACCGCATCTTCTTCTTCCTGTCGAATGCAATGTATACAAGGCTGCCGGAACAGAGAATCCGTATTAGAGTGAAGGGTTCCCTTTCGATGCTGTATCTCGTAGTCGTACATCTGGAGGATTCAATCCACCTTGCGAATTGTCCTTCAGGATTATTAATTTGCAGCAACCATTTTAGAGACGCAAAGTCTGTGCGAAGAATGAATTTTCGTCCGTAAAGTTACTAATGGAAATGCTTTGTTACCAAGACCAAAGCAAGAAGTTCCCGTCTGGTGACAAAGTGATTTCTTTCCAGCCTAGAGAGCATTTCACTAAAGTAGGAAACTACTTTCGCTTGACGGTCATGCATATGCAAATTACAGCTCCAATTCCGACGTTACTGGCATCTGCATCTACAACAAATGTTTCTCCTGGAGTACGGTACGCTGGGATTTTTGAACCGTAGAAAGCTTCGCAGTTCATGTTTGTCTCTTGGAACTAGCCAGTTTTTCTCTGCCTGGACCTTGTTTGGGTCTGCCCTTACCCCCTTCGGGTGATATGATGTGTCCCAAATATTTAACCTCTGGCCTAAAGAGATGGCATTTCTTCGTTTGTAGCTTTCGCTGCGCACTTCATATTCTTTGGAACACTTCCCTTAATTTAACTTGATATTTTTGAAAAGTTTTACCAACCACGATGACATCATCCAGGTAAACTAAACATGTTTCCATTAAAGTCCCAGAAAAACGCAGTCCATTACGCGCTCAAAGGTTGCCGGAGCATTGCACAATCCAACTGGCAATACTGTGAATTGTCCAAGCCGGTTTTCTGCGATGAAAGCTGTCTTCTCCATCGTCCGAATAGATCTGTACTTGCCCGTAGCCACTTTTTAGATCAAGTCCGGAGAACCATTACTATCCTGACAGTGTGTCCAGTGTGTTGTCAATCCTTAGTAAGAAGAAGCTATCCTTTTTGGTGACATTATTTAGCTGGCGATAATGCACACAGAATCTATTGGTGCCGTCTTTCTTCTTGATCGGTATAACCGGTGATGCCGACGGACTCTTAGAGCTCTCGATCAATATTTCCATAATCGAAACCATTTCTGCAACCTTCGTCTGTTTAGATAATGGTAAACTCCTAGGAAGTTGAT
Source organism: Volucella inflata (assembly GCA_928272305.1). Lineage (NCBI taxonomy): Eukaryota > Metazoa > Arthropoda > Insecta > Diptera > Syrphidae > Volucella > Volucella inflata. Next base: position 86,599,363 of record OV743716.1, on the reverse strand, counting down.
GTATTGGTCTCCAGTGTCTATTCGGTGTTATACCGAATGTATCCTGCCATACTCGCCATCCTGCGAGGCAAATACATAGGCAAATTCGTTGATTAATGCCTCTGCCATCTCTCGTTTCTCCTGATTCAGCTCGGTTTGGTTGAGTATAGTTCTTTTCAACTTGGCTGTGCTATTGTTATTAATACGCACGTTCCGATTAATTGTCCTTGCTCTTACTTCCCACATTCAGGATTTTTACAGGAACCATATTGCCTTTCGGCCCAATGAGCATCTTTCCCTCGATGTAGTGCCGATAATAACTTTTAGAGTCCGGCTCAATCACATAGAATCACCTTCCAGCTCCGCCCCAATAAGTGTGTCCGCGAAAGGTGGTAAGATCTCGTGCTTGCTGGCTATTGTCTTAAAGCATGCGGCATTCTCATTTCCGCACAACATCGAAATTTCAACGTTTCTGTGCTTAAGTACGTGCGTTCCGATATCGAGCACTATATTATGCGCCTTTATAAAGTCAACTCCAATGATGCACTTGTCGCGTATATCGACCACTAGAAGTACGTGGGCGAATGTTAAAGCTGCCAGACTGATCGTAAGAAGAACATTCCCATACACCTTCGCCGTCACTCCTGTTGTTGTTTTCAGGCAATATCTGCTCATATTGTGCGGCACCGATGTCAATGATAGCACTTATTCTGACCAATGTGTGCTTCTACTGTAAGACTCTTGTTACTTCGTTTTGTGTGTCATTCTTGGATTTTGATCCTGGGGGCGTCAATTCCAGAAATCAAGTTCTGCCCCTCGAAGTTGATCCTTACACGTTTCGCTTCTCTTCTCTTCTGTTGACTTGATAATGCGCTGCTTGCAGGATAGATGATAGCCCTGACAGATGCTTCTTCGTTATGTCTCCTAGCAGCGCATTGTAGACAACTGCGTGGTTTAAGTGGAGCCCTGCACTGAGGCTGAAGATGTCCTATTTTGTTGCAGTCCAAGCAGCGGACTTGTCCCGCACGCACAGTGTTCTGCTCCACGATATCTGTTCGTTGGCATGAGTATCTCACGGCTGTCACTTCTCACCTTGAGATGCTATGGTAATTCTTACAGCGATTTGATCACTTGGGTAAATGCCTGCACAGCCATTTCATTGATAAGGTCTTCGCCAGCACTAGGATAAGATAAATGCGCCAACCGTTCGAAATCGGTCTGCAACTGCTGAAGCTGCGCAGTTGGACTCTGTATACTTGCTGCATATGGTCATCTCCGAAGCGCATTTCTATGGCTGTAATCAAAGCGTCGTAGTTGTGTTGTTTCCGCAGATGTACTGATCAGTGCATATTTAATTTTTGATAATTTTTTCGCTCTAGAGAATTCTTGAGCTCTTCAACATTGTCTTTCTGTGCGGCAGCAATGGAATTCTTCTGCTCTCAAATTTAGAATCCATTATTCTCCTTTGTCCTTCTAAAGAATTCTTCTGTTCTTCAAACTTAGACCCCATCCTTCTTTTTTGTTCTTCTTAAGAATTCTTCTGTTCATAAAACTTAGAATTCTATTCAAGGAGCAATTCCATCATAGCATTCATCCATTCCATTCCATTCAACTCCTTTTCTCCCATGCTCTTCTTCTATGTTGAACGAAATGTATTTCGGGTCTTCTCCTTCTCTTTCGACCGCTTCTTGTACCCGAAGAATCAAGTCCCTTTTTCCTCCAGCTGCGGAAAGTTTGCGCTCCTCTACCTCAATTTTTTTTCACAGCTCTCAAAATAAGTTTTGTCCCATTTCTGACACCAATGTAATATTTCGACTAGGGTTCGAAATGATAAAATGTTATTCTGTTTAAAACCACTTTATGTATTATTTTTTAAAATAACTCCCAACTAATTCAAACCGATTTCACTACTATTTCACAATTCAAATCTCTTATTGTCCGCTATACGTAGTAGTTCCCTTTCTGTCGCTTTCCGAAAATCAACTTATCGTCCGCTGTTTCTCATCCTGTATTTATACCACATTTTTCGGGTTCTTGTTCTTTCTCGTAACTTTTGGTTTGAAACTCGGAAATAACTGAACTCTCCAAAGTGAAGAGTTTATTAACTATGTATGATCCTAAAGTTATTCAAAACTGGATTTCTAATTTTATAACATTCATACCACAATAAGCAAACATTATGGTTTATCGATTTAGATTTACGATATTGAAGCATATGTATCTAAGATCTTACACTACGACTTACGAGCATCGCAGAAGAGAGGGTGATAATGAGTGCGTTTACGGTCTATCAACTTGCTGGCAACGTTTGATTCACTACAGATCCATGAAACCCCTTTTCAATATCTCCACGGCTGTTTTGTTAACTCGTCTTCTTCTTCCATATCGATGCTAATAACAAGGTTGGCCTTATAAAAACTATGCCTTAACATATGGCATGTATGTGCAAACTGGTATTCCTTGCAGGTTATGTGTAATCGTAATGTGGCTGTCGCGATTATTTTCATTGAGTGGAATCTGGGGGGAAGCCTTTTCCACAGCCGCCGCAACACCAAAACGTCCCAGTCGAAAATTTAGCAGGACCTTTAATATATCCGGCAACAGGTTCGCACCCACATACAACTGATGCTTCAACGAAGCTTGCCGAAGCATAGACAACAATTCAAATTTTCGTAGTTGTGCTTTCAGATTAATTAAAGAGCTTAAAAGCTCTTTACCTTTCGGAATCGGCTCAAATATTTCCATCTGCTCTACATCCATTATATTCACTTAACTTTACAGGGACTCTCAACAACCAAGTATTAAGCATATCTAATCTCCTTACATCATCCTTTCTGTTGCTGTAAGGTCCGACCAAAAATTGTTTCTACAGCTCACAAGCCAAACGAAATTCTGCTCTACGCACCGGTTATGACACTCCAATAAAACTCGGAACCAATTAGGGATGGCATAACACCGGAGGAACCTAGAAGAACAATGAAGGAAGATACCAAGCACAGAGTCGAGATAAAGATAGCGTCAGCGTAAGACGTAAACTATTACTGAGTGCGTCCACCAACATTGGACATAACCACATAAGCCACCAATTCCATTATTCGAATCTTAAACATAAGTATATATTTTTAACACAGCCGATAACTCTCCAATGGATCAACAGCCCAAAAAACATAGACCTCATACAGGGCTACAAAAGTGCACAGATGGGGCTAAGAGAAAAGGGAATCACAAAAAATAAAATGCACCGATGCATGGTGGGAAACACGCCTCTCAAATTAAACCTCGTCCAGGTTCTATTAAAGAGCCCTGAGAGGAGGTTAGTAAGAACAGGAAACCAATCAAACCTTTGAACAGCTACACCAATGCAATTGTACACCTGTATAGCATTTCTCCCGGACAATGAGAAATTGCCCAAGGAAATCGTCCTGTCAAGAATTGCCAAGCAAAATCCTGGCATATCCCCAACGGTCCTAACGGTCTCTTAGAAAAGAAGTGGAGGCGATACCATGACATTCTCAATCGATGAGAAGTCAAAGAATTACTAATTTGAGACTTATGCAAGCTATTTAATAATTTCATGCAGATGCAAATTTGTATCAAAGGTCTGACACAAGCAGTAAAACACACCGCCATTCCGAAGAACTTACTTATTTACTTAAGGTTGCGCTACAGTCCGGGGTGGACCTGGGCCGCAGTCAACAGACTTCTCCAGCCAGCTCGATCCCTGGCTAGGTGCCTCCAGTTTCGCACGCTAAGTTGGCTGAAGTCCTCTTTCACTTGCGTGCGCCACCTGAGTCTTGTCCTTCCTCTACTGCGCTGTCCCTCGGGGGCGGATTCGAAGACTTTTCGGACCGGAGCATTGATGTCCATGCGCTCTACATGACCCAGCCATTTCAGCCATTTCAGTCTTTGGATCTTCACTCTTCTGGTTAAGTTGATGACACTGTACAGTCCGTAGAGTTCATTGTTGTATCTCCTCTTCCATTCTCCTTCAATGCAGATGGGACCGAAGATCGCCCGAAGAATTTTTCTCTCGAAGTAACCAGTAACACCCTCGTCCATTTTTGATATTGTCCATGCCTCCGCGCCATAGAGCAGGACCGGGATTATTAAGGTCTTATAAAGGGTGATTTTTGTTGTCCGCGAGAGGGCCATGCTACTCAATAGCCTTCTTAACCCTAAGAAACAGCGGTTGGCAAGAGTTATTCTTCGCTTGATCTCAGCGCTGGTGTCGTTGTCTGTGTTTATAGCAGAGCCTAGGTAGACAAAGTCCTTAACTACCTCAAAGTTATATCTGTCGAGGGTGACGTTCTGCCTGAGACGTCGGTGTTGCTTGTCCTTTTCGCTTGACAGCATATATAGCCATTTAAGCCGCATCTGTCTCAATAATCGCGAAAGCACCACTGACATTACGCTGCTTTCTCCCGATTATGTCAATATCGATGGCGTGTGCGAGTAGTTGGACGGACTTTTGAAAGATAGTGCCTCTTGTGTTTGCTAGTGAGTTTTGCACTATTCTTTCAATTACGATGTTGAAAAAATCGCATGACAGCGCATCGCCTTGTCTAAATCCATTCTGGACATCAAAGGTCTCGGTGAGATCTTTACGGACCTTGATGGAGCAACGTGCAATCTCCATGGTAATCCTGCACAGACGGACAAGTTAGCAGGGATGCCAAAACTAGACATTGCTCTGTATAGCTCGTCTCTATAGATGCTGTCATACGCGGCCTTAAAATCGATGAATATGTGGTGGGTGTCGATCTGAAGCTAATGGGTCTTCTCCAAGATCTGCCGTAGTGTGAACATCTGGTTGATAGTGGACTTGCCTGACCTGAAGCCACACTGATATGGACCAATCAGGTTTTTGACGAACGGCTTCAGGCGTTCACACAATACGGCGGATAAGATCTTATATGCGATGCAAAGGAGACTGATGCCTCTGTAGTTGGCACAGTTCAGAGGGTCTCCTTTCTTGAGCATCGGACAAACAATGCTGAGGTTCCATTAGGTGCTCCTTACCAAGTCATCGCCTGCCACTTGGAAGAGCTCGGCAGTCAGGCCATCCGCTCCAGCAGCTTTGTTGGACTTAAACTTCGATATAGCTATCTTCACTTCGCCCAGGTCGGGTGGACGGAATTGTTGGTCATCATCGTCCAAGTTGAAAGGTTGATTCTACCTGACAGCGGTATTTGGTCTGTCACCGCCGTTATACAGTCTGTAGAAATAATCTTTCCAAATCCTCAGCATCGACTGCGATTCTACTACGATGTTCCCTTGTTCATCTCTACAGGCTTCGGTTCGGGGTTTGTTTCCGCAGCATGTTATTTTTAGTTTAGTTTAGTTTATTATTAATATTGAATTCATTGTTCACATAAGACTTTTGTACAAAACACATATTTTAAAAAATAGAACAAGCTTTTATACAATACTTTAATTTGAGTTTAGTTTATGGAGTTAAGTTTAAATAAAAGAAAGAGATACTCGTAATTAAAGAAAGTACCAATAAAAAGAAACATAAGGAAAAGAAGCGGTAGGAAAGTAGGCAAATCTATTAGGAATTATTAGCATAATGAAGAAACAATTTTTTCTTAAAGACGTTCTGTTCATCGTGCTCTTTATATCAAAGCGAGTCGAGTTAACAAAAATTTGTCTAGATGTTATAACATATTTGCATCTTGGAATGATCAATTGCAACATTCTAACATTACGCGGAAAATTAATTTTTTCAAATAGATATTCCGGTTGTTTTGTTGTTAAAATTTTGTGTAGTGCTAGTACAGTTCGATATTTCATCAATTCGTCGATTGACAAACCTACTATCTGATGGGAGTATGCCGAATATGTATCTCGCACAGCTATTATAGGCAACATTCAGCTTTCGCCGAGATTCATAATCCATGTCGAAGTATATTTCACACCCATACAATAGAATAGGCAGGATGTATGGTTTTACAAGCTTCAACTTAACTTTGGTGGGAAGAGGTTTGACTAAGTCCTCTAAGGGCTCCGTAAACTTTCGATGCAGTTTTTGTAATATGAGTCCTGCAGGTAAATTGTTGGCTCATGTAAACCCCAAGATTTTTGAATGTTTCAACATATTCAATTGAAGTTCGATTAATATAAAGAAGAGGAATGTCACTTATAAATTGTTGCTAATTGGTCGTTTAGATTAAATACCGCTTGCTTAATTTGGGATTTTGAAAAAACAGAATAAATCTGTACATCATCTGCATATATATGACGTTTACAATTCACAAGACGCACGGCTAAGTCGTTTATATAACATATAAAGAGTAGGGGTCCTAAAACGGATCCTGTGGGAACACCTGATGGAACAAAAAGACAAGATGAACGCTTTTTCTCATGACACACATACTGTGAACGATTACTTAGATATGACGACACCAAATTACATAGAGAACGGTCGAACAAGAATTGGGTCCGAAGTTTCATGACTAGTATTTTATGGTCAACACAATCAAATGCTTTAGAAAAGTCTAAAAACACCATTAGTGCTAGCATTTTGTGGTCTAAGCCCTCACGAATATCTTCGCAAACCTTAAGTAAAGCTGTGGTGCAATTATACTTAGCACGGAAACCCGACTGACAGTTTATAATAAGCTGTTTATCGTTTAAATAATGTTTGACTTGTTTACTAACGAAAGTCTCAAAGACTTTGCTCTGAAATGGAAGTATGGCAATTGGTCGATATTCAGTTTCTGGGCGCGATGGAGATTTCGGAATTGGCACCACTTTAGCGATTTTCCAACTTTCAGGGAAGGTTTAAGTTGTGAGTATTTAATTAAAAATATGGGTTATATGAGTGAGATTGACTGGAAGCAGGATTTTTATGAACTTGGGAACGATATTATCCCATCCAACTGCGTTAGATGTAATGTCAAGGATCGTTTTACCAACACTGATTTCGTCGGTACATTGTAGGGAGAAAGTGCAAGTACTGCATTGTGGTTCAGATATATATGTCGGATTATGTATATCATATGCAGAAACGAATTTAGCATTAAGTTCGTCTAAATTTATGTGGCTTGAAAGGGCTGGCTTTTCAAAAGTCAAACCGAGTGATCGCACAGTCTTCCAAAAGTCGGTGTTTGAGCTAACTGCATTGAACTTGTTTGCATAAAATGACCTTTTATTGGATCTGATTAATGAGGTTACTGCATTACGAACAACTTTGAACTTTTTATGTATTTCAGGACATTTATACCGTCTCCATCTCCTTTATAGGATATCCCGGGCTTTCATGAGATCAAAGACTTCTTTTGTAAGCCAAGGTAATGAGCAGTCCTTGGACCTTCTTTTCACCACTGGCACATGCTTTTTAAAAAGGTATAAAATGTTCTCATTAAAATATTTAGTTTGAAAGCTGGTATCATTTGTTGCATATAACGGATGCCAATTTATCATCTGGCAGTCGTGAAAAAGTACTACTAGATTAAGTTTTGTATTGTGGTATATATGTGATTAAATCAATTATCCAGTGTTGCATAGTTTTAGGATCATACAAACTCTCCACGTTGGAGAGTTCAGTTATTACCCCAGTTTCAAACCAGAAGTTACCAGAAAGAACTAGAACCCGACAAATGTAGTATAAATACAGGATGAGAAACTGCGGACGATGAGTTGATTTTTGGAAAGCGATGGAAAAGGACCTAAGTCTTACTAAGTGAAAGATAAGAGATTTGAATTGTGAAATAGAAGTGAAATTGTTTGTGAATTGATTGAAAGTTGTATTTAAATAATAATAAATAGAGTGTTTTGAAACAGAATAACGTTTTATCATTTCGAACCCTAGCCGAAATATTACATTGGTGTCAGAAGTGGGATAAAACTTATTCTGAGTGCTGTGAAATAAAAAAAAAAAATAAAAATAAAAAAAATAAAAAAAAAAATGGCACGTACATTGCTGGAGCTAAGTATACCCCAGCTGAAAATGGAGCTAGAGAAGCGGAATCTCTCCGCAGCTGGAGGGAAAAGTGATTTGATTCTTCGGCTACAAGAAGCGATCGAAAAAGATGGAAAAGATCCTAAATCCATGTCGTTCGACGTAGAAGAGGAGCTTGTAAGCACAGGGGTTGACATGTCTGCCATGATGGAATTGCTCCTTGGATTGAATTCTAAGTTAGAAGAACAAAGGAGAAGTATGGATTCTAAGTTAGAAGAACAGAAGAATTCTCTAGAAGAACAGAAGAATTCTCTAGAAGAACAGAAGAATTCCATTATTTCCGCACAAAAAGACACTGTCGAAGAGTTCAAGAATTCTCTAGAAGCGAAATTCGAAATAATCGATCAAAAATTAAATATGCACGAGGCACAATTCGAGAAGGTTGAACACAATATCGAGAATCTTGCGAAAGAACTAGAGAGAGTAAAGAAACAGAAAGTCCGAGAAATTTCTACAGACAGCCCTAGAAGGAAAGAGATGCAACCGCCTGTCTTCGATGGCCAAACATCGTGGCCAATATATAGAAGACAATTTGAAGCAGCTGCCATGACCAACAACTGGGACGACGGAGAAAAGTCGATTGCACTCACGCTGGCACTGAGAGGTACAGCTGCGGAATTGCTGCAAACCATCTCAGAAGATAAACAACTCAACTACGACGCTTTGGTTAAAGCTTTAGAAATGCGGTTCGGAGATGACCATATGCAGCAAGTATACAGAGTCCAACTGCGCAGCAGAGTCCAGAAGAGGGGCGAAACACTTCAGCAGTTGCAGGCCGATATCGAACGGTTGGCGCATCTATCTTATCCTAATGCCGGAGAAGACCTTATCAACGAAATGGCTGTAGAGGCGTTTACCCAAGCGATTGAAGATAGGCAGTTGCAAATGGCTGTAAGAATGGCTGGAAAACGAACCCTTCCTGAGGCCCTAGCATTTGCCCTGACGATGAAAGCTGCCGACCAAGCATCTCAAGGAATCCACCGCGTAAGAGAAGTGACAGCCGTGGAATGCTCCTGCCAACGAGCAGACGTCGTGGAGCGGAACAGTGTGCGTGGAGGACAAGTCCGTTGTTGGAACTGCAACAAAATAGGACATCTGCAGCGTGAGTGCAGGTCTCCATTTAAACAACGCAGTTGTCCACAATGCGCTGCTAGGAGACGTAACGAAGAGGCATCTGGCAGGAATGACATCTATCCTGCCAGCAGCGCAACGTCAAGTCAACAGGCGGGAAACGTGTAAGAACCAACTTCGAGGGGCAGAAGTTGGTTTCTGGAATTGACGCCCCCAGGATCAAAATCCAAGTTTCCCAAACAAAACGAAGTAACAAGAGTCTTACAGTGGAAGCCCACATTGGCCAGAATAAATGCGTGGCCACCATTGACACCGGTGCCACCGCTTCCATTATAAGAAGGGATATCGCCCATGATTCATGGCTGCACAATACCAGTAGCTACTGCTTGAAAACAGCAACAGGAGCGACGGCAAAGGTGTATGGAGAAGTTGTTCTTACGATCAATCTGGCAGGACTAACATTCACCCACGTATTCCTAGTGGCCGATATATGCGACGAGTGCATCATTGGAGTTGACTTTATGAAGGCGCATAATGTAGTGCTCGACATCGGAACTCAAGTACTTAAGTACAGGAACGTCGAGATTCCAATGGTGTACGGGAATGAGAATGCCGCATGCCTTAGGACAGTAGTCAACAAGGACGAGATCTTACCACCTTCCGCAGAGACACTAATTTGGGCGCAGCTGGAAGGTGATCTTGGGGGCCATCGATTCTATTTGATTGAGCCGGACTCTAAAAATCATTATCAGAATTACGTCGTGGGAAAGATGCTCGTTGAGCCGAAAGGTAAAATGGTCCCAGTAAGAATCTTGAATGTGGGAAATAAGAGCATCAAACTAAAGCAAGGACAATCGATCGGAGCGTGCGTACCGATAACTGCTGTCACCAAGTTGTCGAAGGAGAATGCTGCTATATCTTTGCCATCAAGTAGCACAGCTGAGTTGAAAAGAACTATACTCCGGCAAACCGAGCTGAACCAGGAGCAACGAGCTATGGCAGAGGAACTAATCAACGAATTTGCAGACGTATTTGCCTCGCAGGATGGCGAATATGGCAGCACACATTTGGTACAACACCGAATAGACACTGGAGATGCAAGACCCATACGTCAACCTCCTAGGCGTTTACCATTAGCTAAGCAGACGGAGGTTGCAGAAATGGTTTCGACTATGGAAAATCAAGGGTTGATTGAAGGCTCTAAGAGTCCATGGGCATCACCCGTTGTACTGGTCAAGAAGAAAGACGGCACCAATAGATTCTGCGTGGATTATCGCCAGCTAAATAATGTCACCAAGAAGGATAGCTACCCGTTGCCAAGGATTGACGACACACTGGACACACTGTCAGGAGCGCAATGGTTCTCCACACTTGATTTGAAAAGTGGCTACTGGCAAGTACAGATCCATCCGGAGGACCGTGAGAAGACAGCCTTCACCGCAGGAAACGGGCTTTGGCAGTTCGCAGTAATGCCATTCGGATTGTGCAATGCTCCGGCAACCTTTGAGCGTCTAATGGAACGCATTTTGCTGGGTCTAACATGGAAAACCTGTTTGGTCTACCTGGACGATGTCATCGTGGTCGGCAAAACATTTCAAGAACATCGAGATAACTTAAAGGAAGTGTTCCAAAGACTACGAAGTGCACAGCTAAAGCTAAACCCGAAGAAGTGTCATCTCTTTAGGCCAGATGTCAAATACTTGGGACACATCATCTCATCCGAAGGGGTACGGACAGACCCAGAAAAGATCGAAGCGGTGAAAAATTGGCCAGTCCCAAGAGACAAACACCAACTGAGAAGCTTTCTGGGACTCGCTACGTACTACAGGCGGTTTGTGAAGGATTTTGCTGGGATCGCAAAGAGTTTACATCAACTTACAGAAAAGGGAAAACAATTCAAATGGTCAAGTGAATGCGAAAGAAGCTTCAAAACTCTCAAACAACAACTATGTGAGGCCCCTGTACTAGTGTACCCTACTCCAGGAAAAACATTTATTGTGGATGCAGATGCTAGTAACGTCGGAATTGGAGCTGTCCTTTCGCAGATGCATGACGGGCAAGAGAAAGTTGTTTCCTACTTTAGTAAGGTGCTCTCTAAGCCGGAAAGGAACTACTGTGTTACCAGGCGGGAACTTCTTGCTTTGGTCTTGGCAACAAAGCATTTCCATAAGTACCTGTACGGGCAAAAATTCATTCTTCGCACAGACCATGCATCTCTGAAGTGGTTGCTGCAATTTAAAAATCCTGAAGGACAAGTCGCAAGGTGGATTGAACGACTCCAGATGTACGACTACGAGATACAGCATCGAAAGGGAACCCTTCACTCTAATGCGGATGCTCTGTCCCGGCGACCTTGCAAATCTGATTGCAAACATTGCGCACGACAGGAAGAAAAAGATGCGGTATCCACTCAACGACTAAGAGCTGAGCCCACTGATGGTTGGAATGAAAGTGAAATGCGAAACGCCCAAAAAGAGGATCCGGATATCGAGCCAATTCTCGCCTGGAAAGAACATGAAGAAAAACCAGATTGGCAGGAAATATCCAATAAAAGTCCCGAACTAAAGGCATACTGGGCACAGTGGGACTCGCTTCAAGTTCAAGATGGTGTTTTGAGGCGAAGGTGGGAAAGCTCGGATGGAAAGTCGTTTGTGATGCAGCTCGTTGTGCCAAGGTCGAGAGTCAGTGACGTGCTAAGGGAACTGCACGATGGAATATCCGGAGGCCATCTGGGAGTGAATAAGACGTTAGAAAAGGTGCGAGAACGTTTTTATTGGGTGCATGCCAAGGACGATGTAGAAAATTGGTGCAGAAAGTGTGTCACCTGCGCCGCCAGTAAAGGCCCGAGGGTTAAAACTCACGGCAGAATGCAGCAATACAACGTTGGAGCGCCATTCGAGAGAATCGCAGTTGACATTGCAGGACCGTTTCCTGAAACCGAAAATGGAAATCGCTACATTCTTGTTGTTATGGATTACTTCAGCAAGTGGCCTGAGGCTTTTGCTATCCCTAACCAAGAAGCCAAAACCGTGGTTGAGCAGATCGTTTACAACTGGGTGAGCAGATTCGGCGTACCGATGGAATTGCACTCGGATCAAGGGCGTAACTTCGAGTCTAAGATTTTCCAAGGGGTGTGCGAGCTACTGGGGATTAAAAAGACAAGAACAACACCGCTCCACCCACAATCGGACGGGATGGTAGAACGCTTCAACAGAACCTTGAATGAACACCTATCAAAGGTCGTTGGCGACAAGCAATGCGATTGGGATAGGCAAATTCCAATGTTTCTATTAGCCTATCGGAGTGCAGTACACAACACCACAGGTCACACTCCATCGGAAATCCTTTTCGGTCGAACAGTCCGGTTACCTAGTGAATTGATGTTTGGATCACCGCCGTCTGAAGAGAACAGAAATGAAGACGACTATGTCGCAGACCTCAGACGGATTATTAGGGACGTGCACCAAACAACCAGGGATAAGATCAAGATAGCCAGTGACCGCATGAAGACGAGGTATGATGTCAAGGCGACCACAACGGGATTCCAGGAAGGAGATCTAGTGTGGCTATATAACCCCCATAGACGGAAAGGCGTATCACCCAAATTACAGCAAGACTGGGAAGGACCATATAAAGTCCTAAAACGCATCAACGATGTTGTCTATCGCATTCAACGAGGAAGAGGCAAGATGAAAGTGGTTCATGTGGATCGAATACATCGCTATATTGGGCAGAATGTCGAAGAGTTTGTTCGGGACGAACAAGTTTAAGAGGGGGATATTGTGGTATATATGTGATTAAATCAATTATCCAGTGTTGCATAGTTTTAGGATCATACAAACTCTCCACGTTGGAGAGTTCAGTTATTACCCCAGTTTCAAACCAGAAGTTACCAGAAAGAACTAGAACCCGACAAATGTAGTATAAATACAGGATGAGAAACTGCGGACGATGAGTTGATTTTTGGAAAGCGATGGAAAAGGACCTAAGTCTTACTAAGTGAAAGATAAGAGATTTGAATTGTGAAATAGAAGTGAAATTGTTTGTGAATTGATTGAAAGTTGTATTTAAATAATAATAAATAGAGTGTTTTGAAACAGAATAACGTTTTATCATTTCGAACCCTAGCCGAAATATTACAGTATAATCAAATGACTCGAAGAAATCATTATTCGTTACTTTTGAAAGTATGTTGACTGTTAAAAGAATCATGTCGTGATGCGAAAATGCTGGAACAGGAAGTTGATCGTACCGAAGCACGAAATTTTCTTCAGACACTAGCGCAATATCAATTAAAGAGGGTGTTTTGTTGGGTGCAAAATGAGTAGGATGGATACTATTTACGAAACTCAGACGTAGGGACTCAATCAGTTCTTTAAAAGCATTATTTTCCTTTTCTAAGATGTTAAGGTTTAAGTCACCACAACTAACGATTATAGAATAAAACGGAGATAATTTCTCGAGCATATCTCTTATTAGCATATGATGGGCAACATCCGGAGCCATATATATGCACCCCAGTAGGAAAATTTCGTTAATAGTCCTAACCTCAATGAATACGTACTCCAATAAGTCGGTTGGTGATGATTTTTTAATAATATGACATTTATGACACTTTTTTAAATAGATACCAACACCACCTCCTCCTTTGCGGCATCTGTGACCTGGAATAAACTGCATATTACTTAAGTTTATTAGATACGATTTTAACTCTGAGTTAAACCATGTCTCAGTTACACAAACAGCATCGACTATACTATCACTAAACAAATAAAGAAACTCATCAATTTTGTTTTTTAGACTTTGCGCATTTCAACAACATATATTAAAACACTTTTTCGATTTGCAAAGAATATTGAATAGAGTTCTCGATTTGAAAATGGAAGTACCCCATTCCTGTGAATTCATTTTAGCAAGTGCAACAGAAACAACAATTATAACAACGAGAGACAAAAGCGCCATTAAAGTATATGCCATGGAAAATAGTAAAAAATATAGTTCTTAAAAGATTTGCAGTGAGAGAGTAAAAAAAGAGATATGAAAAGAAAAGAAAAGAAAAGAAAAGAAAAGAAGAGGAGAAAAATAGGAAAAATTACATCGTTTTTCTTATGCGTCAAAGAAAAATTCATTGTTGACGTTTTAAGGTGACTTCTTGATGTCGTGCGGCAATGGTTGCGAGAGCATCTGCATCGCTGGATGCTACGTTAGTTCCTCTCCTTTCTCACCATAATGCTTCCATTCCTGGTAGAAACAGAGAAAAGTTACTTTTTATGTTTCAGCCTTTTAGTAAAACTTCCGAACTTCATTTCTGGAGTAGCATCTCTCAATTTCCTCGATCGCGCGCTACTCATGCTCTTTCTTCTTCTTCCTGAGAAGCCGGTGTTCATCTCTCCTCTTCCGCTCATAGAGCTCATGAGCAGCTCTGGTCTTTCTAAGAAGCGCCGCGTTTTATGCATCTTGCTTAGCTGCATGTACTTGCCGGCATTCATCATCGAACCAGGGGTTTCGTTGTGGTGGACGAGTGAAACCCAGCACATCAGAAGCGGCATCTCTGATGGCGTTTTGGCAGTGTTTCCAGTGGTCTTCGATGCTTAACGCTGGCGGCATTGGACCTCTTAAGAGATTAAGAGACACTCGATCGGAAAGGACTTGGCGATCTCTTGCGATTGTAGCCGTCTGACGTCGAATTTTCTAACAGCATTAGTTTGTCTTGGCATAGTTTGGGATATCCGCAACCGTACCTTGGCTATAACAAGGTAATGGTCCAAGTCGATGCTGGCTCCTCGGAACATGCGGACATCCATAATACTGGAGGAGTGTCTTGCGTCTATCGCAATGTGATCAATCTGGCTGACTGTTGATTGATCAGGAGTTCTCCAAGTCCCCTTGTGTATGTCGAGATGTGGAAACCGCGTGCTAGCCACGACAATGTTTCGCCACTCCGCAAAGTCGATTAGCCTGAATCCGTTATCGGAGGTGGTGTTGTGCAGGCTATATTTTCCGATTGTTCCACCAAAGATACCCTCTCTTCCTAGCTTTGCATTAAAATTGTCTTCGGTGATAGCTAGGGCATTACTCGTACATAGGTCTTATTAAGGAGCTCGTAGAAGGCATCCTTGGTGTCGTCATCTTTCTTCTCTGTGGGGGCATGCGCGCATATGAGGCTAATGTTGGCACATGCCGGAAGCTGAGGACTTCTTGTCTCAGTCTGCCTACGAAAACAAATCCGCATCCAAATAAGCTCTGTTTTTGCCGTCGATAGCAATTGCCGTAGTAGATGTCGCAGTTTTTCATCTTCTTTTTGTCCGGCCCATCCCATCGCATTTCTTGGATGGCGGTTATGTCTGCTTTGCAGCAGTCTAGGGCCTCCGCTAGTTGCTCGGCTGCACGTGGTCTATTAAAGGATCTAACATTCCACGTGCATATCCAAAGCTCATTGTCCTTAAGTCGTTTGCGTGGGTTGTCAACAGTAGATCCGTCCATATCCGAGGCTTGTTGATGCTTCGTAACTTATGCTTTTTCAAATGACCCGGCAGTTACCCCGGCGGCAAAACCCCCAACCTGGAGGACCAGTCGATTACACCGAAGCCAGTAACCCATTCCGGGATGTGAGCGCTGCTGTTGGCCCTTATAAGGCTCGTCCGCCACCATCTCTTGTCCATGACCCTGACTAAGTCCTGGAAATCCTTTCCGGCCTGAGCTCCAAATATGTCGGAGTAGCCCAGATGAGGTCTTGTTTTATTTTTCCGACACTAGTCCTGGTTTATGGCGCAGGAAACTCGCCATTTGCCCCCTTCACTTCGCAATCTCTAGTGATTCCCAGATGGTGCCACGGTGAAGTAGAACTTATTAGCAGAGCTACATGATGTTCGGTTGCAGAGGCTTATTCTCGTCATTAAGGGACCAGCACCTGTCGGAAGAAGCTACTTCTACGAGGCCTTATACTATACCATCCATTAATTCCGAAGAACACAACCCCTATATCTCGGACAAGCGTGCAGAAAAAACTGCGCTGTGCAAGATCACCGGAACTTTCTGGAGCCCGAAATGCCCAAGTTCACTGCCAGCCTACAACAAAAAGTAGCACAGACAGCTCTGTGCATGTAGACAAAAGCTCTAATGCTCAGAAGACATAATCTCCATGCGCAGACCATAAGAAGCCATCCCAAAACCTAACCTGCCAGTACTACCCAGTAACCACTAACATGGGATTAAGATGCATTCAAGTTAACCGAAACAAAGACCCAGAGCATGTATCCTAATGAATTAAAATACTGTGGTATATATGTGATTAAATCAATTATCCAATGTTGCATAACTTTAGGATCTCCACGTTGGAGAGTTCAGTTATTACCCCAGTTTCAAACCAGAAGTTACCAGAAAGAACTAGAACCCGAAAAATGTGGTATAAGTACAGGACGAGAAACTGCGGACAGTTAGTAAGAACTAAGTCTTAATAAGTGAAAGATAAGAGATTAGAATTGTGAAGTATTGTAGTAGTGAAATTGTTTTTGAATTAATTAAAAGTTGTATTTAAATAATAATAAATAGAGTGTTTTGTAACAGAATAATGTTTTATCATTTCGAGCCCTAGCTGAAATTCCACAATACAAAACTCTTTTCAATTTCAGAATTCATCAATAAAGATCTGGTAGCAAAAAAAGCTGAGCTGCATACCATATCAGGTAAGACAGAAGCTCTTATATGCTCAGCTTACCTGCCTGTTGACTCCACCGACTTGGACTTCCTGCCACTGAAAGGACTGATGAACTACTGTGGTAAGAAGAACCTGCAACTTATTATGGATTGACCTTAGTAGCCAAATTTTCCCAAACATACGAGCGTTGATTGCCGCCGTCGATTGTTAGACGAATTAAAATATTTTCTTTGGTTCTCTGAGCAATATGCAAAAACACGATTGAATTTTTAAAATAAGAATTATACGTGCAAACAACCAAAATATTTTGCGCTACACTCTATTTTGAAATTACTGCTGGGTGATAAGAAGGATCGCACATCGCTGATATATGCTTTCCTTTACATATTCGACAAAACACAAACTTCGAGCTGCGACAGTTTTATGAAGAGTGTCTGCGTTTCCCGCAACGAAAACATCGCCCTTTTTTTTAAAAAACAGCTCTCTCTCTTTCCTGAAATACTGATTATGCCATCGCTCGCCGAATGTAAGCTCATTGCAGTATTCGATGGAGAGACTTTGACATTAGCTGTGACAGGGACTCGACATCTTTCTAGTGATTCCACTTCTTTCATAAAAAATCTAATTATACTCTGCTCTTGCTTATCTCCACTATTCGAAAGAAAGAAAATACTTTGTGGCATTAAAACGGCGGATAAAAAATATCTTTCTCCTTCCATTATGCGGTAATACTCCACACGAAGATCGGTGCTTAGACAACAGAGTAAAATGGATTTTAACATTATGAAGTATTAGTTGGGTCGTATGTGCAACGATGTAAGTGTGCGACTGTAGGAATTATTGCTCTTGAAATGTATTACAATGTCGCTATCTCCCATCTATATGAACAATTAATACCTCCTCGACAAATAAATTCAATAACCGACTTAACAGGTTTGTGGACTCTGCACATCGAATTTTATTAGAGGTAAGGTAGAAAGCTTAACTGTCCTGAACAGCTGTTGTGTTGGCAAGTGATGTATTGATGTTTGATATCTGTGGATTTTGCTTCCCTTAGAGATTACGGAGACGAACATTTAAGGGAGTAATCATGCCCATACCCAGCTGTTAATGGGCCGCAACATTTTCCAGCTCACGTCGCCGACCTTTATAAACTTTTAATCAGCAATTTCCTTATTAATTGTAAAATGTCTCATGAGCTGCAGTCAAGAACTGAATATTTATCATGTGTTCTTCCTCAATGTCATCAAAGTTCTCTTCATTGCTTAGCTGAGATTCTTCCGATCCAAGAAATTCAGTAGCAGACTTAACGATCTTGGTTACTTGCCTGTTTGACAACTAAAAGAATAACCCTTATCAATCTTGAATTTAAATTTTTGAATGTACATATATTTCCGTATCTTTTACGCTTTTCTACCGCATTTCGGCCCCATGTGGAAAATATATGCAAAGAATCCGATCGACTTCAAAAGAAAAATTATGGGTAAAAATATGTAATGGTCACGATTTGGTGAAATAAAAGAACTAGTTCGGTTATCTTATATATATTTCACTTTTTTCTTTGTCGTACCATCACAATAATACCCTTTTCTACTCAGATTCAACACTTGGAGTCTGAACATCACACCAAATGCTTTTGAAAAGTGAAAGCGTCCAACTTTAACCAAAGTCAAGAGAAAATCGATGTTTTATCTCACGGTTTGCAAATATAGATGTATATTTTGGTTAATTTTGTTATTTGATAAATACGAGTATCTACAATAACATTTCAATAAAAAAAATTATTTACTGTTTTGATTATGCAATTACAAATCACCATTAAGATATGCATAGCGGTGCGTTAACCGTTTTCTTTGGTTGGGTGTTCGGTTTCCTTGGGAGCCCTTCTGCACCCATTCAGCAATTGAGCTTTCCAAAAACGTTCAGACATTTGTAACACATATTATCTTCATTTAAACCAACCACACAAGGAAAAACAACGAAAGGTGTCTCTATAAAGTTTATTAAATTTTTTCATAAACTATATGCCCATTAAATTCGTATTTATGAACTCAGAGTCCCGAAAACAAAAATGCAATAGAATCATTTAGTTTCTATCAATGAGAGGAAATAACTAATAAGCGCATAGGGTCTACATGCATTTTATAATACCAAGAGTTGTTTTCCTTTTTACTCCATCCTCGTAGAAAGACATTAAGATCGTGGAATAAAAATATTTTTGCTACGCATAAAACAAACTTACCTGACTTTCCTGTATCCCTGGCAGTGCAAATGGACTTGTATCTTTCATCTTAAACTGCATCCCCTAAAAATTGCCATATTTATCGGTCTATAACATTAACCCTTATTAAATTTTTTTTCGCTTACAGTTTTGCTCTTTCCTGAATATGAAGTCAACATTTATTAGTTTTACCCCGTGTGGGCAAATTTATTGTTTCACAACGAGTGTTTTAATCAGGAGGGGATGTTCCAAAAAGGATTAATTTGTAATATATATATAAATTAGCTATCCAAAATATGTACATATAGAAATATATATAATTTTATTATTGGGTTATATTTAAATAAGAACTAAACGAAAAATTGATATTTTAGGTTAAGTAAAAAATTGCACAGAAAAAAAACAAACTATCACGAATTTACCATTTTTTTAAACTGTTGCATCTGCTGCGGAATCGTTTTGGAACCAACGACCTTTCTTGCACCATTGCCCAAAAACGAAAACCAATTTTTGTTTAGCGAAGAAAATGAAGTTTATTCTCTATAAAATTAAATTTTAGTTTTACAATTCATATTCAAATATAATACTTACTTTTTGTAGTGAACGCTCCGAGATTCCAAATACAAATGGCCGACTCTTACTTCGTGTGGAATATTCTTCCACCATTTTTCGCTCTCATTTTGACGTTTGACAAAAAAGGAAATTTAATTCTGTTTGCATTTAAACAAGGGAATATTCAAGTCTCTGTTTACTTTTGAATCCCTGATGTGCTCACTTACATAAATTTGAAAATACCTTAACATCCCCCCCCGTGAGGCGCTCGGGTCCGCACTCGTAGCATCACTTGCCCTGGTTCTGACTTCGGCTGATCGAACTTCCTCATTTCAACCAGCGAAGACTCTGATTACTCTTCCTCGCAACCATCTGCTTCTAGGTGCATCGGCGTCGCAAATAAGAACCAAGTCTCCGATTGCCACTGGCGGAATCTTCTCAAACCATTTACAACATCGCGTGAGGACTGGCAAATATTCCTTGACCCATCTGTGCCAAAACCGATCCTCGATTTGTTGACTTACCCGCCACTGCTTACGAAGACATAATGCTTTCTCGTCGATCGGCCCTGGCGTTTGTTGGACTTCCCAGGAGGAAAGGGTTTGGTGTTAAGGGCTCTTCATCCTCAGTTGATATCGGCATATATGTGAGGGGACAGCTGTCGATAATGTTTTCCGCTTCAATAAGGCTGTTCAGCAGAGTCTCAATTTTCGGCAACAGCTCGTGAAGAACGTGCGATAATACTCTCTTGACGGAACGGACAAGTCTCTCCCAGCATCCTCCAGCATGTGGGTTCGACGGGCAATTGAGCACCTATACCTCTTGAAGAAAGCTCTGTCTTGATTACTTCGTTGTCAAATATTTCGGATGTCACCACCATTATCACTTCGTATACGGACTGGATCCCCTCGTCTATTGACGAAATTTCTTATGCACATGATGCAGGCATCTGTCGACAGGTCAGCAGCAATTTCAAGATAGATAGCCCTTATCGTCATACACGTGAAGAGGGCAATCCAACGTTTCACCTTCCGACGTCCTGTAGTAATCGTAACCGGTCCGATAGAGTCCAGGCCGGTATAAGTAAATGGTCTCTGGAACGGGGTGAGACGGTCTTATGGGTCATTAATGGCGGAGTTGGTTGAGCAGTTCGAATGCGGCACTCCCTTTTTGCCTTCCTAACAGCAACGCGTAAACCAGGCACCTAGAATTTGAATCGTATCTCGTTTACAATGGAGTCGTCGTTCTGATGGCTCAAGAGGCTGTGATAGTGTGCTATCATTAACTTCGTAAGTGGATGATCTTTCGGCAGAATGATTGGACGTCTGGCTGTAAATGGCATACTCGTGGCAGCATCTATACGCCCATAGACACGTAGAAGGCCAACATCGTCTAAATATGGAGTCAGTTTGTATATGGCGCTGTTCTTCTCTACTGGTCGGTTATATCTTAGCCGATCTTTGTCATGCGAGAAAATATCCATTTGAGCTTGAAGACACAGTTGATGCTCAACAGCACGTAGTTCGGAAACCGACAACTCCCCGCTCTCTTCGGCCTTTCGTTGACAGACTATGATAAAGCGTAGTACCCAGCCCATCATTCTTTTTAGCTTCGAATATTTGGAAAATCTTGAAATATCAATTAACGTTCTACTTACTATCTTCACGTGCAAAAGGGATTTTGGCCTAAGCTCTTCCTAGCACATATAGCTTCTTATGTCATCGGGCATAGCAGGCCAGGTGTTTTCAGACAGCTTCAGGAATGATGGCTCGTCAATCCACTTCGAGCGCCTTTCAAGCTTAGGGGGATAATTGGCTCACTTTCCTTCATCTGCTGGATTGAGCTTTGATAGAATCCAACGCCACTGACTGATCTCGCTGCTGTCAAGAATCTCCGTTACACGGAAAGCTACGAATGGTTTATTACGACGCGGGTCCATACGAAGCCAATTGATGCAGGTTTTCGAATCACTCAAAAATACTTGATTCCCGAATTGTAAATCGTGGCTTTCTACTATGGAATGGCAGAGTCTAGACAAGCAGCTGAAAGCTCAAGCCTCGGCACAGAGGTTAGCTTTTTTGGTGCGCACTTTGTCTTTCCACATACAAATGGCACACTGACTTCGTCCCCAATATCAGCTCGAAGATACGTAACTGCGCTGAACGCCTCTTTACTGGCATCGACGAAAGTGTGAAGATCTATTTTACTGTCACTCGAAAGAAGGGAATGATGGCATCTGGATATTTTGAATTGCGTTAGCGAAGGAAGTTCTGCTTTCCACTTATTCCAGTTTTCAAAAATCTCGTTGGGAATCGGCTCGTCCCACGAAACTCCGTATTTCCATATCGACTGCAACAATAGGTTGAGATGTGGGGTGAAATTACCAATCATTCCATATGGATCAAATATAGACATCGTTACACTGAGGAACTCCCTCTTTGTTGGACATCTATCATTGACTATAATGTCCCTGCTGATGCGGGGAAACTTCAGAATAAAGGTGAATATATCTTCGTCGGGTTTCCAGTACATCCCAATGACCTTTTCTGTGGCTACATCGCTGTTCATATCAACTACTTGGCTCAGCGGGTCTTTATAGTCAGCGTCGGAAATGTTGAATAAAACTTCTGAAGAATTTGATGCACAATTCCGCAATTCAACACGTCCTGCTTTGTGGATTGATATGACAGCTCTAGTGACTTTAATGGCCTCAGCTACACTATTAAAACAGTCCACAAAATCGTCCACATAACGATGATCAACAATTGCTTTGACGGCTCTCGGATGATCCTTTCCGAAACTCGATGAAACTTGACGAATCTTATTTGGCTTGTGGGGGTTCTTCACGCCAAAGTGCGGCAGGTACCACGTCCTTGGAGTTGTTCTATCTGCTTCGACTTTGGTCAGATTTCTGGCATACCCCTTTTGCACGTAGCTCTTAATGATGCCCGTATATTTTTCTGCGAACTCTGGTTCCCTTTTCATCTTATTTTCCAGGCTCCATAGCCTCCGTCTTGCCATTTCGTAGCCAGCTGTAGTCTTAACTGCTTCTTCTTTGCACAATAGATCTGTCTGGAAACGATTTCCGACTCTTTTCGTTGCCTTTGAGATTATTTGTATAGCTCTCTGATCACACGTCGAAACCAATTCTTCTGTTGGCTTTTTCACACCACAATTTTCCATGCCAAGATACTCATCCACCATCAACTCTAAACGTAGATCCTCTTCTTCTTTTCTTTGGCTATTATGTAGAACGAAATCCTCATCTGCTGCCTCAGATCCGCGTGCTTCTCTCCTTCCGTACACTAGCCAACCAAGTTTTGTTTCGGCGATTATTAGCTCTGCATCCGACGACATAATAGTGCTTAGTGGCGCACCCAAATGACTATTATCAAGTCCAATTAGCAATTGCGGATTTGCGTTTTCAAACTCTTGAAGCGAAAATGCAGATGTAGGGAAGGCCACCAAACGCAGATCCGCCTTGGTAAGCGATTGAGTTGGCAGATTTAATTGAGCAACGGTTTGTACTCCATTCAACATAAAAGGTTTAGCTCCGCCTTTGTCCGCAGTAATTTGAAAGTCCACCAGCATTGACTTTTCCGTAATTGTCTTTCCCCAAACCATTGCAAATTTAAAGGCCTATGGTGATCCTTTAGACGTAGCTGTCTAGCCAAATCTGAACTCAAGATAGTGACGGAGGAGCCTTCATCGAGTAGTGCATATGTTCTTACCACTATGTTGTTATTATAAAGCTTTACGGGCAAAATACGGAAAAGAATCTTAGAGCTTACCTTGGCATTGCAGTTCAATAAAGGCTTCGATGATATTTGGCAAACGGTTTCTTCCTGGGAAATGGCTGAATACCTACACTTCGTTGAGCCCACTCCAGACGCTTGCTCATTGGCAACTTGTTAACAAGCTCATCAATGAATGTGGGATTGGCCAGATGCTGGTAGAGACCAATTGACTCCAAAAACGTTGCGTGGTTTTGCACTTTCGTTGAATATGAGCAATTCCAGTTTGCTCTCTGGGATATTAGCGACTTCTCTAATCTTCATAAGTTGACTCCGCAGCAAACACTCTGGACGACCAAATCTAAATTCCAATGCAGCCATAACGCGTTCTACGTTATTTGATTGTATAAGCATTGCTTCGACTACCTCCTTAGCATCACCTTTTGCACACTTTTGTAAACGAAAAATATTCTCGACTTTAGAATTGCCAAACATGGCAGTTGATTCTCGAGAAGCTGTTGAAAATATTGAACAGTCATCGGGCCTACCGGTGAAGTCAAGAAGGTCATGTAGTTTTCGGGCTGGCTAGTGACTATAACTGTTGAAGTAGCTGTAATAGTGCCGTTATTATTACCGAAGTTTGCGTTTACATTTGTTGGTGGACTTACCGTTGACAGAAGGATGGGAACGTTTGGAGGCTCGGAAGGAATTCTGGTGGTATTTTCCTGTTGGCGCAGGTTAATGAGCTCTTGTAGGCGAATACGCTCTTCCTTTTCAATATCTGCATACGCCCTAGCAGCTTCCAGCTATGAGCGAAGCTCCTGTATCTGCCTCTGTGCGTCTTGCTCTATGACGGGGGACTGCGCAGTTTCCGTCTCGATCATTGTAACTTCCACTCCTCTCTCGGAATCTGTCTCACTTCCAAAGGGACTTGTGTCTTCTGAAGTATTCGAAAATTGATTGTTACTGCGGCTTGTAATGAAATTAATGAAATTCCCTTTGTTTAACCTGGAGCGACAATGAAAAATTAAAACCTTCTATGATGGCGGCTGCAAACTGATATGCACAATCTTCAAAGGTGCTGGCGGCAAATAAATTGGTATAATCTGGCGGCAAATAAATTAGTAAAATCTGGGGGCGAATAAAGAACTATTTCTTTTCGTACAAAAAAGAATAAAATTTGTTGCATCTGCTGCGGAAGCGTTCTAGAACAAACGACCTTTCCTGCACCATTGCCCAAAAACGAAAACCAATTTTTGTTTAGCGAAGAAAATGAAGTTTATTCTCTATAAAATTAAGTTTTAGTTTTACAATTCATATTCAAATATAATACTTACTTTTTGTAGTGAACGCTCCGAGTTTCCAAATGCAAATGGCCGATTTTTACTTCGTGTGGAATATTCTTCCACCATTTTTCGCTCTCATTTTGCCGTTTGACAAAAT
This sequence comes from Volucella inflata, assembly GCA_928272305.1. Lineage (NCBI taxonomy): Eukaryota > Metazoa > Arthropoda > Insecta > Diptera > Syrphidae > Volucella > Volucella inflata. Next base: position 86,574,743 of record OV743716.1, on the reverse strand, counting down.
GGAAATTTAGTTCTGTTTGCATTTAAACAACGGAATATTCAAGGCTCTGTTTGCTTTTGAATCCCCGATGTGTTCACTTTACATAAATTTGAAAATGCTTTAACAAAAACTATATACAAATATACATAAGTATGTGTGACTGGATACATTTATTGTAAACAGAACAAAATTATATTGAAACTTAATCATTTAACTACAAAACCCATTGTTACTCGGTGTCTTATATCAAGCAGCAAATCATTTCAATTTCAACATCTTTTAGATAAGATAAATATTGCCAAACAATGCTTTTCAAATCGAATTAGTATTTTTTTTAGAGAATCGCTAGTAAATACATGTTTCACTTTCTAGTGCCAATCATTATATTACAAACACAAAACTTTCAAATTCATTGAGTTGTTTTTGTATCCATTTCAATAAAAAAAAAAAAGATGGACAAAAAATAAATCAATCTTTAGTAACGCGTTACTTTTCAAAAACATCACGGTATAATAGTAAAATTTGATGGAATATTCAAGAAATCGTATTAGGTCAGCAATTGCGGCATACATTTGCTATTTCGGAGAATGTTTTAGAAAGCTGACTTCACAAGCATCACCCTTTTTATTATTCACAATATTTAGAAAAAACTATTCTTGAAATATTCTTCAAAATCTTGGAATTAAATGAGAAACCAAATATCTTCTTGAAGATACTCGTATGATACTCGTATAAAAAAAAATGATAAATTGTCATTTATTAGATAGTACTCGTATTACTTAATTAATTTTCAATATTTACTTAAGACGTGTCACCCGATTACTACAAAATTGATGCCCTTACGTAACAATTTTATTCATTAATAACAGGTCCAGAGTTTCTTCCTAAGCTACTACTCGTATAAACTTATGCAGTTGACATAATGTACAAGTTTTAGTTTTCTGATAAACTGATTTTATAAATGTTATTATAGTTCCAATCATTTATATCTTTTACTAAAACTTTAAAAAAATGATTTTAAAGTGCCTCTTTGATTTAACTCTTAAAACATTTTCTGTTTGCGCACAACAAAAGTGTTTTTGAAATATTTTTCTTTATTTACCTTTTTCTTTATTACATTTTTCCAAGTCGTATCTTTGCATATCAATAGTTAAATCAGAGTTGAATCTAAAACAATATAAATCGCTTTTCTCTAAAAAAATATTTCTTAATACTTAAATTAATAATTAATTAATAAAATAATAATTAATAATTAAACTTACGGTATACGAGTACGTGCACTCTAAATAACAAATGGTTTACCTTTCGAATTCATAAAAGCGCTAGCTAGCGCTGAAAATTATATGTGAGCCAACATTTGTTTCGGAAAAAAATACACATGTATACGAAATTTTGTATCATCTGAGAATAATTTTTTGATGGTTAATTCTGGAATAAATCAGCTGTTTATTAAAGCACTGAGGCGTTGCCGAGAATGTAATAATTTTCTTGGTAGGTTAGGGTTCATCTTTCTTTTTGGCTTTGGATTTCGTTTAAAGAACAAGCAAGATGACGAAGAAGCGCCGTAATGGAGGTCGTTGCAAACACAATCGTGGGCATGTGAAACCAGTTCGGTGTACCAACTGCGCGCGTTGCGTTCCGAAAGATAAAGCAATTAAGAAATTCGTTATTAGAAACATCGTTGAGGCGGCTGCTGTTAGGGATATATCTGAAGCATCTATCTGGGAGCTTTACGTTTTGCCCAAACTTTACGCTAAATTGCACTATTGCGTTTCATGCGCAATTCATTCTAAAGTTGTTCGCAATCGATCAAAGGAAGCCAGGCGTATTAGGACTCCTCCAGTAAGGACATTTCCCAAGGATTTACAACGCCAGAATAACCAAAACCGGAAGTGAAATGTACAATTTGTAAGATTTGTTAATAAAGATCTCTTGGGAGAGAACACAGTTTGCTATATTTTGTATTTATTTATCGTAGGGTATGGCTATTGCCAAGTGTTGCAATCCATCTTGTTTTAATTAACGAAAGTTTGTCGATTGATGGGCCGACCCATATGGTCAAAAACCGATTTGGAGGAAGTAAAGCGTGATTAGCCAACCAACCGGCTAGTAAAACATTCAAAATATATTTAGGTCTGCTTAGTTTCGTGGCTTCTGTAATAATGGGGTAGACGAAATATGAATCAGTTCATAACCGTCGGCAGATCTTCGTGCTTTCAAAGATATTACCTACCCACATAGTATGAACGTTTTTTGTTTCGCATAAAAGCGTTTCAACAATTAAGAAAAAGTGCGTCCAAATCTTGTTTTTGCTAAATGTTTTCAAAGTTCTCACATCCGCCTGCTTCAAGTCACCAATCTATTCTACGCTAAAATTGTCTTGCAGCCAGAGGCTGAGTTCATAAAAGCAGACAAATTTGTAGTAAAAATGACGCAACAGTTATGGTTAACTTTTCAAGGCTGACCAGAATATGAATCTGAATCTTGTATCTTGAAGGGCTGAACAGAATGTCAATCTGTATTAGAGGTCTGCAGTGAATGTTTTGAAACCATTTCCAATACATTCCTTTTATTACGAGTTCACCTTATTAGTGCAATTATAGCCTGTTGTGCTGCTATTTATTCATGCCTTAAAGGAGTACGCTTAAAAGTTGATACATGCTCGTGCATATGTATTTATATCTGAATTGACTTTGAAACAATGTTTTTCATATTTCAGTTTCCAAGCAGCAATGCAGACTGGGAAGAGATTGCAACAAATTTGTTTAATCGGTGGCACTTTCCCTTGTGGCTTGGTGCCCTGGATGGGAAGAACATTGCGTTTAGAGCTTCCAAAAGTGATGGTTTTGTATACTACAATTACAGAAGATTCAATAGTATTGTTTTGTTAGCGATGTGTAATGCAAATTACACTTTGAGGTTTTTTGAAATCGGTTGCAACGGCAAAATAAGAGACGGAGGAGTTCTGAACCGAAGCGACTTTCGTAGTGTACTAAACAATTCCAGTCAATATTTTCCTCTAGACAAGGTCATAGATAATAAAAGAAAATTGCCATATTGTGTAATAGGAGACGATGCTTTTCCACTGCAAAGAAACCTTTTGAAGCCATACCCGTACTTTTCTACCGAACGCTGCAAAAAAAATTTAATTTTCGCCTCGGAGAAAGAAACAAAGAAACCCTCAGAAAATTGCTTCGTCAATTAGAAACGAATTTGCGGCATACTTTTCGGAAGAGGGAGAACGCCCATGGCAAAACCTGTATCGGTAAATATGTAATTATTCCTTCTTCAATAAAAGAAACAACGATTTAATATTGTAATATTTCGGCTAGGGTTCGAAATGATAAAACGTTATTCTGTTTCTAAAACACTCTATTTATTATTATTTAAATACAACTTTAAATTAATTCACAAACAATTTCACTTCTATTTCACAATTCAAATCTCTTATCTTTCACTTAGTACGACTTAGGTCCTTTTCCATCGCTTTCCAAAAATCAACTTATCGTCCGCAGTTTCTCATCCTGTATTTATACCTCATTTGTCGGGTTCTAATTCTTTCTGGTAACTTCTGGTTTGAAACGGGTAATAACTGAACTCTCCAACGTGGAGAGTTTGTATGATCCTAAAGTTATGCAACACTGGATAATTGATTTAATCACATATATACCACAATATTTTCTTTTTTTATTATTTTAACTTTTTTATTACATACGAGTAAAATCATCATTTTCAAAAACATCCTCCATTGCACTTAAAATTAAATGTTTGCTCGATGACGAATTTGAGTCTTCATCATCTGTAGCATTCTCCGACAAGAATCGTGTTAGGATATTTTTCATTACAAATCCTTGCAGTTGTGGTTATTGTTGCACTTTCAATACCTCCACATTATTTTTCATTGGCTTTGATGTGCACACTGTGCGTCGGTTTATTCCTTTTTGTTTTATTTGGACTTCTCGCACTACCTCTAGAGTTTTCCATCTCGTGTCAGTTAATAAGTCTTCCTCCGTGAAGTTGCTCAAAAACGGCTGAAGCGCTGATGGTTTTTTTTTTATAAATATCCAGTATGCCATTAGCTGCTGCTGTAAAGGCTTCCTCGGCTCGTATTTGCAACGCAGTTGGACGTGGCTTCCTTTTCTAAATGATAATATAAATGAAATAGAGTTTAAAAAATTTCAAATTTATTACTTACTAATTGGGCGGCTGTCGAAGTACTTGCCAAACTCGAACTGTCGAACATCTCGTGGCTAATGTTACTTGCCTCTCCACTCGCTGGATAATCCCCTGTTCACAATTCTCCAAGAGTATATTCACAAAAAGACTGCAAATGTAAATTAAGTTATTATTTACTTCATAAAGCAAACGTTTAAATTAACATATCGGTGAAGAGGAAATACTCGATGTGCCGGGAATGTTATCACAGTCGTCGTACCAAAATCCGAGGTTCTCATAACACCACAATTTCGGCAGGTACAAATCGCCCGTACCGGCACCACTTCGTTTCGAATTCATGACCCTGGATTATATTGGGTCATTAGAGTCTTTAACTTTAAGGAAACATCCTTTAATGTTGTTTTTGGTCGACATAACTTTATTTCTTCGACTATTTCCAATAAATGAACACTTCTTTGATGCGGTTTTTGTAATCCGAATGAAGAATCTGATATAGGTTTGGGAACTGCTCAAATGCTTCTATTAATTTTAAAGTCTACTCTCGAGTCCATGTAGCCATTGTAGTATACTTCAACCAACGTTCAATCAACTAAACTACCGCTCAACAAAATGAAATAATTTTTTCTTAAATATCCTTCGCACTCTACTTTCGCACTGTTCACCCTCCGACCATCAGCAACAAGTGAAAAAAATGTATGGATGGAAACGCTTTGAAATCAGAATACTCTCTACTGTGTGAACCCTCCCACGGTTGGAAAAAAATGCAAAAGCATGTAAGAAACGAAACGCTGTGGGAGAAGAACATACCTTCTTTCACCGAGAATTATATTCTGAAGTGGACTTTCGGTGGATTTTCGGTTCAATGAACCCCTCTCTTTCTGACTCACATAAAATCTGCCCTTCTCGCGCGACATGACTTTCATTCCCATGATAATGTGGCCAGGCACTAATACAGGTTTTGAGTTGCAAATTAACTCAGCCATAATTTATTATTATGTATAACTGGAAGCAACTAAAAGGCCACATACACTACACAAACACGTTGGTGCAAACAGAAAAATTTCAAACTATTTTGATTTCACGCGCAGGATGTGTAAACACAACAACACCCGTACACTACATCAACTGTATGTCCATACACTTAGGCAACAACAAAACATGCAGGCTTGTGTAGTGTATGAGACAGAAATGAACTAACATAGATAGCAAACTCTACTACTATAGTGGCTTTTTCACAAATACGCTGTAATGGCGTTTTCCATTGGACAATACGTCTTAGGTCCTTTTCCATCGCTTTCCAAAAATCAACTTATCGTCCGCAGTTTCTCATCCTGTATTTATACCTCATTTGTCGGATTCTAGTTCTTTCTGGTAACTTCTGGTTTGAAACTGGGGTAATAACTGAACTCTCCAACGTGGAGAGTTTGTATGATCCTAAAGTTATGCAACACTGGATAATTGATTTAATCACATATATACAATATCCACCTCTTAAACTAGTTCGTCCCGAACATACTCTTCGACATTCTGCCCAATATAGCGATGTATTCGATCCACATGAACCACTTCCATCTTGCCTCTTCCCCGTTTAACGCGATAGACAACATCGTTGATGCGTTTTACGACTTTATATGGTTCTTCCCAGTCTTGCTGTAATTTCGGTAATACGCCTTTCCGTCTATGAGGGTTATATAGCCACACTAGATCTCCTTCCTGGAATCCCGTTGTGGTCGCCTTGACATCATACGTCGTCTTCGTGCGGTCACTGGCTATCTTGATCTTATCCCTGGTTCTTTGGTGCACGTCCCTAATAATCTGTCTGAGGTCTGCGACATAGTCGTCTTCATTTCTGTTCTCTTCAGACGGCGGTGATCCAAACATCAATTCACTAGGTAACTAGACTGTTCGACCGAAAAGGATTTCCAATGGAGTGTGACCTGTGGTGTTCTGTACTGCACTCCGATAGGCTAATAGAAACATTGGAATTTGCCTATCCCAATCGCATTGCTTGTCACCAACGACCTTTGATAGGTGTTCATTCAGGGTTCTGTTGAAGCGTTCTACCATCCCGTCCGATTGTGGGTTGAGCGGTGTTGTTCTCGTCTTTTTGATACCCAGTAGCTCGCACACCCCTTGGAAAACCTTGGATTCGAAGTTGCGCCCTTGATCCGAGTGCAATTCCATCGGTACGCCGAACCTGCTCACCCAGTTGTAAACGATCTGTTTTCACGGTTTTGGCTTCCTGGTTAGGGATAGCAAAAGCCTCAGGCCACTTACTGAAGTAATCCATAACAACAAGAATGTAGCGATTTCCCTTTTCGGTTTCAGGAAACGGTCCTGCGATGTCAACTGCGATTCTCCCGAATGGCGCTCCAACGTTGTATTGCTGCATTCTGCCGTGAGTTTTAACCCTCGGGCCTGTTCTGGCGGCGCAGGTGACACACTTTCTGCACCAATTTTCGACATCGTCCCTAGCGTGCACCCAATAAAAACGTTCTCGCACCTTTTCTAACGTCTTATTCACACCCAGGTGACCTCCGGATATTCCATCGTGCAGTTCCCTTAGCACGTCACTGACTCTCGACCTTGGCACAAAGAGCTGCATCACAAACCACTTTCCATCCGAGCTTTCCCACCTTCGTCTCAAAACACCATCTTGAACATGAAGCGAGTCCTACTGTGAACAGTATGCCTTTAGTTCGGGACTTTTATTGGATATTTCCTGCCAATCTGGTTTTTCTTCGTGTTCTTTCCAAGTGAGTATTGGCTCGATATCCGGATCCTCTTTTTGGGAGTTTCGCATTTCACTTTCATTCCAACTGTCAGTGGGCTCAGCTCTTAGTCGTTGAGTGGATACCGCATCTTTTTCTTCCTGTCGTGCGCAATGTTTGCAATCAGATTTGCAAGGTCGCCGAGACAGAGCATCCGCATTAGAGTGAAGGCTTCCCTTTCGATGCTGTATCTCGTAGTCGTACATCTGGAGTCGTTCAATCCACCTTGCGACTTGTCCTTCAGGATTTTTAAATAGCAGCAACCACTTCAGAGATGCATGGTCTATGCGAAGAATGAATTTTCGTCCGTACAGGTACTTATGGAAATGCTTTGTTTGCCAAGACCAAAGCAAGAACTTCCCGCCTGGTAACACAGTAGTTCCTTTCCGGCTTAGAGAGCACCTTACTAAAGTAGGAAACAACTTTCTCTTGCCCCAATGCATCTGCGAAAGGACAGCTCCAATTCCGACGTTACTGGCATCTGCATCCACAATAAATGTTTTTCCTGGAGTAGGGTACGCTAGTACAGGGGCCTCACATAGTTGTTGTTTGAGAGTTTTGAAGCTTCTTTCGCATTCACTTGACCATTTGAAATGTTTTCCCTTTTCTGTTAGTTGCTGCAAACTCTTTGCTATCCCAGCAAAATCCTTCACAAACCGCCTGTAGTAGGTAGCGAGTCCCAGAAAGCTTCTCAGTTGGTGTTTGTCTCTTGGGACTGGCCAATTTTTCACCGCTTCGATCTTTTCTGGGTCTGTCCTTACCCCTTCGGATGAGATGATGTGTCCCAAGTATTTGACATCTGGCCTAAAGAGATGACACTTCTTCGGGTTTAGCTTTAGCTGTGCACTTCTTAGTCTTTGGAACACATCCTTTAAGTTATCTCGATGTTCTCAAAAAGTTTTGCCGACCACGATGACATCGTCCAGGTAGACCAAACAGGTTTTCCATGTTAGACCCAGCAAAACGCGTTCCATTAGACGCTCAAAGGTTGCCGGTGCATTGCACAATCCAAATGGCATTACTGTGAATTGCCAAAGCCCGTTTCCTGCGGTGAAGGCTTTCTTCTCACGGTCCTCTGGATGGATCTGTACTTGCCAGTAACCACTTTTCAGATCAAGTGTGGAGAACCATTGCGCTCCTGACAGTGTGTCCAGTGTGTCGTCAATCCTTGGCAAGGGATAGCTATCCTTCTTGGTGATAATCCACGCAGAATCTATTGGTGCCGTCTTTCTTCTTGACCAGTACAACGGGTGATGCCCACGGACTCTTAGAGCCTTCAATCAACCCTTGATTTTCCATAGTCGAAACCATTTCTGCAACCTCCGTCTGACGTATGGGTCTTGCATCTCCAGTGTCTATTCGGTATTGTACCAAATGTGTGCTGCCATATTCGCCATCCTGCAAGGCAAATACGTCTGCAAATTCGTTGATTAGTTCCTCTGCCATCGCTCGTTGCTCCTGGTTCAGCTCGGTTTGCCTGAGTATAGTTCTTTTCAACTCGGCTGTGCTACTTGATGGCAAAGATATAGCAGCATTCTCCTTCGACAACTTGGTGACAGCAGTTATTGGTACGCACGCTCCAATCGATTGTCCTTGCTTTAGTTTGATACTCTTATTTCCCACATTCAAGATTCTTACTGGGACTATTTTGCCTTTCGGCTCAACGAGCATCTTTCCCATGACGTAATTCTGATAATGATTTTTAGAGTCCGGCTCAATCAAATAGAATCGATGGCTCCCAAGATCACCTTCCAGCTTCGCCCAAATAAGTGTCTCTGCGGAAGGTGGTAAGATCTCGTCCTTGCTGACTACTGTCATAAGGCATGCGGCATTCTCAATCCCGTACACCATCGGAATCTCAACGTTCCTGTACTTTAGTACTTGAGTTCCGATGTCGAGCACTACATTATGCGCCATCATAAAGTCAACACCAATGATGCACTCGTCGCATATATCGGCCACTAGGAATACCCGCTCCTGTTGCTGTTTTCAGACAGTAGCTACTGGTATTGTGCAGCCATGAATCAGTAGCGATGTCCCTTCTTGTAATGGAAGCGGTGGCACAGGTGTCAATGGTGGCCACGCATTTATTCTGGCCAATGTGGGCTTCCACTGTAAGACTCTTGTTACTTCGTTTTGTTTGGGAAACTTGAATTTTGATCTTAGGGGCGTCAATTCCAGAAACCAACTTCTGCCCCTCTAAGTTGGTCCTTACACGTATTCCCGCCTGTTGACTTGATGATACGCTGCTTGCAGTATAGATGTTTTCCCTGCTACATGCTTCTTTGTTACGCTTCCCAGCAGCGCATTGTGGACAACTGCGTTCTTTAAGTGGAGCCCAGCACTGACGCTGCAGATGTCGTATTTTGTTGCAGTTCCAGCAACGGACTTGTCCTGCATGCGCACTGTTCCGCTCCACGACGTCTGTTCGTTGGCATGAGCATTCCACGGTCGTCACTTCTCTCACGCGGTGGGCTCCTTGAGATGCTTGGTCGGGTTCGCTTTCCAGCCATTTGCAACTGCCTATCTTCAATCGCTTGGGTAAACGCCTCTACAGCCATTTCGTTGATAAGGTCTTCTCCGGCATTAGCATAAGATAGATGCGCCAACCGTTCGATATCGGCCTGCAACTGCTGAAGTGTTTCGCCCATCTTCTGGACTCTGCTGCGCAGTTGGACTCTGTATACTTGCTGCATATGGTCATCTCCGAAACGCATTTCTATGGCTTTAACCGAAGCGTCGTAGTTGAGTTGTTTATATTCTAAGATGGTTTGCAGCAATTCCGCAGCTGTACCTCTCGGTGCCAGCGTGAGCGCAATTGACTTTTCTCCGTCGTCCCAGTTGTTGGTCATGGTAGCTGCTTCAAATTGTCTTCTATATATTGGCCATCGAAAACAGGCGGTTGCATCTCTTTCCTTCTAGGGCAGTCTGTAGAATTTTCTCGGACCTTCTGTTTCTTTACTCTCTCGTGTTCTTTCGCAAGATTCTCGATATTCAACCTTCTCGAATTGTGCCTCGTGTATATTTAATGTTTGATCGATTATTTCGAATTTCGCTTCTAGAGAATTCTTGAACTCTTCGACAGTATCTTTCTGTGCGGAAATATTGGAATTCTTCTGTTCTTCTAGAGAATTCTTCGGTTCTTCTAGAGAATTCTTCTGTTCTTTTAGAGAATTCGTCTGTTCTGCTAGAGAATTCTTCTGTTCTTCTAGGGAATTCTTCTGATCTTCAAACTTAGAATCCATACTTCGACTTTGTTCTTCTAACTTAGAATTCAATCCAAGGAGCAATTCCATCATGGCAGACCTGTCAACCCCTGTGCTTACAAGCTCCTCTCAATCCCTCACTTCCTCTGTGCGGGTCCAGCTTTCTCCCAAGGAAGAAATCTCCACCTAGGAGCCTTCTTCTACAACGTCTTAAATGACTTAAGCAACATAGACATTAAAAGTCTCCTACGCTTAATTAAGATCTCCAAGTGGTTTCTGGAGTAGGAGAATTACAGATCCACGTGGCATTACAATGGGCCAATAGGCCTAAGTGGGTTGGTTTTATTTTTCAACAGCCCCTTCAACCTAACCTACCCTCAGCCCCTGATGTGCTTTTGGTAAGCGAAACTATATAAACCGATAAACACAAAATGAGGCACAGAAGATTCAAACTCCATACAAGGAGTGGGTTTTAAAAGAATATACAGTCGTTGCTACTCAATCCAATCAGAGCTCGAGGCACATTTTTCATTTCTGAGACTGGAATTGGAGGAAAGCTACTCGTATTTTATTATTGGCGGAGATTTCAAATCCAAACTTTAAGAGATTGGAGAAATAATACACCAAACACTAGAGGGAACCTGCTACTTAATTGGTGTGGTCAGCATAGTGTGATCTACAGACTCGGCTTGAAGGCGACAGATAGTCCGTCGTTTCCTAGACACGGATCTTATTTGGATCTCCTGTTGTTTGACACACGATTACAACTGATGGGCGCGAACCAACAAACTATAAGCTGTCTTCGCACTTTTCTGTTTGACAGTGACCATTGCGGTCTAAGTGCTGACATAACCGTTCCCAACGAAACCACGGAATGGGATAAGTTTGTTCATAGGCATTCCAACAACTGTATTGTAATATTTCAGCTAGGGTTCGAAATGATAAAACGTTATTCTGTTTCAAAACACTCTATTTATTATTATTTAAATACAACTTTCAATTAATTCACAATTGAATTAATTTCACATTGAAGTTGTTGATAAAAAACCTTCAAACATTAATAAAAAAAAATTACAGAGCTTTTGTAAATTTGTTTTTGAACATTAAATTTCAGGCTGTAAATACCAGCAACCCGAATTTGTTGCTGCCAATAAATAAATATAAGAGAGGAAAGATCAAAACGATCTTTCATGTATCAAAATCGCCCTTACTTACTGACAACTTCTTGTGATCAAAGATCAAAAGGAGAAGTTAGAAGCTATAGGAGCGACTTTCCAGGAAATGTACAACGCGAATGACACCATTGGCCCAAACTACGACCTGAAATTTCGAGTCCTTGCGCACAATTTTTACTTTCGAAATGAAATAATGATCTGGTGAATCGAGAACTCAGGTTTCAGCCAGGTGCGTGACGAGAATATGACAAATAGCGTCATCGCCAATGAAAGGGAACAACACCATTCATTTCGAAGGAAAAGCTCCAAACGATCTTCTACACCATAAGAAGTAAGAAATCAGTGGGAATCGACTAAATTCTTGCCGAATTTTTTCAACATTTACACAGGTGATATGATAGGTTCATTTTTTTATGCCATTGACGACTTAATCGCGTACAGATCAGGTCCAAATATTGAGGTTATTAACATTCTTTTGCAACGTGACTTAAATAAAATTAAACAATATTGCGATGACTGGAAGTTGAAGATCCACTTTCAAAAATCGGAAACCATTCTTTTTGGGACGCCTTTGTCTGGATACCAAAAGAATTGGCGGAAGTTTCAAATCGTGGAATAATATGGGCAGACATTTGCTTGTCAAAACGTAGTCAGATACCTCCGGATCTATAAATACAAAACATTAGCATAAGAAATATATAGGTATGTAATTAGATTAAGTATTTTAGGTTTACAATTTATTTATAGGTAGTTTCTAAACTAGTTTTTTAGGGTAAGTTCTATGTTTTATATATAAATTCATTCGCTAAGTTGTTTTGAGTGAAAAATTGTTTTCTTAGTTTTAATTATATTTAATATTGAATAATAATCAATAAAATAATGTACGTAACGTCGAAAGACATTTTTTTAATTGTTAAGTTTAATTTAGGGTGTCCGCATAGTAAGATTAAGATAATTTTAAGTTAATTAATCATGTAAGAGGCTCTGAACTAAAAAATAAAAGAAGCATTTAAAATGCGAAAAAAAGAAGACCTTTAATACACATACACAACACATGAAGAACATCTCATTCATGGAATTTCAACCATTGTTTTTCGTAAATAATACTCACCTAATCATATTAAAAAAAGAAAACACTCCAGCCGGATTTGTTAATCGTATCAATTATATTTCAAACAGAAACACAACTTCACTTTTCTATATATTGCCGTTTAAACAAGATCGCGCACTCAAACGAATGTTGTAAGTCGACGCCATGCGAATAACATCTACAGGTACCAGTAAGAGGAACAAAAGAAAAGGATGGGCATATTAATATTGGCAGATATTATTGGGCAATATATACGCTACTCACTCTTTCTACGAAGGTTGTCTGTCCGTCTTCTTCTTCTCATCCTTTTATTAACCCTTTCCTCGTTATACGATCTTATACGTAACGAGTTTCCCATTTTTACTGCATCGCTGCTGCTCCGCTTATGGGGTTGGCTAATGTCGCAGACCGCGTCTACATAATGCTCGGTCCTGGGTCGCTTCAGTGGTTAGTCCCAGGCGTTGTTGCGCATTTGCCATCTGAGAAACCCAGGAATTCTTTTTCCGACCTCGTGCCAGATTTTTTAACCGGATTTTCCGCAGATCTTCTTTGAACGTGACAATACCAGCTTATTCTATTCGCCTCAAGCTGTTCGGTTACCGAATTATTTATATGTAGACTTCCTCTTATACGCGTAGATCTAATGCAATCGCGATTAGTGACTTTACTAGACATCCTCAACATTTTCATTTCCGCTGTCATTTTGTTTTTAAACGCTTCGTACATTGTCCAGCACTGAGAACCGTACATAATAGCTGGTCTAATAACCGTGGTGTAGAGTTTCCCCTTTAATTTAAGTGGAAATTTTCGGTCGCAAAAGATTCCCGAATTTTCCCGCCATTTCATCCATCCCACACTCACTCTGCTTCCATGTTGTCTGTCCATATCTGTTTGTAAACATGTCCCTCTCTGTGCCACTATAGGTAATTGTTTCTGCGATGACAGAATTTGATCTGAAATCAAGAAAACCAGTCCTGACATTTCGCTTGTTTTTTGGAAATTCCTGCTTTATAGCGAACGAGTTCATGGCGGGTGTGAATGTTCAGGACGATTAATAACTGACTTAAATGAAAACCAGAAATATTGTCATAATGTATTTCAATTTATTTATTTTTATATTACTAACATTTCCTTAGCGAAAAGATATGTTCGCAGTTTTACATTATGTATTGTAGTGTAATGTAAATAAAAAACAAAGGAAGACAAAAACCAAAACTTATAAATTTAATTCTTAAAATTAATAAAAACACACTCTGTTAAAAATCGTTAAAGAGTAGATGTTTTTATTTGCGGAACACCCGTTGTTTTACTGTTACAAAAAGAGTATCTACTCGTACAACAAACTTGGATTAAACAAGTGTGTGCAATATTCTTGATATTAGCGAACGATCATAAGTTGATTAATTAATTTCATTCGATTTAGATGTGACATACACATAATTATATGTACAAATGTGTAGCAGCACAAGCATTTATATACCTAAATATTTATATGTAACCCAAAGGATTAGGATTTTATTCGCAAATTGATAACAATTTTCTGTTTATAAGCCACGTATTTCGAATTCAGTTCTCGTATTCAGTTCTCGCCTTGCATTTAATATGAATGTGTAAGAATCTTATATTTCTCCCACCGGTCGGTTAGTCAAATTTTATGATTAATTTCAAAATAAGCTTATCGTAGATTGTTCTATTCACTATCTGGAAGCGATAAGAGTTGTATGGAAGGATGTGAAAACTTATTATTCATAGTGCAGTCGTTCCGATAAATCAACTGCGCATTCAACAGAAGAGTTTTTTTGTTGTCGTTAAATCGAAAAACATTTCTTCTTCTGAAACCTATCTATTCTGTCTTGGTAAAAAAATAAACTCGATACCAAAGTTGACAGTGACTGACCAAAAGCCAATCAGTTGGCTCTCTTTGGGAACAATTTTTGTCCAACCCCGCAGAGATAGCTTCGTGAAAGAAGATAAACCTTTTTCTCTTAAATCGGTATCGCGTGCTTGAAAGAGTTTCTGATATGAAACTTTTTCAATAAATCGAAACCAACAGCCCATAAATTAGAACAATCTTGATATGTCCTGCATTTTTAAAAACGCAGATCGATAGGATTTCAGCACTTCGAAGGCATAATTTTTGTTCTAATTTCCTTGCCAAAACGCATACTAGCAATGACTGTAACAGCCTTAATACTTGTTATGAGTGCAAACGTAAACATCATGTCCTGTTGCAACGTAGTTCCAAAAAGACAAGTCACCTAACCAAATACAGTCCACCCTTAATTTGAATCATATCGAATTTTTCAACTCAGAAAAACGACAAGTTTCATAAGGGTAACAATAGGCAACAACGCCATCTATCTTAGCCTCAGAGTCACCGTGGAACCTAGATCTAAAGTCTCTCTTATTTCTGAAGACATCCAATGGTAGAAAATTAATGGCACACAATTCTCAAAAGGGTGTTTACTAACGAATTCCTAAAAAAAAAATACCAATCAGATTTTAAAGGCATTGACTTGAAAAATCTCTTTTGTCCAATGGGAATGGATCTTGGAATCGAAATAAATTGCTGTTTGAAATAAAACACCGATTAAAGCTTGCTTTTTAGTTCTTTCTTTAAAAATGAAATTTTGCATGCACTTTAATTGTTGCTTAATATTTTGTTATAATTTCATCGCTCGAGCTCTGGCTCCGCGACACATCATTTAAACATCGATCATTTTATTTTCGAATCAGAACATAAACAATGGAAGCTTTAAAGTGTTTACTTCAAAATCGGTCAAACGAGAATGTCAGGCAATGATCAACTGGGAATCTTGTAGGTTCGATATTATTTTAAAATTCAATTTATTGGAAAAAGATATTTTGTTTGAATAAAGAAATTCATGTAAGAAAACCACCAATTGCCATATTGCATTTTTATTTCTCTATTTTGAGTTAAATGTGTCCAATTACACGTGGCCATACCTCTGCCACTCATCTCTAAAAAAAACAAACAAAAAAAAACACTGTTGCGCTGGCAGCCCGGTATGGGCCATGGCCTAGCTTCTTGACACTCATTTGTGTTGCTCATTTTTTCATTTTTGTCACATCTGAGCGGGGCCTACGGTTTATCGCCAAGTCCGAACGGCACTCCTTAGAAGCTTTTTTGTAGGCAATTTTCTTACTTTCGGAAGTTTGCCATTGCCCGCCGAAGCCACTCATCTCTACATCCTTAAAAAAGAATCTCCCACCACTTGTCCTGCGTGCCGCACTACATTTAAACTTCAACAGCTGCTCTACAACTGCGACAAAACTAAACCATCCATCATCAATATACTAACAGGAAACGACATCATCGAAACTTTAAACTATCCGAAAAAATCTAACATACAGAAAATCAAACACATATATAAATCTCTTTAGCTTTCTATATATTATAATTTTTAAACTAGTTAAAGTATTATTGAGCGTAAGGCCATTGCAGCTTCTAGCTCCACTTTCTTAGGAGTCACCAGTAATTTATTACTTGTTTAATCAAGATATAATAATAATAATAATAAACGTATGTACTCGTATATATTTACAATATTTTTTAAGAATAAGTTTATTCTTTGTGCTATTTAGAAATAACAAATTCTGGATAGTTTGCTTTTGTTTTGTTTGCTGTTTGTTACGTAACCCATATCTTAAAATCAATTTTGCAAATGATTTATATTGAGTTATATTTGCACAAATGAGAATATTTAAAATAATCGTTAACCCTTTTCATTTATTTCGAACAAGAAAAACGAAGATCAAATTGTACATATTTTCAATCCATACATATTTCAGATTTCTAATTTATTCTAGATTATAAACTGATATTTTTCGGAACATAGCTTTCTGATAAAATATTTATGGTGAAACAAAAAATTTGCCCACACCGGGGTGAAATTATGAAATGTCAATATTATACTGAAAAAGGAGTAAAAGTGTAAGTGAAAAAAATTATTTACTTTGTATTCAATAAATAAATAAGATTTTATTTTATAGACTAATACGAATTACGCATTTGCATTTATACCGCCCAGGATGCGAGGAATCCAGGTATGTTTGCATAATGCATGGGATAAACAAAATTGTTTAGCGGTGGACTAAAAAGTAAAATAACTTTTCTTTCCACTTCCTTGGTACGAGTATTATAATATGTGTATATATTTGCATTTATTAATTATTTTCTCTCATTGACAGAAGCTAGATGATCAACAAAAATCTTTGCATTTTTTTTGCCGGGAACCTGAGCCTCAAATATAAATTGAATGGTTCATGAAAAAAAATTAACTCTATATGAGCAGTTATTGTTCTTTTTACTTGTGTACTTTGTTTAAAAGAAGTTAATTTATGTTACGAGTATGTCAACTTTTGTTATGTGAGTGCATCAGTAAAGTGAAAATGCGGTATGGGTGCAATGGGCCTCCTGGGGAAACCGAACACCCAACCAATAAAATCGGTTAACGAAGAACTATGGATACCTCAAGGTTGGTTTGGAAATGCATTACCTACCAAAAGTAATAAATAAACACAATTTTATTAAAAGTATAAATATATTTTATTTATCAAATAAAACCAAACAAAATATACATACTCTTACTATGTTTCCACCCTTTAAATGTTTTTGCCAAGATGGTGGGACTGCAAATGTTGAATAGCTAAGAAAAACGGCGTTAAATTCACAGCTAAACTGAAACAATTTCGTTTTACTCACATGTCTTTTGTTTGATTCCGATGTTTCCACTCTTCAGACGGACTCGCCAATATGTTGGAACTGCAAATGTTGAATCTGATAAAAAATGCATTAAATTCACGGTTAAATCAAAACAATTACATTTTACTCACATGTCTTTAGTTAGTTAGGGTTGTTTCCACTCTTCCAAAGCATTTGCCAAGATGTTGAATAGTAAGATTGTTCTGTAAAATAAGAAGTTTGATTAATTAGTTTCAAATTAAAATAGTTTTGCTTACTAAAAAGGAAACGTAAAGAAACTATTTCAAGTGCCTTTTCCACATCCACAAAAAACCAATCCGTTGGTGGCATAAGTATTTTGTAAGATAGTGTTGTATATGTCTTCAGATTCCTGTTTTTGTTGTCCTGAAAAATATAGGTAAGTAATTTATTGTGCAACATTAAAATTTGTTTCAAACTTACACGAAATTAATGTTGGAAACATAAGAAATGTCAAAACAATAATTCACCTCGCCATGTTCTTATGGATGACGTAATCTTAAATTTTGATGTTCACATGTATTCACGGACAGGCTTCACACGGATAGGTACCCTCAGTAGAAACCAGCTTTTGGAACGGCCGATATCTGGAAAGTTTGACATCTACATTAGTTAATTTATGATAGGGGCCCTCAGCAGAAACCGATTTTTGGAACGGCCGATATCTGGAGAGTTTGCCATTTATGTTAGCTCATTTATGGTATGGGGCCTTTGATGCATCATCTTTCGAAAACACCACTTTGCAAAACTTTGTTTGCAGAATAATTCAAAATTTATTACATTAATTCCTAAATATTGTATTATAAAAAATTTAATCTTATTTGAAGACGAGATTAAGGGCTGGAAACTTCGACTTCAAATTATCATTTCCGCCTTCATTTCTGATAAATTGACTAACTAACGCATGCCTTTTACGAACCGAATTCTAAGTGCTCAGGCCTATAAACTAAATGCGAGTAAAAAAAAAAAATTCGCAATTTTGCGAACCTACCCGCAAGCTTATTGAACAAGTCAAATGACGATTGGAGTTAGTTAAATTGTTTCATTGGCATTGAATGCTGAGCTGGCTACAGACCTGCTAATAAAATGCACGTGTAGCAACTTTTGCATTCTTATTAAACAAAGATCACAGAATTCAACTTTTCCACAAACAGCTACACCCTCTACCATTCTTGAAATTCAGATAATAGGCCAGAAGGCAAACTTTCCAGATATCGGTCGTTCCAATAACCGGTTTTTACCAAAGGTCCGTGTGAACTTGGCTCTGAATAGGTGTAAATGTCAAAATTAAAGATTGATGTCATCCATAAGAAAATGGCGAATTGAAACCTTGTTTTACCATTTCTATTGCTTACAACTCTAATTTCGTGAAAGTTTCAAACAAATCCTTTCGGAACAACACAACTTAAGAAACAACCAAACTGAAAATCGTTATTAAGATTCAGAATTACTGTAAGTTAAGTTGTGCGGCTGTCAGATTTTCAAAATCAAGAGTGCCAGCTTCAAAGTCATTCAATTTAAAAGTGGAATTTGGTGGTGTGAAATAGTTGTCTTAAAAAATAAAACATGCAAATATCTTTTGAATTATTTTTTCCTGATGAAATAAATTCAGATAAAAAAAACAAATTTTGCTCGTGTGCGAAGGCATACTCGGGACCATTCAAATGCCTTTAAACTTGCTGATATCAAGTACGTACTTACGTACGTCACCTTAAAACTGTTTTTTAATATGAGTATGTATTTCCTTTGTCAGAATCGAAAACTTCTTTAGATTAAACAAAGAGGGGTTTTGTTATATTCTGGAAAATAGATATATATGCACTTGTAGACTTCTGTTTGTTGCTTCTCAGTACCTCCAATTTTAAAGTTAGCTGCCGCTCTACGTTTCTTTTTGGAAGGAAGCCTTTGCAGAAATGTAGCGGTAATGACATTAATTTGGGCTTGGCACAAAAAACAGTCTCCGTGGTGTTAAAGTAGATCTTAAATGTTTTGGAAACCCATATCTCTCCAAAATGGATAAAAGCATAAATTTCCGAAGAAGAAAAACAATTTCCAAAACTCTTTTCTACCGAAAACTGATAATCCAGGTGTTATAGGAGCTGTTGACGGGACACGTGTAAGAATCGTAGCTCCAAGAAGTAATATTTAACAACTATACATGAACAGAAAGGGATATTACAGCCTTAATGTAATAATAAGTTCATTGAACAACAATTACAAATTAACCAAAATTCTAAAAATGGTATGTGCATATAAAACTAAAATTATAGGCGTGTGATTATAAAATGAACATTCGTTTTGTGAATGCTAGATACCCTGGTTCAAATCACGATTCCTTCATTTGGAATACGAGTATGAGAGCATATAAGGAATTTTTGAGAGCGACATCTTTTATTATAAAGTATGCATTTCCCCATTACCCTTGAGGTATGCATAGTGGTACGTTAACCGATTTTTTTTGGTAATACTCGTACCACGCAAGTGGAGCATAAAGTTGTTTTACTTTTACGTCCTACCTCATAGAAATATAGGCAAACAATGGTTAAGTAACAAACAGCAATCAAAACAATAAGCAAACTATCAAGAATTTGTTATTTCTAAGTACAAGAAAGAACAAACTAATTTTTAAAAATATTGTGAATATATATATATATACATATATATAAATGTGTGTAACTATACATATTTAGCTCAAAATAGAGAAATTAAAATGCTATATCGCAAATGGTACTATAATTTTCTTACATGAATTTAAAAAAAAAAATCTACTCCCAATAAACTGAATTTTAAAATAATACTTAGAGTACAAAGTCCCCAATTGGTCACTGCCTGACATTCTTGCTTGACCGATTTTGCTTTAAATATTTAAAAGCTACCATTGTTTCTGTTCTAATTCCAAAATAAAATGCGCGATTATTAAATGATTTGTCGCGGAGTCAGAACTCGAGCGATGAAATTACTACAAAAGAGGAAAATAAATAAAAGCCACATTCAAAGCCAACTGTCAATCGCAGATTTATTTCAAGTATCAATTCATTTCGACTTCAACATCCGTTGTTATAAAAAGAAAGACATAAATATTTCAAGAAAATGCTTTTCGAATCTCATTTTTAACTTTTTAGTGCCATTTATTTTATTGCAAGCGCAAAAATTTCCAATTCGTTGTTCAGTTTACCCAGTACCCATTTCAATAAGAAACAAATAAGAACTTATAATGGTACAATTTGGTGGAGAGATCAAGCAATCTTATTAGCCTAACAATAGCGGTACACGTTGGCTATTCCCAGAAATGAAATCTATAAACTAACACCACCCTTTTTATAATATTATTCATAGTATATGAATATGAAAAAAATAAAATTTCTTTAAATATTCTGCAATTTTTTTGAATTAACACATTAATACCCAAGGGTCAACAAAATAAGAATTGTTTTGGTTTTATCATTTATTTTAGATTAAAATGCATTATTAAAAAAGATTTGACGGGAAAAAAACTTCTTGTAATGATTAGGTTACACAAAATGTTGCGGTAACGCAACGTTAGGATTAATTAGCTTCAAAATGTACCAAAATTAACGTGAATAGAATTTTTCAAAACAGTCAGCATTAACGTGCACTTGACACTTTTTACACATGTAAATTGTTGTACGTTGACATTGTCGACATCTTCTACGAAATTTATTTTCATTTTTCACAATAATATGTCCAATATTAACGTAGTATGGACTTGGATTTGATATAACAACAGCAGAACTAGTATCAGGTTCCTCATGTCGCGTCTCTTCAGCTTTCATAAGAGCTAGCTAAACATAAGATTTGAATTCTATCTGACTTATATTGTGCTCATTTGCGATGTTGTAAATTTTCCACGAATTCACCAAAACGCCGGTATAAATAGTGGCTGTAGTTGGCTATTCCGTTATCGTGAAGATCAACTCCACCCATATTTTTGTTGTAATCTGCTATTGCCAGGGGTTGACCATTTTTTTTCAAGTCATAACTCTTCGCTGACACCAGCGTCTGTCTATTTTAGCGTTGTAAGTGGCCAGAGTAATAACAGAATTATCATACCATCGTACTAAAAGGATTTTATGTTTTTCATCGAAACAAAAAAGGTCTTTAGTGGGATTTTGAACCACAGACAAAAGCTCTAAAACGGTCTTTTCTCCAAGTCCTAAATCAGTTCTGATATCGCTATTGTTTTTACCCCCATATGGCATGAATTTATGCAAGTAACCATGTCGCGCCATCGAGATCGCCTAAAACCCAAGACAAACAAATGCTGTGAGAAAATTCGAGGTCAGACGGCTACAATCGCAAGAGATCGCCAAGCCCTTTTCCGATCGAGTGTCTCTTAATCCCTTAAGAGGTCCAATGCCGCCAGCATAAAGCATTGAAGACCATTGGAAACACTGCCACAACGAAACCCCTGGTTCGATGATGAATGCCGGCAAGCACATGCAGCTAAGCAAAAAGCACGCAATGCGGCCCTGCAAAAAAAGACCAGAGCTGCTCATGAGCTATATGAGCGGAATAGGAGAGACGAACACCGGCTTCTCAGATCGAGGAAATTGAAAGATGCTACTCCAGGAATGAGGTTCGGAAGTTTTACCAAAAGGTAAAAATAACATGCCGCGGAAACAAACCCCGAACCGAAGCCTGTAGACATGAACGAGGGAGCGTCGTAGTAGAATCGCAGTCGATGCTGAGGATTTGGAAAGATCATTTCTGCAGACTGTATAACGGCGATGACGGACCAAATACCGTTGTCAGGCAGAATCAACCTTTCAACTTGGACGATGATGAACAACAATTCGGTCCATTCGACCTGGATGAAGTGAAGATAGCTATATCGAAGCTTAAGTTCAACAGAGCTGCTGGAGCAGATGGCCTGATCTCCGAGCTCTTCAAAGCGGCAGGCGATGACTTGGTAAGGAGCATATACCAACTCATCTGTAAAATATGGTCGGACGAAGGTATGCCCGATGAATGGAATCTCAGCATTGTTTGTCCGGTTCTCAAGAAAGGAGACCCTCTGAACTGCGCCAACTACAGAGGCATCAGTCTCCTTAACATCGCATATAAGAACTTATCTGCCATATTGTGTGAACGCCTGAAGCCGTTCGTCAACAACCTGATGGGTCCATATCAGTGTGGCTTCAGGCCAAGAAAGACCACCATCGACCAAATATTCACACGACGGCAGATCTTGAAGAAGACCCATGAGGTTCAGATCAATACTAACCACCTATTCATCGATTTTAAGGCCGCGTATGACAGCATCTATAGAGACTAGCTATACAGAGAAATGTATAGTTTCGGCATCCCTGCCAAACTCGTACGTCTGTGCAGGATGACGAAGGAGAATACACGCTCCTCCATCAAGTTCGGTAAAGGTCTCACCGAGACCTTTGATAGCAAGAAGGGATTTAGACAAGGCGATGCGCTGTCATGCGATTTTTTCAACATCGTACTTAAATGATTAGTGCAAAACTCACGAGCAAACACAAGAGGCACTATCTTTTAAATGTCCGTCCAACTACTCGCATATCCGACGATATTGACATAATCGGGAGAAAGCAGCGTGATGTCAGTGGCGCTTTCGCGAGTATTGAGACCGAAGCGGCGAAAAAGGGTTTAGCGGTCAATGAGGGCAAGATCAAGTTTATGCTGTCAAGCAAAAAGGACAACCGACACCGACGTCTCGGGCAGAACGTCATCCTCGGCAGATATAACTTTGATGTAGTTAAGGACTTTGTTTACCTAGGCTCTGCTATAAATACAGACAACGACGCCAGCGCTGAGATCAAGCGAAGAATAACTCTTGCCAACCGCTGTTTATGTGGGTTAAGAAGGCAATTGAGTAGCAAAGCCCTCTCTTGGACAACAAAAGTCACCCTTTATAAGACCTTAATAATCCCGGTCCTGCTCTATGGCGCAGAGGCATGGACATTATCAAAAGTGGATGAGGGTGTTCTTGGTTGCTTCGAGAGGAAAATTCTTCGGGCGACCTTCGGTCCCGTCTGCATTGACGGTGAGTAGAGGAGGGGATACAACGACGAACTGTATGGACAGCGAAATGGACATAGCCGGAAGAGTGAAGATCCAAAGACTGAGATGGCTGGGTCATGTAGAGCGCATGGACACCAATGCTCCGGTCCGAAAAGTTTTCGAATCCGCCCCCGAGGGACAGCGCAGTAGAGGAAGGCCAAATCTCAGGTGGCGCACGCAATTGGAAGAGGACCTCAGCCAACTTAGCGTGCGAAACTGGAGGCAGCTAGCCAGGGATCGAGCTGGCTGGAAAAGCTTGTTGACTGAGGCCCAGGTCCACCCCGGACTGTAGCGCCACCTAAAGTAAGTAATATTCTTTTCATTAAGGTTGGAGCTTGATGCTGAGGTGGTGTTAATTTCTTTGTTAGAATTTGATATTTTGATGCTTCAGTGGTTTCGGAGTCAAGAGTTCCTTTGTAATAGTGATACCGTTTCCCTCTTTGATTTTATTTGGTTGAATTGATTTTTTAGCATTTAAGAGCTTATTTTGTAGAGGGGTGGGTTCGGCTGGTGTTGGTGTCGTGTTTTCTCCAATCGAGATTTTATAATTTCTGCCTTTGTTGTGTTGCCTTCGCGGCGCTTCTCCGGAGCCGGTAGCTGGTGAAGAGAGGGATTATTGTTGTATATCGCCCAGGCATCGCGAACAGTATAACGATCGGCTTTGATTTTTTTGATCGATTTTTATCGAAGGAAAGCAGGACAGGCAGGTTCGTATGAAGTGTGGCTTTCGTCGTTGCAATAAATGCAGTAAATACGTTTGCATTCATCATGAGGTGGGGGGAGACAGCAGTTTTTCCAGAGAGAGGTATTGTGACAATGGTTTTTAGTGTGACCAAGTTTTTGGCATGTTACATAGCGTATAGGATTTTGTATGTATTCTTCCACCTTGCAGTTCACCTATCCATTTTCGACCTCATTTGGCCTACGAATCAAGTCGAATGGTAATATAGCCGCACCTGTGGGAACTAAGACATCGTTCTCTTTTTTCATCAGCGCTTTTTGACGCCAATAACTTTGAATTTATTTAGCTCTGTCAATAATTCTTCTTCAGTTAATTCGACGATATGCTTTGATAAGACTGACGTTTATGACTTTGAGAAGTAAATATCCTGACCTCATTGTTTTTACTTCTAAGACATCTTTCGATATATGTTCCAAACCACGATTAATTTGGATGGGATAATATGATGAAAGAGGCTGAATTTGTTTTTTCCATTCCTGTTACTACTATGTAGGGCGAGATATTATTGTCTGTATTAATTACAGGTAATTCAGGATATTCTTCGTTATGACTAGTGTGCTTTACTTTGCGCTTACTTAGGGTACTACTCGTATTTCTCTGATTTAAGTCCAAATCTGGCTGTAGACCCTTAAACCAGTCTCGAGATGGGGGGCTGTCACCCTACCCCTTCCCTTCCCTCCGAACTGAAGTGAAGAGGTGCCAGAGGAATAACATGCCAACAAATTTTGTCTGCCTCTAGAGTTGCTTGCATGGATTTTTTAAATTCTTCATTTAATTTTTGTCAGCACTTACGAAACTCGTACCGTTGGTGGAGTACATGTGTTTGCTTTTACCTCCTCTAGCAAAAATTGCCGTAATGCAGTAAGAAATTATTCCGTTGTTATTGCCTCTGTAGCCATACAAACAAATACTGCAATGTATCCTTTGACTGATTTCTGGGCTCTACCCTTAGAAAAATGCATCCAAACGGGGCCGCAGTAAGAAATTATTCCGTTGTTATTGCCTTTGTAGCCATTCAAACAAATACTGCAATGTATCCTTTGACTGATTTCTGGGCTCTACCCTTAGAAAAATGCATCCAAACGGGGCCGCATAGCCCAAGCCAGTCGCTGTTAAAGGGTGAGCCATGGACACTCGGGTGTGTGGAAGACTTTTCATTATTTGTTTGGCCCACTGCTGACGAAATCGTGTGCATTTTACACGTTGGATTATTACATTTTTGATTGAATTTTCAACTCGTATTATCCAATATTCTCTTCTTAGCGTGGATACAATTAATCGATTCCCTCCATGTAGCGTGGTTAAATATCACCGGATGTTTTTGATCATGCATCAATGAAGAATCATATAGTCTGCCTCTGACTCTTAACAGTCTGTTGTTGCAATTTATTTCTTGCGTATACACTGTATTTCATGGCCAAGGTCAGAATTTGATGTTTCTTAATCAATTGGCATGCCTCTTCTTGCTCTGTAACTGATAAATTTAGTGACTGGGCTTGCCACCCTTTTTTTTGTTTAGTAAATCTAAGCATATATCCAACCACGCGTTAATATTTACTATATGATGAAAATCGTTTCATGAGAGTACTTAGGAGAATTCCTATATTATCTAAAGATGATTTCTGAATTTTTGGGTCAATGCTCTTTTGAATGCACTAACCAGTTTGGACCATTCCACCAAATTTTATGTTTTCTTAATTTATGTGATAATATTCCTTTTGATACTAAATCTTCAGGATTGTCCTTGGTGACCCCATTCCGCTTCAGGGATTAATGTTTTTATTTAATTTACTCTTGTTCTAACATACTTATCTTTGTTCTTATAATTTTTGATCTACGCTAGGGTAATAGTCGTTTCACTCTAGGTATACAGCGTTATCGGTCCATTAATTGTTTTAATTAGTTGCGCTATTAACTTCGCCAATAGTTGAGCTGCACAAAATTCCAGTTTCCGTAAAATTTTCCGTCCTTTAATTGGGTTTACTTGACTTTTTTCAGCTACAAGTGTAACTGATGATCTTATTTTTGCGTAGACAACTGCAGCGTATGCTCTTTCAGGGGCGTCAGCAAATCCATATAGTTTTAATTAGTTACTACCAGATGAATGTATCCATCTTGGTAATCCTATTGTCTGCATTATACTCAGATGCTTTAAAATTCATTCCATTTATTCATGAGAATAAATGCAGGAATCCGAACGTTTACATTTGCTTTGAAAATTTTATGTATAGATTCTTACACTCCGCCACCGTATTTACTCCAGTCATCAAAACATCGATGTAGAAATCGTTTCTAATTACATCGTGAAGTTGTTGATGTTCTTTTTTGCAATCATTGGCTATTTCTTGAAGAGTTCGTACTGCTAGAAACGGTGCTGAAGCTTTTATTTGGCTGTATATTTTCTCTACATCTGCTCTGATGACATACACATTTCCACAGACGCCATTTTAGCACAATGTCAAAGACATCATGTTGAAGTCATGGTCCTAAAAACATCACATCATTCAAACTATGTCCGTTTGAGGTTTATGCAGATGCATCAAATACTACGCGCAGTTTTGTGGCTAAACTATTTTCTCTTATGAGCGCTTGGTAAGGTACTCGTAGATAATATTTTTCGTTAGAGTTTGTATTTGTTATCTTCAGTTTTTCGAGCTCAAGATTCTTTATTCGTTTCAAAAATTTGTATTTTCATTCAGTCTTCTTTCCAAGTTTAAAAACCTCGTCTTATTTTCTGGAATCTCCCAATGTAGGATCTCCTTTAAGTGGCAATTTTACTATAAACAGCCATCCCTATCCAATTTAGTTGTGTCTGCATAAATTTGGAGCTTGTGGCATTCCCAATATCCAACCAAACTTGGTTGATTGGCCCGAAATTCCGCTAATTTTTTGCATTCCCGATTCAGTGATATCCGCATAAACATCCCCACCGATCACCAGATCGATTCAATCTGACTTGTTTAAATTAGGGTCCGCCAGCACATATTTTTTTTCCAATTGGTTAATTTATATTTAAATGATTCATCTGGATAAGCACTCTAAGGTAGTTATCTTTTCATTGCGTGAAAACTTTCGCCCATACGGTTCTTTATGAACTATGACCAGAGGCAATCGAGATAGTGTGTAGTGTCATTGATACTGACTTTTCGTACTTCTCTATCGACACTTTTCTTGTATTGTATATGGCAAGTATGGATTCTCCCAAAAGTATATTTTATGTAAATATAATTGTTTTTTGTTTTGTTTTGTTTCTATGTCCCGCTGTGTAGCCAGGGAACGCCTATTCACTGTAAGTCGTAAATAACGCTGACCAACTCTATCGTTTGAAATTGACTGTTATTTTTAAGTAACTGATTTTTGTGTTTCTTTCCACTGGAACAATGAATAAAACATTGCTCTGGTTTGAGGGCTTGTAAGACACTTACTTTATTTTTATTTCTATGTTGTTCATATACAAGAATTTCTTAACTTAGATTACACATGACTAGAGCGTATACATGTGAGATCATAAATAATCAACGAGTATTCGAGAATAAGACATCATTAAATATTTGAGAGATATCAGCTGGACCGTAAAAAGAAACTGTGTTCATATTTGAACACCTATTTTCTTGTCTCCAAGAATTACCCAACCGAATACCGCATTTTGCTAAGAAGGCAGAGTTGATGACACCATGTAAGAAGTCGATTGCAGTAGATAAATAAAAACACATTGTTAATTTAGTTAAACGGTTATTATAGTTAAATCTCATCCTGTATTTATACCACTTTTGTCGGGTTCTAGTTCTTTCTCGTAACTTCTGGTTTGAATCTAGGGTAATAATCGAACTCTCCGAAGTGGAGACTGTTCCCAGAACCACTCCACTTTGAGTTTTTATGAATTCGTTGTTTGGACTTATGTCCCGATGAAGTGGGATATAAAGCCCAAAGAAATTTTTGGAATTTATGTCCCTGCGCATGAAGATGCTTGAGAAAATAATTCCAAATAGTCAATTGCTAATTGGTGTAGAGAACGTTTGGCTTAATATAGAGCCAACGAAAAATCAAATGCTACAACATTGAGCTAATAGGGAATGTAGAAACTATCAGTTGGCTTACGCTGCGGTACATTTTAAAGACCCCTAGAATCCCAAGAAAATTTATCTGCCTGTACCATGGAAGTATCACTAAATAAAATATTCGTAAGCGATTTTCTCGTAGAAGTTTTTGCAGAACCGTCAAATACAATCCGCGATTTGGTCGTGGAACTGTCAGGTTCAAGGACGAAGTGATAAGGTATTATGGAAAATAGTTGTGTTTGGAAGAGAAACCTCTAACATATCACTTAATTCGAAATGTATACTAAATTTTTGAATGTCTCAAAGAACAATGTCCGCTATATCCGGAGAACATAAGTAGAGTTTCCTTGGGAAGCATTTAGATTAACCGGGGTTTTTTCAGCTTATTTGAGGGCACTGCAATTAACTCATCAATGTCAATGTGTTCGATTGGGTAGTGTCCAACGATATAAAACATCTCTCTTTATTCAGCTGCAGAAGCCGTTGTTAACTTTGTTTGTACAAACATTTTTACAAACGCAATTTGCCAAAGTAAACCGCGTGGACTTACTTCTTAATCATTTTTGTTCTGACATTACGATAAGTCTGTTTAGTTAATAATTATGAAAAATTCAACAGAGCTGACCACAGAATTTTATAAAAAGTCTATTGGATGAAACTTAACTGTCTTCCTATATCACATTCCTATATTATCACATACACTTAAGCAAATTTGGCGAAATTGTTTTGAATTGCTTGACTTTTTTGTTTTATAGATGGGTCGAAGTAGACATTGATCTACATTGATACTACACAGTATCCGAAATTTAAGTGATGCCGGCCACACTCTGAAATTTATCGCTAAAAATTTTAAGAGATCGATAAATTGCGTAGCTAATGCCCTCAGAAACGAACCTGCAGAAGAAACCAGAGGTAGAACAAGAATAACAATACCAACCACAGATTTTCGCATAGTAACATTGTCCAAAAGAGACATATTCATACCATTAAAGACGTTTGCAGCTGAAATTGATAATTTCGTTAGTCCACTAACTGTCAGAAGAAGGTTACAAAAAAAATTTACCTGATAAAATGGCAAGAAAAGTGCCACTGTTGTAAAAAGAAATATAAAGACGAGGCATTAGACATGTTTCGCAAGAAACCTATGGCGTGACGAAACAAAAATCAACTTGTTCGCTTTAATGGTAAGAGAAAAGTCCGTCGGCTTGAAGAAAAGGAGTTTCATGACCGTACTTCATGTTATGTTGCCGTATGCTGTTGAGAATATACATGGGGGATGGCATTTCCAAAATGACAGCGACCCCAGCATTTAGCTAAATTTGTGAAATCGTGATTGAATCAGGAAGGCGTTTCAGTGCGTCCATGGCCATCTCATTCCATCGATCGTAAATCGCTCGAGAATTTGTCGGGTGAGTTGACGAAATCTTTGGGAAAGGCAAACTATCCGGAGCAAAATTTAGTTATGGGAAGCTCCAAAAACGGCTTGAAATGCGACTCCGGCTGAAACTTGCCGAAAGTTAATTGATTTCATGCCAAAAGAATAGAGGCTGTATTAAAACACAAAAGTGGTCGTTTATTACTTACAAAACATAAACCTTAACTGGACAAGTTATTTATTTTTGAAAATATATATTTGGTTCTGATTTTCTAATTGTTATCTAAATAATCTTTTATTTTGATCGGCCTAAAGAATTGGTATTTTCACATTTTTCGAGAAACAATGGATCATTTTTGCAGTATGTTTACTTACATAAAACGATAATATGCATCCCGTAACACGTTGTACAGCGCGCACACAACAGGCGATTGATGGTGTGGAGCATGGTTTTGATGATGATTCCAATTCGTCATTGTGGGCAACAATTATACTTGTGTTCATACACTTCAGGAACAATTTTGCGTAAAGATCATGGTTAACATGCATTTAAAATTTGATTTGTACAGGAATTCAATCCACACGATAATTGCTCTTGCCGTACATTTATTGAACGGGCCGAGGAAAGCACTGCTATTGATCCACAACTCATTTAAAAATTTGGTTCAATGATGAAGCACAACCATCAACCTTTCAACTTGGACGATGATGACCAACAATTCCGTCCACTCGACCTGGATGAAGTGAACATAGCTCTATCGAAGCTTAAGTCCCACAAAGCTGCTGGAGCGAATGACCTGACTGCCGAGCTCTTCAAAGCGGCAGGCGATGACTTGGTAAGGAGCATACACCAACTCATCTATAAAATATGGTCGGACGAAAGTATGCCCGATGAATGGAACCTCAGCATTGTTTGTCCGATTCTCAAGAAAGGAGACCCTCTGAATTGCGCCAACTACAGAGGCATCAGTCTCCTTAACATCGCATATAAGATCTTATCCGCCGTATTGTGTGAACGCCTGAAGCCGTTCGTCAACAACCTGATAGGTCCATATCAGTGTGGCTTCAGGCCAGGAAAGTCCACCATCGACCAGATATTCACACTACGGCAGATCTTAGAGAAGACCCATGAGCTTCAGATCGATACCCACCACCTATTCATCGATTTTAAGGCCGTGTATGACCGCATCTATAGAGACGAGCTATACAGAGCAATATCTAGTTTTGGCATCCCTGCCAAACTCGTCCGTCTGTGCAGGATGACGATGGAGAAAGCTTGCTGCTCCATCAAGGCCGGTAAAGATCTCACCGAGACCTTTGATGTCCAGAAAGGATTTAGACAAGGCGATGCGCTGTCGTGCGATTTTTCCAACATCGTACTTGAAAGAATAAAGCAAAACTCAGGAGCAAACACAGGAGGCACTATCTTTCAAAAGTCCGTCCAACAACTCGCATACGCCCACGATATTGACATAATCGGGAGAAAGCAGCGTGATGTCAGTGGCGCTTTCGCGAGTATTGAGACGGAAGCGGCGAAAATGGGTTTAGCGGTCAATGAGGGCAAGACCAAGTATATGCTGTCAAGCGAAAAGGACAACCAACACCGACGTCTCGGGCAGAACGTCACCTTAGACAGATATAACTTCGAAGTAGTTAAGGGCTTTGTCTACCTAGGCTCTGCTATAAACACAGACAACGACACCAGCGCTGAGATCAAGCGAAGAATAACTTTTGCCAACCGCTGTTTCTTTGGGTTAAGAAGGCAATTGACTAGCAAAGCCCCCTCTCGGACAACAAAAGTCACCCTTTATAAGACCTTAATAATCCCGGTCCTGCTCTATGGCGCAAAGGCATGGACATTATCAAAAATGGATGAGGGTGTTCTTGCTTTCTGCTCCGGTTTGAATAGTCTTCGAATCCGCCCCCGAGGGACAGCGCAGTAGAGGAAGGCCAAGACCCAGGAGGCGCACGCAAGTGGAAGAGGACCTCAGCCAACTCAGCTGCGAAACTGGGGACAGCTAGCCAGGGATCGAGCTGGCTGGAGAATGTTGTTGACTGAGGCCCAGGTCCACCCCGGACTGTAGCGCTTCTTAAAGTAAGATGAACCACACTTTCGGTTAATGGCGATGACAATTAACAGAATTGCCGCAATTGGATCGATGATATTCCACAAGCCATTATCGTAACACCATTATGTCCATAAAAAGTCACTGTGTGGTGCGGCTTATAGGCCGTTGGAATCATTAGTGCATTTGCCTTCAAGACTGATTATGTTCAGAATGTTACAGTAAACGGCGAGCATTGCAAGACATGATTCTTAACTTTATTATACATCAATTGGAAGGAATTAATGTTGCAGCACAACGGCGCCATATGCCACGCAGGGCGCGATACAATTAATTTACTGAAAAAACATTTGATGCACGAATAATTTCACGAAACTTACCTGTTAACTGGCACATTGTTCCTGCCATTTGATAGTATTCGATTATTTTCTTTGGTAATATGTAAAGTCGCATGTCTAAGCCGTTAAACTAGAAACATATGTGCACGTTCTACACGTTTTGGCGATATACAGCCCCATTTACTGCGAAGAGTGTTTGAAAACTGGACCACTTTAATTTCTCTCGACATTTTAAATTCAAACGCAATCGAATACAACAATTCCCAAAATAATTTTATGAATGTTTTTTAGGCACCGTGGATAAACATCTCATACAAATTAGATAAATTTTTGACAGCTCGTTCGCTGGAACAAATTTGTAGACAAAGTGAAAATTCGGACCCGAATAAAATTCAAAAATTTGTTAAGGAAATTGCAGTTTTCAATTATGTGTTCAATTAGAATTTGAAGAAAACATACTTAGGTTTTGGAATAAGTGCATGTGAAGTGTTAAGACCTCTTAGTTTAAATAGAATCGTGCTTGAAAAAAAAACACTTCTGAAACCCAACAAAATTTTCTGCTGTTTTTGTTTTTTTTATTTAAATATTATGTCCGCAGTGAACAATATAGAGTGTTTTTCTATTATATTGTTCGGGTTGGGGAAATAGAATATGCCCGAGGTAGGCATGCCTGTCGTAAAAGGCGAGTAAAATGCACCCTCTGTATGCCGAGTGCGTGCGCATACAAAAAATGCAATGGACAAAACAAACGGTAGTAATACCCTAATACCCTACCACCCCCTTCGGAGGTAGGCTCTTCGGATTCTGGGGAAAGCCATTTATTGCTATCAAATCCCTTTGCGAAAACATCAAATGTACACCGATCTCCACCATATAGATCGCATATTTCCGGAAAACGAAGTCCGCCGGTTAATCACTACTCTTGTTTATCTCTAGATTGCAAGACAACTCCGAACCGATTAGAGGAATACATGACGGACGAAGAAGAACTTGCTCGCGAAACCAATCAGGTACTCGTGAAAGGCCTAGCAAAAAACGTAAGGCAGGCTTATCTCCCGAAGTTTAACAACCAAGAGATGAAAATTAGTCCACCGTACCAACCAAGACAAAACCCCAAACGAAACCTCGCCCTCCATCCGCAATAAATGTGGTCGAGATCGCAGACTACGGAAAGTTACGGGACCTTCTCCAAAGAACACTAAAAAGAAAGTTCTATATAATTCCACTCCGTAATAACGTGTGGAAAATTAATGTCGATAACTCCGATTCTTACCGCGCATTGTCGCTGAAACTTAACACCGATAAAATTGAATGGTATACTTATGAAAATAAGTTTGAAAAACCGTTACGAGTCTTCGCTGGGGGACTTCACCCGTCGTGCAAAAAAGAAAACGTTATAGAAGACGTTTAAACACAGGGTTTAAAGATTACTGACGCCGTGAACATAATCAAGAAGGTAAAGCAACAAACGGATAGCGACAAAGATACCGTAGTCAAACGCGAACTTCCTATTTTCATGCTTACTTTTTATTTCACTCTATTTAGTATTATTTAAAAAAAACAACTTTCAATTAATTCACAAACAATTTCACTACTATTTCAAAATTCAAATCTCTTATCTTTCACTTATTTAGACTTAGCTCCTTTTATATCGCTTTCCAATAATCAACTTATCGTCTCCAGTTTCACATCCTGTATTTATACCACATTTGTCGGGTTCTTGTTCTTTCTGGTAACTTCTAGTTTGAAACTGGGGTAATAACTGAACTCTCCAACGTGGAGAGTTTGTATGATCCTAAAGTTATGCAACACTGGATACTTGATTTAATCACATACAGGGTGAGTTTTTTAACTTGAGACATCCAAATTACTCGAAAAATAAGAGCTATCGCGAAAAATGTTTCAGACAAAAGTCACAAGGTTCTGAATGGGACATAAGATGGTGACCACGAGTTTGACCTTGAGACCCATCAAACGAAGGTCACTTTTGATTTTTCAAATCATAATTCCTGATTTTTATTGCTCAGTCGTATTCCTCAATGGGGCACACGACTTTGTCTCAAAGGTCTTATTCATTCAGTGCTAGATGCCACTGCACTGCCACGCCTAAATCATTAATCGGTTTCCAACGTTGTTAGGGTGGTAGAAGTTCGATATTTGTTTTGATGAACTGATTACTATTAGTAACGTTTTCCAGATTAATAATGTAGGCTATTTCAATTCAAGAGAAAATTGAAATGATATTGATTTATGGAGAAAGTGGAAGGAACATCGATGGTACTGTTGCTCTTTACGCCCAACATTTCCCAGACCAGGTACGATCGCGCGCTTCCTTTTATCGGGTCATCCAACAATTCACTGGTGAAGGAAATGTACAGCCAAAGAAAAGGAATCGGTCACATAGGGTGGCTGTTGAGGACAATGAAATAGCAGTGTTAGCTGCCGTTGCACACGATCCTCACATTATCACTCGCCAAAAAAGTCGTGAATCAGGAATTTCTCAAACGAATGTCTGTAAGATATTACATCGGCATAAATACCATCCTTATCATGTTTCAATGCATCAAGAACTTTTTAGTGAGGATTTTTGCAACCGGGTTTGCTTTTGTCAATGGGCACTTTAACAAATTGAACAAGACTCCCTTTTCT
The DNA here is from genome assembly GCA_928272305.1 of Volucella inflata. Taxonomy (NCBI): domain Eukaryota; kingdom Metazoa; phylum Arthropoda; class Insecta; order Diptera; family Syrphidae; genus Volucella; species Volucella inflata. The sequence continues at coordinate 86,540,323 of OV743716.1, read as the reverse complement.
TCGCCAAGGTGTTATTCTCTGATGAGTCGACTTTCACCAATCACGGTCAATCGAAATAATATGCATTACTGTACTACCGAAAACCCTTTTTGGTTGCGACAAGTTGAACGCCAGCACCCTTGGAATGTTAATGTTTGGGCGGGAATTATTGGGGATAAATTAATATTTTATTGAAGGCAACTTGAATGGCGAAAAGTATGCAAACTTCTTGCGGGACCATCTTCCAGTATAACTAGAAGAACTGCCATTGTAGTTGCGACAAACAATGTTGTTTCAACATGATGATCGCCTTTCTTACCAACTTGGGTCAAACTTTACTCTCGGTGGTGATTTCAACGCAAAGCATACATTTTGGGGTTCATGATTCATTTCGACGAAGGGCAGGCTAATGTACCAAGTAAGTATGAAACGTGGCTTGGACTTTTTTTTCGACAGGCAAGCCAGCCCACTGGCCCACCGACACAAATAAAATACCTGACCTGGTCGATTTTTTTATTTCAAAAGGGGTCCCCAAATATCTCATGACTTCAGAAGAATCCTATGATCTCTGCTCAGATCACTCGCCCGTAATCTTTAAAATCGGCAGGAGCATAGCAAGAACCGAAAGACCGCCCAGATTGACGAATAAAGAAACAAACTGGGATGGTTCAAGAAGAAATTGCAAAGAAAATATTGCTTTAAGAGTTCCACTTACGACGCCGTTGCAAATAGAAGACGAAGTTGACAAGTTAGTGGAAATCATCCAAAGAGCTGCGTGGAACAAAACTTCCTTTGGAACAAGGGGAATAAACCAAATATACGCCCCTGATATAGAAGGCGTCCTACGAGAAAAAAGAAAAGCACGGGAAGATGGCAATAATCACGTGCGCCCCCGCATAAATCCTGTTTGAACCGCCTATGAAATAAGCTAAAGCAAATGCTGCAAGAATATAAGAACCGTGATACTTCTAATTACCTCGAAGGCTTGACTGCGGACAAGAATTCCAGTTATTCGCTTTGGAAAACCGTGAAGTCGACTAAGAAACCTGTTATGCAATTTCCACCGATAAAAACAGCCAACGGCGAATGGGTGAAAGGAGACAAAGAGAAAGCGAATTTGTTTGCCGACTACTTGGAACCGTTCGAAGGACGTCAATTGGCCCAAGAACTTAATCTCAGAACAGAATACAACAACTACAATATAAAATTCGTCTCACTGTCTGAGCTAAAGCAAACAATAAAAAACCTAAAAAATAATAAGGCTCCAGTATACGATTTGATTACAAATGAAATTCTAAAGGAGCTACCTCGAAAAGCGTCTGTCAAGCTCCTCCACATTATAAGTGCTTCCATGAGACCTTTATACGTTCCAAGCCTGTGGAAAGTCGTAGAAGTCACAATGGTTCCAAACCTGGGAAAAGTCCAAACGACAAAAAATCATACAGACCCATTTCGCTCCTGCCGATAATTTCTAAAGTCTTCGAAATTCTTCTGCTTAAACGTTTAATATCCCGGATCACCAGTTCGGCTTTAGGGTCAAACATTCCACAATCGATCAGGTCTCTCGGATAACAAATTTAATTGCAAACGCGCAAGAGGGAAAAAAGATTTTTTCAAGCGTTTTTCTCGATGTATCTCAAGCCTTCGACAAGGTATGGCACGAGGGCTTGAAGTATAAGCTACAACAAATTTTACCGAGAGAAATTAATAGAATACTCGAATCTTATCTTGAAAATCGACTGTTTCGGGTTAGATATGGGATTGAATACTCTGAATTCAAGGAAATTCAAGCTGGCGTTCCACAAGGAAGCGTTATGGGGCCATACCTATTCTTACTGTACACTAGAGACATACCTCTAGATGAAGAGACTGTAGTAGCCACGTTCGCGGATGACACGGCGATCCCCGCCACAGGATAAATAGTTGAATCCTCGACTGCAAAACTTCGACGAGCTCTGAACAAAATATTTGTGGACGAAGAGCTGGCGAATCGTGCTAAACGAGAAAAAGTCAACATATGTCAATTTCACGTACAGAAAGATAAACAACTTGCCTTTATTCATCAACTCTGTACAAATACCGAATGCAAATGAGGCAAAATATATGGGAATGACCATAGATGCAAAACTAAAGTGGAAATCACATGTAAAAAAGAAACGTGAAGAGCTCGAAATCTAAACTAAGCACATATAACAAGCTGCTTATATATAAGGAAGTACTAAAACCTTCGTCGACTTATGGTATACAGACTGTCCTACAGACATTCCTGAACAAAGCGCTTAGAGCAATCGTAAATGCTCCATGGTATATTAGAAATAGCGATATTCACCGCGATCTGGGAATTGCAACCGTGAAAGACAAGTAACAAGCTTTGCTCGTAAACTTCGCACTCCACCATTGCAACAAGGAAATAATCCGGAGATTGGACGAGACAAATCTTGTGCGGTGACTTCAAAAAACAAGACCGTTCGACCTAGTGCCTTAAGGAGAAACCGTATGAAATAACGGTAATAGTAGATGCCTTCGCTGTAAAGCTACCTACCAAACGCGATTAACTACAGAAGCTTAAGCTTCTTTATAAGGAAACTTAGTCTTAGTCTTGTAGAAAAGGGGGGGTTTTTTAGTGAGTAAGAATCTCACATTACCATAAGAGCGTGCTTATGGTGGGCCCTGCTATGCCACTGTTGTAGGCAGGTGGTGCTCTTATGGGCGCCTGCTTATTGTGCCTATGAAAGTTTTTACCTACCCACGGAGAAAAACAAAAAACAAAAAAAAATATCTGAGATAGTCCAATACAACTTCAACTGTCCATAGACTGACGACTACTCAAATAATAGCACCATGTTTCGAAGGGAATATTTCAGTTGATAACAGTGAAAAGTATGTTGTAATTAGTTCTTTTGAAATATTGTTTTATACTAGTAGTCTGATTCCATCTACGATCAATTTATGTTCTATTTCACCATTTAAAATATTGTTCTTATCGATTTTTGTAGCAATTTAAACTTTATATTATTCACTATTGACTTAACCTTGAAGTGAATATTAACAACACAAACAATTCCTTCTGGTTTCATGAGTGCACTATTCTTCTTATACCATTTTCCCACCAAACGAAATCGCGAGATTTCATCAAATTTCTCCAAAACTCCGCGGTTTTGCCACACATTTTCGGGGCTTCTAATCCTTGTGATTTCGTAGATTAACTTGATATCCCCTTGAGTTCATCTGTCTGAGAGAGGTTGTCAAACCGAACAAACCTACAGCTTGAACTTCAGTTTATTTTGGTGTTCATTTGAAGATGTCAAAGCAATTATGGCAATCGGACAAAGAGGTAATATTTTCAATAGAAATATATTTAAAGCAACGGAACCAAAAATATGGAGAAAAAATACAAAACAAGAAAACTGTGGACGCTCATGGAGGAGGAAACTCTGGTCGAATTGTCGCAACAGGAAAAACAGTCACGTTTACGTTTAAAAAAATTGTTTTTACGCCAGAGGACGTAAAATTTAAAATACACAACCTTACAAACCGGTACAGGCATGATTATCTGCCTTATTATATCGAAATAAACTTTGGGGAGTTCAAATCTAATTTATATACACATTTTATTTTAAGACACGAAACGAAATTGATCGGTCCATCGGGAGGTTCTCCCTCTCAATGGCACCTCTTTATCGAAATTCATTAAATCCTAGGTGGCCTGAAAATATTCAATGTGGAACTACTTGTTCAAGACAGCATCGTCGGAAGTAAGAAAAATTATAACATTCTTTTATTTGAAACAGTTGTGAGTGATCGCACTCATGCGATTCGGCAGCAAGCACCTCCGGCAAAGCCCAATCGTCTGTAAGCACGCCAACACCTCGAGCTCTAAAAAAGAGGAAAGCGGATGATCTCGATGATTGAAATTCTAGCAAAGAATTTTTAAATATATAAATAGAAATTGAAAAATAAAGGCAAGAACATTCATTTCAAAGCATTAATAAAAATTTAGAAAATTTAGTTTTTTATCTGATACGTAGTTGCTGATAGCTTTCCTAATATTTTGGTATATGAGAAACATGCTCTATTAGTCCGTGTATTGAAGCCTCCTCTCCTTATAGTAGCCAATGATTATTTATTTGGTTGTAGTGCACATTTAAATAATTGTGGAAAATGCAGTAGGACTTCACTATCAAGGAAGTGTTGTGTATGTGGTTGTCCAATCCTTTACAAATTCGTCTGAATCGTGCTTTCAAATGGCCGAACGCGTTTTCAACAACCCTTCGGCATTTTGATAAACCATAGTTGACATTTTTTTATTCGGCAATTGCCGTTGGCCTATGTGGGTATGGTTTCATAACCATTTCCGAGAATCAGAATGCGGAATCCTCAATCAGCACCACGGGAACGTCAACACAAAAAATTTTCTTGAAACTCTCCTTCAGAATGGGGTTTTGGTGTTGTACTCGTACTTTTAATTTGGAACATTTATAAATTTGTGAGTCATTGCAATGACCTTGGCTGCCAACGTTGACGTAAAGGGATGTATATCTATATATGAATGACTTATTTTAGAATCTAAACACATTTATTTACTATAAACCAATAACACAATGCAGCTAGAAGAACTGTTAAATACCATCCTTTATAATTATTAGCCTACAAAGTTTTATCCAGTCCTTAAGCTAAGTTTTAGAACTCTTCTTCGATATTTTTGACAGCTATCGTCTGTCACTTTTCTGAATCGACTCTCGTCCTTTCTTTTTTTTTGGGGGGGTAAGACATCTATTTAAAGGAACATGGTGTTAACCTTGTTTGTTTGTTTTCTAATAAAGTAAGCTTAAAATAGTATTGTAATCCTTAATTGTTTTCACTTGAATTTTTATTGTTTAATAGTTCAGAAGTGGGATATTTGCCCAAATACTTTTGTTTTTTTTATAAAATTTGGCAAAACTTTATTCCTGACGAAGTTCCCGATTTGCTGTATTCCACCACGATGCCCAATGAAGAATCAGAAATGGATAACGCGATGGTACCACTAGCCGAATCAATAATGCTAGTTAATGGTAGCGTAGCAACGAATGTCGGAATCCAAAGCGTAACAAACTCTGGTGCGGTGTTAACACCAACGGGTGCAAATCCTAACCAGCGCAAGAGCAATCTGTTGCAGTCACCGTAATAAAGAACCAGCATGCTAGACCAACGAGAGCTTGAATAACTACGTCGGGAAAAGGAGGTACTCAGACAGGAATTAGAATTAACTAAACGTGAGCTTTCTATTTTACGGCGACAGTCAACGAGTAATGCCACCGATACGCCTCTGGTATCAACCCCTCCCATGACTCCGGTATCAGCTGCAAGCCAAAAAACTCCATCTGTACCACCCCAACTAGCTGCAACAGAAGTGCTCCAGAGTTACAACAGTACTACTTCAGCTTCACAAACTTACAGCTACCCAGAATTAGATTTACTTGTTTCATTCTTTGATCCAAGCCAAAAAGCAATCCTTTCATGCTAAAAGTGGACGCAAACAGTTGATAATCTATGCGATATTTATCAAGTCACGGACCAAATGACCCTGTTGATTACTTCATCATATCACGAGTTGGATACAGCTTAAGGACGGACTTTTAAAGCATTCCCTTTTTACGCAGATGAGTCTGATGTTCATATGAGACTCCTGAAACGGCGAAAACAGGTAAATGAAAGTTCCGAACAATATTTCTATGAGATGTTATCCATAGCGAGTTGCGCAACATTTAGTAGTCAATCTTTTTTAAAATACATTATTAACGGGGTAGATAATAACGATTTGAAACGAACATTGTCAAAAAATTTTTCTGGAATAGGTGTTTCTTAATATGGCCGGATGATCTGTATAAATCATTAGGCAAAATAAAACAGTCCGGATCATCGAAGAATTTAGGTTTGTGTTGCGGTAGTTGTTTGACATCTACTTCTGTCAAATACCCGATACATTGACAATGGAAGCAGCTACTTTTGAGGTAAATAATCTTGTTCACCTATTCACGAGAAGTTCAAATAGTGGTTATTTGAAAGTGCTGACGATGACGAAGAAAGTAGCTCATCTGGGCGTTTATTGTCGCATTCTGTCAATACCGAATATTTTTTTTAACCAGCCACAAAAGAATTAGGGATTTCGTTTAGGTTATTAGAAGCAACAACAATTCTCACTTCAAAAGTCATTTCAGACTACAACGTTCAAATGGCCAAATTTTAACAAATGGAAATATACATTTACAATATGCAACAGATCATCGAAACTGATTTTAGATCGTTTATTTCTTTATTTATTCATTGGCCCGGGTCTATCCCGGGCAATTTTATTTAGCTTATTAACAAGTAACAACTTAAACCTAGGCTTGACAACTAACAAAATAACATTCTTAACCGAAGCCTTCGCCGAGTTGTTTGTTATACGCAACATTCTTGATATTGGTTCGAGACCGTAATTGGTGCGGTGAGTTCGGATAAGAAGAGTGGGACAGATATTAGATTACTGGGATTGGAAGTAAATGAAATATTTTGTGTTGTGCTCGTACAGTCGATGTTTCCAGTCAAAAGCTGGTGGATAAAAAGAACATCAGCGACTTAACGACGTTTTTTTTTAGGGTAGTATGCTAATTAGTCTTAGCCTATTAGCCTATTATTACGGAGGTAATCCATATGGATCGTCCCAAGGTAGAACACGAAGTGCAAAACGGACAAACCCGCGTTGGACTGCATCAATTCTTTGAATGTGAATTTGTTTATAGGGTGACCAAACTTTGCAGCAATATTCCAGAAGAAGCCTTACAAAACTAATGTTAGTTAGCTTTATTTATAATGCTGTCAATATGTGAGTCGAAATTCAATTCTCTGTCACATATTATTCGTACTTCCTTCGGTAGTGGAGGGAATGATGAAGTTGTTTCTTGTAGGAGAAGTAAGACGTTTGCGGGAAAAGCTTATCGCTTGGCATTTGTTGGCATTAAGCTCCAACAAATTTTGCTTGCACCATACCGAAAACTTATTTAAGTCATCTTGCAAGCAATGGGAGTCAGAAGGCATTGAAGTGACTTTCGCAATTCTCATATCATCAGCGAAAATAGAAAGATTAGAATTTTTGTTTTTAATCGTTAGGATAAAGATGATTGACCCAAGGTGACTACCCTTAGGGACGCCAGATGTTGCTTTAATGGGTTTGAATATTGAAGAGTTGAAGATGACTCTGTATTCTCGGTCTTCTAAATAGGATATGATCAATGCCACAAACGGAGGGCATAACCATCACTAAACGCGATTGCATTAGATCTACGCGTATAAGAGGAAGTCTACATATAAAGAATTCGGTAACCGAACAGCTTGAGGTGAATAGAATAAGTTGGTATTGCCACGTTCAAAGAAGATCTGCGGAAAATCCGGTTAAAAAGGCACTATCAACTACGGTCACTCCAACTGTAAGAAAACGAGGTCGGAAAAAGAATTCCTTTATTTCTCAGATGGCAAATGCGCAACAACGTCTGGGGTTAACCACTGAAGCGATCCAGGACCGAGCATTATGTAGACGCGTTCTGCGGTCTGCGACATTAGCCAACCCCATAAGCGGAGCAGCAGCGATGCAGTAAAAATGGGAAACTCGTTACGCATAAGTTCGTATAACGAGGAAAGGGTTAATAAAAGGATAAGAAGTACAGAGACCTTGTAACGTAAAAAATGGAAAATTCTTCTGACCAGCGTTTGATAAAGCCAAGTGCAGAGTTAGCTTCATTTATAGCGCTGTCAATATGTGAGTCGAAATTAAATTCTCTATCACATATTATTCCTATATCCCTTATTTCGGTAGGAATATGCTCATCGCAGATGAAGTAATTACATGGAGGGGTAGGAAGAAGTTTGCGGGAAAAGGTTATCGCCTGACATAAGGCTCTAAAAAAATTAGCTAGCACCATACCCAAAACTTATTAAAGTCATCTTTCAAGCAATGGGAGTCAGAAGGCATTGAAATGACTTTGGAAATTCTCATGTCATCATGGAAAATAGAAAGATTAAAATTCGTTAGAACGAGATTTATGTCGTTATTCGTTAGGATAAATATGATTGGCCTAAGGTGACTACCCTGAGGGACACCAGATGTTGCTTTAATGGGTTCGAATATTGAATCTGTATTCTCAGTCTTCTTAATAGGATTTGATCCATGCCACAAACGGAGGGGATAACCCGAGTTTTTTTTAGTTTGAAAGTTGATGGGAAATTTTATAGAACGCCTTGCTGAAATCTGTGGAAATTGAATCGATGTCTTCACAGCCTTTTAAAGCACAAAATGTCCTAGAGACGAACTCAGTTAGGTAAGTGGTGGTTGATTTACCTTTCATGAAATCGTGCGGGTTTGTGCAGATAGATGGCCTACAGTACGGAGCAATTGTTGATAGATTATGCTTTCGTAAAGTTTGGGTATGGAAAAGAGTTTTTCCATGGGTCTACAATTATCGACTACGTTCTTGCTTCCTTTTTTATGAATAGGGATGATATGAGATTAATTCCATAGGATAGGAAAGGTATCTGTTGAAAAGACAAGTTAAATAAGGCGGCGGGGATGATCGAAATGGCATACTTTTTTATTACCATAACCGGAAAGCCATCAGTGCCAGGCGAATAATCATCTTTAAGTTTGGTAATGTTTTCAGAAATCAAAGATGTTGTTATATTTAGCAAAATGGGTGACGTCTCTGGACAGTTTCTCATAAAGCTAATTGTATGGTAAGCAAGTCATGCTTTGCTGTGCAGCCAGCAATAACCGCCTGACCCTTGTAAACTTAATTGGGAGGTGTTCCTCTCACAAACAATATTCAACAATATTTTGTTTCGCAGGGCGAATATCCATTGGTTTGAATGTCGTAGATGGACCCAGTATTGGTTATCTGCGAAATTATTAAGCTGGCACGAGGGGAGATCCGGGATTTGGTTCAAAAGATTAATTTCACACTTACTGACATTTGAACCCTTTTGATGAATGGGATGTTTGGATTGGCATAGAGTGTCGCCTTCCATAATTGTCATACACGACATCAATTCAAGTGCAGTTAGCGGATAGTACCGGTCTTGATGTAGACTTATGATGATGTAGTCGGTGGAAGGTGTGATTGCTATGAATGAGCCGTTGATGAGCACGGGCACGGGGATGATACGGTATAGCTCGTATTCGTCCGATGACAGCAATGGCATTTTTAACTGGAAAATAATGGCATCTTCAATGACCCTGGCTTCCACGGACTAAAGCTCGTAGAGTTGTGCTTCATGTTCATATAAAAGTGGAAGATGGAGAGATGCTGGTAGATGGCCTTGATTGTTATTAATTCCTGTTGCAGCTGACGCACCGAGATAAGTGTCGAGCTAACCTAAGCCCGTCCAGAACTAACGATTGAATTCTCTGAAGGACTGTGATGGTGAGGAAAACTTGAAAATACTGAGACATTATTAGCTGAGATAATTGTTGTTGGTGTATTTGGTTCGATGAGTTATTTACTTGGGCGATTGCCTTTCGATTCTGCCTTGATCGGTCCATATCACATTGGCTGTTGAATTGATTATTGACGTTTGATTTTTCATGAGCCGCAATAGGTGGTCTTCCCAGACCGTATTTCGGTAATAATGTGTGACATGTGCTTAGCATAATCGGAGTCTAGAATGCCAAATAGCGAACTTGTCACGTTTCCCACCAAATTGACCGCTCCCCTTTTTGTGCGGGAAGGTCCATGTCTCAGGAGTTCGTCATTCTCTTCTAATTCCCGGAAGAAATGTAGAAAGTATTGTATGGTGTTCGCGCAGAAATTTTCCTGACTCGTGGCTTGGCACTATGTTTTCAGATTATTGGTGCCTTCTCCTGTTGGATTCAAGGTACTTCGGTATGACTGAAGCTCGTACTAGACCACTATGTCCCATTCGTCATAGATGATGTGCGCCCTTCCCAGATTTTCGAAGTGTATTCCTGGAGGGGATTCGAAGCGTGCTATTCTTACTTCCTGGCATAGGAACATTGGCATCAGAAGAATGATTAATAGAAGGGTCGTCAATTTAGTGGACGGATTGTGTCACGTTTTATTCCTTGGTGGTGGTTCTGCTTGAGATGCCCTTTTATGCTTCTTGGGGCCATCGATGGTAGATTTATGTTTTGATTGGTGACTAGGTGATAGGTCGTTGTTTATTGCTATTGGCGTCGAGTCAGCGGAAGTTCCCATATCTTAAATATCAATAGGAAAAGGTGACAGCCTGTGTATTGGTCTGCGAAAAAGGCTGGATGATGTCTGAACCTCTGCTATGCGTACTATACCATCTGGGCCTGGAAAAGTTTAAATAACTCTTCCAAGTGGCCATCGTACCTGGAAGTATATTGTCGCATTTGTGCTGCCATTTGTGCCGTTGTTGAAGCTCATTTAAGTATTCCTTCTGCCACCTTTACAAGAAGTCTTCTTTAATGGTTGCTATTACCCTCCATCTTGTTGCGAGATCGGTCCGAAATGGTTCAGCCTCTGGATCAATGGGATTTGTCAGTGGTTCTCCTATAAGGAAATGTTCTGGTGTTCCAGCTGTAAGATCGTTCGGATCAATTGATATCGGAGTGAGCGCTCTTGAGTTCATAATGGCTTCAATTTCGATTACTAGTGTTTCTAGGTTTTCATATGTCAATGACGCGGCTCCATGCAGCGTTGTAAAAAATGTTTTGCTGTCTAACCGTTGCCTCCCTAAGTCCACCGAAGTGGGGTGCTCTAGAAGGAATAAAGTGGAATTCTACTCCTCTTACTGTAAACGCGTTGTATATTTTTTCCCTTGCCTTGTTGGTATGGAGAATGTCGGCTAATTCTTGTAGTCGATTGTCAGCGCCGACGAAGTTGGTTGCGTTGTAGCAATACAGATGGCGACAACTGCCTCGCCTTCCGATAAATCGTTTTATAGCTGCGATAAATCTATTGGTCGAAAGGTCCGGAACTAATTCTAGATGGACTGCCTTTGTTGCGTTCTCATGTTCTCATGATGGATGGCTGTCATCAGTAATTTCGTAAACGGATGAGAGTATGGGGGTAAGAGTGGATGTTTTGCTTCATATGGTAATGATGAGGCGTCGACCTCCTACTTGCATAGTGCCTTCTTCATCGATGAACGGGGCTAGGCTTGCGATTGGGCTATCCCCTGACGTTTCCGATGTTTGCCTTAGGCTGCTTAGGTCCTTTTCGAATTCTTCTTTCTGCATGATCTTGACAATATATTAAGGCCTTATGTAGTTCTGTTTTAAGCTGCCCGATTTTCTTATTAATTCCTTGTTTGCCGCAACTTTCAGAATATGAGTGAAGCGAAGTTTGTAAGCGAAGATACGTTGTAGTCCTCTGAAGTTGTTTTGATGATTAATGTCGTAGATAATATTGTAAAATTCTTCCATAACTGGTAATACGTGTTTTGTAGTCCTTCTTTCGTCGTCGCACTAACTTTTAGGCGAGTTTGGAGGGAACCATGCGTACCATGCAAAAGCAGTGGTCCATAAAACCATAGATTGCATGCCGCTAACTTGTATGCTGGGATTCCACGAGATAACATGTCTACAGGATTATCCCTCGACCGTACGTGTCGCCATTGTTGGACTGATGTAAGTTGCTGGATTATTGACACCCAGCATTGTGTGAAAGGATGATGACGCCGAGTTAATCCAGGCCAATACTATTTCAGAGTCTGTCCACATAAATGTTGTACAGGTTGTTAGGCGTTAATCCTTCAGAACGCGATCAGTGAGTTTAGCGGCGAGTGTTGCAGCGCATAATTCGAGTCAGTCGTGGTATCGATAACTTCTTTATAGGAGCAACTTTAGACTTGGCACATAGCAATCGGACAGTGATGATGTTGCCCTTGTTGGTGGATCGAATTTAATTGCTACACCGTATGCATTCTCGGATGCATCAGCGAAGGCGTGAGTTTGTACGGAGTTGGGGATTCGGTGCGAGAAGACGTGCTGATCGATCTTTATGTCCTTAAGATGTCTTAGACCCTCGCGGAATCGTAACCACTCCAAATGTAGCTCCTAGGAAAGATAAGCATCCCAAACTACTCCCTTTTTCCAGAGTTCTTGTAAGAATATTTTTGCTGTTATTATGATTGGGCCTAAGAAACCCAGTTGGTAGAATAGATGGGCGATGTCAGACAATACTGTTCGCTTGTTGATCCTGTCATTAGGGCTAGGTTGGTTGCCATCTTCATTGACGCATCGAAGACCACCCGTAATTTTGTAGTGGTACTGCTCGGTTTCAGTATGCTGTGGTGAGGAAGGAAGAAGAGTGGCCCTTTGATTTCGTTTGAGTCGATTTTTTCCATGTGCCCAAGAATACAAACGTTGATGAACGCAACATATTGTTGCCTGATGTCTTCATGTCTCGTCCAGAGACAAATAGCGCTGCAAAGAAATACTCCTCGATTCCCCTAGTTTACATGGGTCGCCTTTGAATGGAAGCCTAGCTATGAATCGGCCATTCGTAGTCCTCTTAATGTTTTCAGCGAAATGTTTTTCAATCCTCCTTTCTTCAGCTGTGTGATTGTTGTCTTGTCTTTCTTGGGCTTCTTCCAACTTCCAAAATCTTTCCATGTCTTCCTTCAGGTGATCTTCACCGCAGATTCCACATAATGCCTACGATTGAGGAATGCTTCCAGCTCTACTAGCTACCATCCAACCAAGCATGTATTCTGAATTATTGGCAGGCCCCTTCCCAGGCTAATCTGTCCAGCTTAGATTAGATGGTAATACACCTCGGCTCCAATTAACATGTTTATGTGATCCGGGCAGGTAAAGTGCGGGTCCGCTAATTGATATTATTCGGAATAGTCCAATTTGATGTATTGATGTGTCGTGTCGGTTGAGGGGGGGTTATTTTCGGCAGGTCAAAGGCTTCGATTCTCACTGAAAACCCTTTGGTTCGAGATTTCAAATTGATATTTATTCTTTTGTGTGATTGCCTTGTGCCTTCTCCGATTCCCAGAATGCCCATTGTTTCCACCATCTCCGGGAACTTGAGTTTTCTTGCCAGTTTCTGAGCGATGTAACTGTGTTGGGACCCAGAATCCAATAGGACTCTGCATTCCACAACTGCACCTTCGTTGTCTTCAAGGTGGACAATAACTGTACCAAAAAAAACGTAGCCGTTGTCCTTCCCTGATACAGCAGTTGCAGCCACAGTCACACCTTCCTGTATAGAGGATTTTCTTAGATGAGATCCTTGTTTCTAGCTCCCATTCGGTGTATCAGTGATGGATGCAACCACATGATGGACAACTTGGAACGATATGGCCGAGTTTTAGGCAATTTACGCAACGATTCGCTTTTTTACGACGTCTTAGTGGTTGGCTGGGGTTAGGCGTAAGAACATCTGGCAAGCATACAATTTGTGACCAGTAAAAGAGAATAGTGGACAATTTCCATTCTCTACTGCGACTGACATAAACAAACGTGCCGTATATTTTCTTGAAGGTTCTTCAGAGGTTCTGCCCTTATTTCCCAGAGCCTCTAAAGATTGGAAGCGAACTTCTAGAAAGCCCAATTACTCCGATAATGATGGCAGAGCTCTGGGTTGTTTCAGCCATTGTTCGTACATTGTATGAGTGTTGCGGTCGAGCTCCTTGATAAGTAGATGAACAAGTAAAGGATCCCAGTTCTGCGTGTCTGCTCCGAGATTGTTGAGTCCATGTAGGCACTCTTGGGTGGTGTCATGCATTGTCTTTAATCCTGTGGCGGATTCCGTTAACAACGAGACTTGTTGTGGTAGGCGATTTATGAAAGCCGTTGGAAGGAGCCTCAGATTATTGTATCGATCTTGTAGCATTTTCCAGGCTGAAGAATAATTCTCGTCGGAGGTGCTTAGATGTCGAATAAGTCGTTCTGCTTCCCCCGACAAATTGGTTTTTAGGTACCACATCTTTTGGCACCCTGACATTGCTTGCTGATCCACCATTTGGGTGAATAGGTTGTGGAATTGGTTAAATTTGAGGAAGTCGCCGTCGAATTTCGGAAGTACGATCCGGGGAAGATCAAATTTTGTTTTGTCAATTGGTGAGGATTGTTCCAGTACAGAATGGTTACCGCATTCCACCGTACTCCGTAATAAGGTTTCCTGAACCTCAGCTTCCATTTGGATGTAGCTGGCTATGTCGTGGCCAGCCTCTGATGGGTTATCCGTTGACTTCCATATATTGTTCTGTATGCCTTCAATTTGTGACCAACGATTTTTGATGCTCTCTGCCTTAAACTTCCAAAAGTATTTTGACGTTGCCTGAGGTTGCTGAATGCGCTCAAGTTCATTCATCATACATTGTTGCTGCATTACCATCCTTGCAACTTCATTGGCTACTTCCTGATGTGAAGTGCAAGGATCATCGTATGAGCGAAGTTTCAGGGATGGTAATGCTCCTGCTTGTAGCTATCGTAGATCGCCTTTATGGCATCATAATAGCCCTTTTCGAAGTACGGATGACTTGGCTCACATGCATGAGCAGCCCTGATAGCGCTGTCTGTACCGTCGAATTGTTCCCAGTGCTCCTCGAGTTCTGGGAGGTGCACCTTGAAGTAGGTTAAAGTCTTCCGATCTGCGGAGTCCTTCTTGTAATTTACGATGATCCGTTCGATTTCCTCGTCTGTTGCACGTTGGGCCTCTGCTTTTCGATCCATGATGAATTTTGGGAAATGCTTCCATGCCAAATTTCACAGATCAAGCTAGATGCGTTGCCACCATCACGTAGGGGTCACCAATAAATGTACATATTGTAATGTCGCCCAAGGTGCATGAACCTTGACAACTACTGATAATACTGGTGATTGAACCAGAATACCAGAATAACAATGTACCTTACAAAAGAGAGTGCTGGCCATCGATGAGATTAGCTTGATCGTGTCAAAAGAAAAACAAATACAAGTTATTTCTTCGGTGAAGTTCTAAAAAGAACTGTCTCGCTTTGTTTTTGGGTTTCTCTGAAATATTAATTACAATAATTGATTTTGCCTGGTCGATTGTTCGAGCGGATGTCTACCAGGCATGTGCCTGGTGCCTACTATTTTGCCCGCTTGCATTTTTTATGACGCCAGCAGTTCAAAGGGCAATGACTTGCTGCTGCCTAAGCAGCTTCTAAGGAATACCGTTCGGATTCGGCGATAAACCATAGGCCCCACTCAGATGTGACAAAAATGACAACATGAGCAACGCAAATGAGTGTCAAGAAGCTTGGCCATGGCCCATATCGGGCTGCCAGCGCAACAGTGTTTCTGTTTTAAGCAGCTGCAGGCGACAACTCTTACTAGAGGATTTGATAAATATAAACATAATAATTGTATGAAATTCAGTTCTTTTATTAATAAAAATAATTTAAATTAATAAAATACAATTCAGTCCTTTTTAAAAATATGCAATAACAATTATAACTATAAAACAAAATTCACTAAATTAAAATAAATTTAATCACATTCAAAATAGAAATTGTTTTTTAAATAATTCCTATAGCACTTGCACCATTCTTTCAAATTTGTTCTGTTTGGCCATTGCGTTTTCTCTGATATTTGTTTTTTTTTCTGCATATACAGCCAGTATTTTATTTTTTTTTTTTCCGCCAGCTTCCGTTTAATTGAGAACTCTTCTTTCAGGAGGGTTTCCCTAAAAGACCTTCTATTTCCAGCCCTTGATCCACATGGCTTACTTTCAGCACTGTTGGAGGCAGATGTGGTTGACGATGACGTTGATAATAAACGTTCTGACTGAACTGTAATATTAAATCTGTTAGATTAAAATAGTTTGTTTAATTAAAGACGAATGTATATTTGTGGGAGAGTTCTTTGACATCGGCAACACCTCTATTATATCCCCCGATAAATTAATGGTGTGGCAGTTGTGGATCTCGGGCTTAGTACCAAAGGTGACTTTCCTCCTTCTCGAATGGAGCTTTGGTGGTCTTCAATTTCACGTGAAGCATTTCGAAGGTTGTTGGTTGGTTGGTTGGTTTCTGCAAATAGAAAAAAATATACAAATGTGCAAACAGATTACGGCAACAAACCAAAGCATTTTGCGCTAACAGGTTTTCGAACATGCTAAAATTCGTAGTTTTTCGCAGAAGAAAGCGAAAGATGGAGCAAATCACTTCCCCTCTATATCGATTCTAGTACATGAAATTTCTTTGGAAAAATTTATGAAAATTGCTATTCAGTTTGTTGTAAATTTCGAAATGTAACATTTTTTTGTACTTCATTTTGTCTAAAATAAGTGTAATTTGAGTTGAAAATTAATTGATAAGGTTTTAAGTGGAAAAATGCACAAATAATTTCTTTTGGTTTCACAGGTGCTCTGTTTACATTGCTTAAAGCACGATTCTAATAAACAAGGACATCTAAACAATTAACAAGGACTTACATCGAAAATTATGTATTTTCTTTCGACATTTTAATTTAAAATATTGTTATATTTTGGCTAGAGTTCGAAATGATAAAACGTTATTCTATTTCAAAACACTCTATTTATTATTATTTAAAACAACTTTCAATTAATTCAAAACCGATTTCACTACTTTCATTTTGCCTCTACCTCTCCGTCTATGAGGATTGTATAGCCATACTAGATCTCCTTCCTGGAATAACGTTATGGTCACGTTGACATCATACCTTGTTTTCATGCGGTCACTGGCTATCTTAACTTATCCCATTTTGGTGCACGTCTCTGATAATAATCTGTCTGAGTTTTGCAGCATAATCGTCTTCATTTCTGTTCTCTTCAGACAGGGTTGATCCAAACATCAATTCACTAGGTAACTGGACTGCTCGACCGTCATTCATATATAGATATAGATCTCTTTACGTCAACGTTGAGAGCCCAGGTCATTGCAATGACTCACAAATTTATAAATGTTCCAAATTAAAAGTACAACACCAAAACCCCATTCTGAAGGAGAGTTCTGAAAATATATGTGGTGTTGACGTTTCCGTGGTTCTGATTGGGGATTCCGCATTCCGCTTCTCGGAAATGGTTATGAAACCATACCCATATAGGCCAACGAGAACTGCCGAATAAAACATATGTTAACTATGGTTTATCAAAATGCCGAAAGGTTGTTGAAAACGCGTTCGGGCATTTGAAAGTACGATTCAGACGAATTTTTGAAGGACTGGACAACCACATAGACAACACTTCCTTGATAGTGAAGTGATGCCCTCGTCTCTTCCATATTCCAACCTATCGCACCTCTTACGGTTCCAACGAACCAATCTCTCGTATGTTCCGAAAGGTCAATTCAAACCTATCGGTTTTTGACTTATATACTACAACCTCTCGTCTCAAAATAGATCTTCTTCACCACTTAGATCTTAAGTCTTTTTCTTAGTTCCTAAGTGAAATTTGGGTTGTATTGATCGAAATAAATGGGGGCCTAAGCGCCCCCCCAAAAAAAAAACTTAAATTGTATTTGATAAAACCTAAAGCACTTGGCTCCGCGTGCCGTTGGTAGCTCTACCGTTGTCCAGCATTTCGTAGTTCCACTTGTACTTTCCCCTGCGCCCCGTCTGGTTGTTGAACAATTGCGTCTGACATGCCCAATCAGGTTACACCTAAAACAGCAGATTGCGGCTGATGTCGAGTTTCCTGCATTCGCCATTGACGTACTCAAGCTTTGTATTCCGGCTGGGTTATCGTCGCGGACTGTGGTTGATACTTGCTTTTGTTGTGATCTTAGATTTGCGTTCCATCGAATTTTCTATAAAAGTTCCTCTTCAGTATCAGGCTGTTGCTTTCATCTCTCTCGTTTCGAAAACGAACTCTTTTGTGTCTTCATACGGCATTTGCTCTTTGTTACACAGGGTTCGTGTAAATCAGTTACATTGGGAAATTGTTGACTAAGTCGCACAGAAATTCTTCCAGTGATGAATTAAGTGCTCCAATACTCCAAAGCTTTGCTACCCCTGCCAGCTTACTGACCGCCGCCATCATGACCAGCCTTCCATCTAGCTGGCACACATCCCTGATTTCTCGACCTCTGCTTACATATGCGGTGGAAGATTGCCCTGCTGGTTTCCGGAGTTCGACTCACAACGCATCTCGGCCACATCCTACACCCTGTAGTCAGTTCTCGATGCCATTTTCTCCTCTGCGCCATTTGCTCTTGTTTCTGGGGCAGACGCCTCCTTCCTCTTTTCGTTTCCCCGCTGTTACTTAATTCCTTCCAACGTTGTCTTTATGGATTCAATTTCTTGCGTACGTTTTTCTTCTGTGCTTTAATCGTTGTTGTCTGATGTCATTTCTTACGCTTCGCCTGCCTTTCCACGAGTCTGGATTATCTGCTGATTTTCTCGTCTCAAATGGGTAATGTCTTTTTTACCACAGCAGTTTCGATCTTACACGATAATCAGACGATAAACTGTTTAATAGTTAATACAGTCATCCACTGCTGTTATTGTGTTTATATCTAAATAGCAATGTCATGGGCGGCCTCTTATATCGATTATCTGCCATTTCGCACCGAATGGAATAACGAAAATTTAAAATTACACCCAAACAAGTAAAAAAATTTTAAAACAAATAAGAAGTTTGTACATTTCTAGTGGAGTCAGAAGCGACTATACTTTGTAGAAAAACCAATGAAAAACGCCACTAGCGTATATGGCAGATGCCCAACCACATAATTCCAGAGGTACAAGGGATTTAGTGCATAATGTAATAAGAAATAAGTCATTCCATATGACATCGGCCAAAGGGATGTGCCGCATGATTTTTAATTTTAGTAAACAAATTTAAGATAACCTTTTTGGTGCCAGAAATACTAAACCACCACAATTGTTTTTGTATTGTTTACTTTCAGAGCATTACCCATCCGAATAGGGTCAATTTCATAATTTTATATAATAGGCTCTAGCTTTTTACTTAGAATTGGTAATAAAATGATTGATGGTTTGCTTGATGGGGTAGTGTATGTGCATTTCATATTACCTATATAAAATAAAACTGAGCTGGAATAGTTGGGACCAAAATGTTGACTATCTGAAATTTCCACAAATTTTCCTCACTTTTACGATTTTCAACTGTATGTCCGCTATTACACGGTGACTTTTAAAACATGATTCTTTTGGAAAGCTCTCTTTCAATTTCTCATTCTGTGAGGCGCGTGTTATTACACGATGACTTTTGAGTCCCGACTATTTTTGGCAGCTCTCTTTTATTTAATCTTTCGCTTAAATGCCGACACGCTCTCACAAACTTTTTGAATTTTTCCTTGACTCCATTGATTAAAAAATTTCTACGGTCTTTTTTTGTGAACCATAGTTCACGAGGAACAAATAGAAATAAAGCGATACAGAAAAATAACGAACAAGGAGAGAAAAAACTTCAAAAAGAATCATTGAAATTTTGCCCGACGACTCCCACGGTTGCTGATTGTCTGTCTCATCTTCCTTCTCTTTTGCATTTGTGTGAGTTGTGACTCAAAAGTCATCGTGTACTAGCGGACTATGAACCCCGTTGTAAATTAAGGATTGTTTTTTTTAAGATCAAGGTCCTAGAATGATATCTTTTTTAAACTTTGATCCTCAATAAATTAATGCGTAGGAAAAAATAAAAATCTAATATGTTCAGTATATATGTATAGTCTTGATATACTCGTACGTTCATCATGTCCACTTAGTGCCGTTCTGTTATTTTCACTTCAAAGTGGCACCTTTAGAAAAATCAAAACGAAGTTTTTTATGGTATTGAGGCTTGGCAAAGCACTTTCAGCGCGGGTTGTCACAAAATTTCACAACCAATCGGCTACATTGATTTTTGACAGTTCACGCGAGTTAATAAAATCTACAAGGAATGAGTCAAAATATAATATTTAAGTTTTTGCTATACTGAAAAAAGGTCAAACGAAATAAAGCCAAATATTGGGTCTGTAACTTATTCGTGTGGTTTACTAAGAGATGGCGTAACTTGTATAATTCCATTGGAACATGCGTTGGATAGTTACTGTCATTGTACGTCATTTCAGTATATGTCACTCATTTGGAGCGTAAACAACAATAATTTTTTTTCACTCAAATATGTCGAACTTTGTGCCTGAAAAAGTGTTTTTGCGGGGAGTTTTTCTTCATTACTTTAATATGAAGAAAACTGCTGCCGAAAGTCATCGTATTTTGGTGGAAGTTTATGGTGAACATGCGCTAGCTGAGCGAACGTGCCAAAAGTTTGCACGATTTAAAAGTGATATGGTTGGAAGACGATGAACGTCCTGGGCAGCCAAAAAAGTTTACAGATGAAGAACTGGAAGCATTACTCTATGAAGATTGTTGCCAAACACAAGAAGAGCTCGCAGAATCGTTGGGTGTCACTCAAGCAGCCATTTCAAAACGTTTAAAAGCAGCTGGCTTTATTCAAAAGCAAGGAAATTGGGTTCCACATGAACTCAAGCTGAGAGACGTCGAAAGGCGGTTTTGCATGTCCAAAATGCTGCTGGAACGCCACAAAAGAAAGTCATTTTTGTTACTGCTGATGAAAAATGGATCCATTACGACAACCCCAAGCGCAAAAAATCATATGTGAAACCCGGCCAACCAGCCAAATCAACGGCAAAGCCGAATATCCATAGCGCGAAGGTAATGCTCTGTATTTGGTGGGCTCAGATGGGTGTGCTGTATTATGAGCTGCTAAAACCGGGTGAAATCATCAATGGACAACGCTACCGAACACAATTAATCCGTTTGAAGAGAGCAGTAGCCGAAAAACGCCCGGAATACGCGACTGGACACGAGGCAATTATTTTCCATCATGACAACGCTCGGCCCCACGTTGCTATTCCGGTTAAGAACTATTGGGAAAACAGTGGATGGGAAGTCTTACCAGACCTTGCCCCTCCTGACTACCATTTGTTCCGATCGATGCAGAACGCCCTCACTGAAATACGGTTCACATCAGAGCAGAATATCAAAAATTGGCTTGATTCATTCTTGGCTGCCAAGACGGCGCAGTTCTTTTGGGATGGGGTCCACAAATTTCCAGAAAGATGGGAAAAAGTCATAACTTCAGATGGGCAATACTTTGAATAATACTATTGTACATGTTTTTCTTAAAAAAAACGTTCAAATTTTGAAAAAAAAGCCGCACGAATTAAGTTATATACCCAATAATAATTTTGGCAATTACAATGGCAACATATTTAAATATATTTTAGAATTAAAAACCCACAATTGAGTCGAAAAGTATTGTTAATTTCTTCGTCCTTAAATGAAAGAAGATGTATATCCAAGTGCAAACTTTTTATTGAAGTTATAAGAACTTATCCTGATTCATTTTCGTATGAAAAAAAAAACATTTTTGATGAACAAACAACACTTAAACAAATTAAGAAAATATTAAGCTTTTTCTAGGGCCTCAAGAAACTGCAAATTTAATCGCATCACAATAATCTATGATGCGCTGGTTGCTTTTGTTTGCACAGCATTTAATTACATTACCACATATTTGCAATAAAGAACGCTTGACGATCCGGTACTGCGCTAATACTGCGATTATGAACTTACCCTTTATGAACGATTTTCCGGTCAGTCCTTGATGTTGTTTTTCTTTTTTTGCTGATTATTTCAAGTAACCAAGGTTAAACCGGCTTTTATGTCCACGTATTTTGCTACGTTGACTACTGAACACTTTGCAATTTCAACAATCTTGGCTTTTGTATTGCAGCATAGCTGGACTTCTTCTCAATCCACAAAACAACAACTTGTAATTTTTTCTTTGACAGAAATGTCGGATTTCTTACCCACATTGACAAAATTCAATGAAAATAAGGTTTCCCACTTTCTATAAGTTATAAATAGATACTAATTTTCGAACAAATATTTAATGCTGCAAATGCTTTTTTTTAGAACCGTTATATTGCAAACCGCGAACTAAATAGGGCAAATCCGCTATTTTCTTCGATTCATCACCTTCAAAAGCGAAATACCCCACATTTGGCTTTATTTCACTTTATCCACTTGAAAAGTAAATACATTTTAGCAGAAATATGGCAACAGGTGAAGTTCCAATATTTCAAAGAAATAACTAGAACCCGACAAATGTGGTATAAATACAAGATGAGAAACTGCGGGCGATAAGTTGATTTTTGGAAAGCGATAGAAAAGGAGCTAAGTCTTAAAGAAAGAAAAGAGATTTAAATTGTGAAATTCTAGTGAAATCGTTTGTGAATTAATTGAAAGTAGTTTCTAAATAGTAATAATTAGAGTGTTTTGAAACAGAATAACAAAAACAAGAAGCGATCGAAAAAGAAGGAAAAGGCCCGAAATCCATTTTGTTCGACGCAGAAAAAGAGCATTTGAGCACAGGAGTTGACATGGCTGTTATGATGGAATTACTCCTTGGATTGAAATCTAAGTTTGAAGAACAGAAGAATTCCTTAGAACGACAACTGAGAAGTATAGATTCTAAGTTTGAAGAACAGAAGAATTCTTTAGAAGACCAAAGGAGAAGTGTGAATTCTAAGTTTGAAGAACAGAAGAATTCTTTAGAAGAGCAAAGGACAAGTATGGATTCTAAGTTTGAAGAACTGAAGAATTTTTTAGAAGACCAAAGGAGAAGTATGGATTCTAAGTTTGAAGAACAGAAGAATTCCATTGTTGCTGCACAGAAAGACACTGTTGAAGAGTCCAAGAATTCTCTAGAAGCGAAATTCGAAATAATCGATCAAAAATTAAATATGCACGAGGTACAATTCGAGAAGGTTGAACACAATATCGCGAATCTTGCCAAAGAACTAGAAAGAGTAAAGAAACCGAAAGTCCGAGGAAATTCTACAGACTGCCCTAGAAGGAAAGAGATGCAACCGCCTGTTTTTAATTGCCAATATATAGATGAAAATTTGAAGCAGCTGCCATGACCAACAACTGGGACGACGGAGAAAAGTCGATTGCGCTCACGCTGGCACTGAGAAGATAAACAACTCAACTACGACGCTTTGGTTAAAGCCATAGAAATGCGCTTCGGAGATGACCATATGCAGCAAGTATACAGAGTCCAACTGCGCAGCAGAGTCCAGAAGAGGGGAGAAACACGTCAGCAGTTGCAGGCCGATATCGAACGGTTGGCGCATTTATTTTATCCTAATGCCGGAGAAGACCTTATCAACGAAATGGCTGTAGAGGCGTTTACCCAAGCGATTGAAGATAGGCAGTTGCAAATAGCTGTAAGAATTGCTGGAAAACGAACCCTTCCTGAGGCCCTAGCATTTGCCTTACGATGAAAGCTGCCGGGCAATCATCTCAAGGAATCCACCGCGTGAGAGAAGTGACAGCCGTGGAATGCTCATGCCAACGAACAGATGTCGTGGAGCGGAACAGTGTGCGTGGAGGACAAGTCCGTTGTTGGAACTGCAACAAAATAGGACAT
Organism: Volucella inflata; assembly: GCA_928272305.1. NCBI lineage: Eukaryota > Metazoa > Arthropoda > Insecta > Diptera > Syrphidae > Volucella > Volucella inflata. Next base: position 86,516,945 of record OV743716.1, on the reverse strand, counting down.
CTGCAGCATGAGTGCAGAGCTCCACTTAAACAACGCAGTTGTCCACAATGCGCTGCTAGTAGGCGTAACGAAGAGGCATCTGGCAGGAATAACATCAATCCTGCAAGCAGCGCAACATCCAGTCAACAGGCGGGAAACGTATAAGAACCAACTTCCAGGGGCAGAAGTTGGTTTCTGGAATTGGCGCCCCCAGGATCAAAATCCAAGTCTCCCAAACAAAACGAAGTAACAAGAGTCTTACAGTGGAGGCCCACATTGGCCAGAATAAATGCGTGGCCACCACTGACACCGGTGCCACTGCTTCCATTATAAGAAGGGACATCGCTACTGATTCATGGCTGCATAATACCAGTAGCTACTGTCTGAAAACAGGAACAGGAGCGACGGCGGAGGTATATGGAGAGGTTCTTCTTACGATCAATCTGGCAGGACTAACATTCACCCACATATTCCTAGTGGCCAATATATGCGACGAGTTCATCATTGGAGTTGACTTTATGAAGGCGCATAATATTGTGCTCGACATCGGAACTCAAGTACTTAAGTACAGGAACGTTGAGATTCCGATGGTGTACGGGACTGAGAATGCCGCATGTCTTAGGACAGTAGTCAGCAAGGACGAGATCTTACCTCCGTCCGCAGAGACACTTATTTGGGCGAAGCTGGAAGGTGATCTTGGGAGCCATCGATTCTATTTGATTGAGCCGGACTCTAAAAATCATTATCAGAATTACGTCATGGGAAAGATGCTCGTTGAGCCGAAAGGCAAAATGGTCCCAGTAAGAATCTTGAATGTGGGAAATAAGAGCATCAAACTAAAGCAAGGACAATCGATCGGAGCGTGCGTACCGATAACACCAAGTTGTCGGAGGAGAATGCTGCTATATCTTTGCCATCAAGTAGCATAGCCGAGTTGGAAAGAACTATACTCAGGCAAACCGAGCTGAACCAGGAGCAACGAGCGATGGCGGAGGAACTAATCACCGAATTTGCAGACGTATTTGCCTCGCAGGACGGCGCATATGGTAGCACACATTTGGTACAACGCCGAATAGACACTGGAGATGCAAGACCCATACGTCAACCTCCTAGGCGTTTACCATTAGCTAAGCAGACGGAGGTTGCAGAAATGGTTTCGACTATGGAAAAGGAAAGGTTGATTGAAGGCTCTAAAAGTCCGTGGGCATCACCCGTTGTACTGGTCAAGAAGAAAGACGGCACCAATAGATTCTGCGTGGATTATCGCCAGCTAAATAATGTCACCAAGAAGGATAGCTACCCCTTGCCAAGGATTGACGACACACTGGACACACTGTCAGGAGCGCAATGGTTCTCCACACTTGATCTGAAGAGTGGCTACTGGCAAGTACAGAACCATCCGGAGGACGGTAAGAAGACAGCCTTCACCGCAGGAAACAGGCTTTGGCAATTCACAGTAATGCCATTTGGATTGTGCAATGTTCCGGCAATCTTTGAGCGAATAATGGAATGCGTTTTGCTGGGACTAACATGGTAAACCTGTTTGGTCTACCTGGACGATTTGATGGTGGTCGGCAAAACCTTTCAAGAACATCGAGGTAACTTAAAGGAAGTGTTCCAAAGGTTACGAAGTGCACAGCTAAAGCTAAACCCGAAGAAATATCATCTCTTTAGGCCATATGTCAAATACTTGGGACACATCATCTCATCCGAAGGTGTAAGGACAGACACAGAAAAGATCGAAGCGGTGAAAAATTGGCCAGTCCCAAGAGGCAGACACCAACTGAGAAGCTTTCTGGGATTCGCTACCTAGTACAGGCGGTTTGTGAAGGATTTTGCTGGGATTGCAAGGAGTTTGCACCAACTAACAGAAAAGGGAAAAGGACTCAAATGGTCAAGTGGATGCGAAAGAAGCTTCAAAACTCTCAAACAACAACTATTTGAGGCCCCCCTACCCTACTCTCGGAAAAACATTTATTGTGGATGCAGATGCCAGTAACGTCGGAATTGGAGCTGTCCTTCCGCAGATGCATGACAAGCAAGAGACAGTAGTTTCCTACTTTAGTCAGGTGCTCTCTAATCCGGAAAGGAACTACTGTGTCACCAGGCGGGAACTTCTTGCTTTGGTCTTAGCAACAAAGCATTTCCAAATAAGACCATGCGTCTCTGAAATGGTTGCTGCAATTTAAAATCCTGAAGGACAAGTCGCATGGTGGATTGAACAACTCCAGATGTGCGACTACGAGATACAGCATCGAAAGGGAAGCCTTTACTCTAATGCGGATGTTCTGTCCCGGCGACCTTGCAAATCTGATTGCAAACATTGCGCACGACAAGAAGAAAAAGATGCGAAATGCGAAACGCTTAAAAAGAGGATCCGGATATCGAGCCAATACTCGCTTGGAAAGAACATGAAGAAAAACCAGATTGGCAGGAAATATCCAATAAAAGTCCCGAACTAAAGGCTTAGTGGGCACAGTGGGACCCGCTTCATGTTCAAGATGGTGTTTTGAGGCGAAGGTGTGAAACCTCGGATGGAAAGTCATTTGTGATGCAGCTCGTTGTGCCAAGTGACGTGTTAAGGGAACTGCACGATGGAGTATCCGGAGGCCACTTGGGAGTGAATAAGACGTTAGAAAAGGTGCGAGAACGTTTTTATTGGGTGCACGCCAAGGACGATGTCGAAAATTGGTGCAGAAAGTGTGTCTCCTGCGCCGCCAGAACAGGCCCGAGGGTTAAAACTCACGGCAGAATGCAGCAATACAAGGTTGGAACGCCCTTCGAGAGAATCGCAGTTGACATCGCAGGACCGTTTACTGAAGCCGAAAAGGGAAATCGCTACATTCTTGTTGTTATGGACTACTTCAGTAAGTGGCCTGAGGCTTTCGCTATCCCCAACCAGGAAGTCAAAACCGTGATTGAGCAGATCGTTTACAACTGGGTGAGCAGATTCGGCGTACCGATGGAATTGCACTCGGATCAAGGGCGTAACTTCGGGTCTAAGATTTTCCAAGTGGCGTGCGAGCTACTGGGAATTAACAGGCCAAGAAAAACACCGCTCCACCCACAATCGGACGGGATGGTGGAACGCTTCAACAGAACCTTGAACGATCATCTATCAAAGTTCATTGGCGACAAGCAATGCCATTGTGATAGGCAAATTCCAATGTTTCTATTAGCCTATCGGAGTGCGGTGCACAACACCACAGGTCACACTCCGTCGGAAATCCTTTTCGGTCGAACAGTCCTGTTACGTAGTGAATTGATGTTTGGATCGCCGACGTCTGAAGAGAACAGAAATGAGGACGACTATGTTTTATCATTTCAAACCCTAGCCGAAATATATCAGTATGTTAAACAGTTTACCGGAGATGCATAAACAGTGAAATATGTATGGGGGGACATGCTTCCCCCTGCAATTTGGAGTACGTGCGTTATTTTTCGTAAATTTATAGTAACCGTATTTTAGTTCCATTTGGTCTTGTTTCCATTCTAAATTTGGTTTTATCTCGCTTTTAAAATGGAAGTACGGCCAAAAGGGCGTTTTTTCACGTCATAGGTTAATGTTGATGATATTGTTCTCTGTGGGTAAAAGTACGGATGATGTTTACCTCGGTTTTCTTTGTTTGCAATATGTTGATAATATGGGTGTTCGCATTAGTACATGTTGTTATCTGTTTACTGTTATCATGTTATTCGCGGTGACGTGAAACAAAACCCAACGAAATAAGACCAAATAAGGAACGCGGCACCTGCGCCCTCTTGGCTGGTGTCTAAAACCAAACACAATCCAAACATAATAGCATATTTAGTGTTAATTCCATAATTTTTTTGTCGTTAATAAGGGCAAATCGCAAATTTGGTGTTATTTCCAGATTTAAAAAGAAATAAGGCTAAGTGTTTCATTTTTGGCTTTATTTCGTTGGGCCTTACTTCACGTCACCGTTATTCGCACATGAAAGCGTTTTCGATAATAATGATATAATATACTAAAATATTTCTTAAAATAAAGTGTCGTCACTTGTTAATTTATTGTATTAAAATTTTGTTTTGCTGATTCCATTTCGAAAATTTGATCAGTAAGCCTTCTTCTTTCTGCAAGTTTTTTTGCTTCAAACATCTGTATAGTTTTAATACGGCAAAGACACATATTGTGAATCCAAAGAGTCCAAGTATGCAGTAAATCTTGACTTGTATTGGGATGATTTTCTATACGGATTAAGAACTTTGACATCTCTAGAATATTTGATTAATTGTATGGTTTCTTTTATTTCTTGCTGGTGATTGAAATACTGTTTTCCATCTATGTTTGTGGAATAATTGAATTGGATTAAATTAGCCCCATTTATTATTACTCCGTCCCACACATGTTTCTGGTCTGTTAAAATATAACTGTTTTTAGGATAATGAGTGGTGTTTTGTTTTTCTGCATTATGTATAAAGTAACTATAGCTTGATTAAATAAATAAACATGAATGTCTGAATTCTCTTGAATATTTATAAGTGGTGAGTCAAAAGCTTTTTTTGATACGATTACTTTTACATCAATTAAATCCAATATTTCTGAGTAAAAATTACAATGTTTTGCGAAGTTGATCGTATTTGTTGTAGCTTCAAGTTCTCTATATACTAGGCTTCTGCATTTTAGTTTAGTACAGAGAGCACTCAGCTTAGTCAAAATCTGTTTATTGAACTAGCTCGTTCTTCTAGTTCATTTAGTTCAATGTGGTTCACTGCTCAGGAAATTGAGTCTTGAGGGATTTTTGCCGGTGAAGGAAAAAACAACAAGTAAGACTACCCACATAATACAATACAAAAAAGTAAATATTTATTAATTTCAATTTGTTAAATAAGATTTATTGAATTGAATTCGAAAGAATTACATATTATTGTGCAAAAATATAAATTTTGAAACTTTTCAGATTTAAGAAACGTCCATCTTTCATTGATTATTTGTCCAGTAGCAGGAAATATACAGAAGAAGCGACAATGCAAAATGTTTTCAAAATGAAAGCATATATCTGGGGATGTACTTTTATTCTTTCCAAAAATAGATACAATAAAAAACCATGTAACATAAATCCTCATCAGTGGCAATAGAGAAAAATTTACATCAAGGAAAGGAAGAGAAGAGCATTAACCAAACAGCGGCAGTACTGGTACTCCTACACAATGCATGAATTGAGTGAAGTACAAAAGTATTAAACAAAACTTAAGCAGATATCAATCTCCTTACTAGTTTATTCATTCATCGCACCAGACAACCGTTATAAAAATTATACAACACATGTTTTTCATTCATTTTATATGCATTTCGAAAGCTAGACAAAAAATCGCTTAAGAATTCGCTTAATTAACTTAAATTATCTTACTCTAACTTACTGGCATGCAGACACTCTAAATTAAACAAAATTCTTAAACTACTTGTCTTTCGACGTTTCTTACGGTGTACGTATATTTATTTTTATACACTTAAACTAGAACTAAGAAAAAAAATTTTGCTAACAAAAACTAAGTAAATGGACATATTATATTTTTATTGTTATAAAACTTATAAACTTAAACTTACAGACTACTTAAAAATTTATCCTTACCCTACTTAAGATTACGTATTACGAGTATATACATAGGTTTAATTTCTTTTTTTTTGTTTTTTTTTTTAATATGTATTTGTTGTTGTTGTTTTTAGTTTTTATATTTTTTTTTTAATTTTTAATTTTCTTTCTTAAATCTACCTTAACCCTATCTAAGCCTATGTAAGCCGGCCATGACTAAAAATTAGGCAGACCCACCCTGCTCCCTAGCGAAGCTAGCTAGTACTAGAGGAGTTCGACGATGGAGCTTCCCCGTCTTCTGAAAGCCACCAAAATTGATGGTGCTGCCGAGCAACATTCGTCATGTCGCACCTCCAAACCACAGTACTATACCGGAGACGCTCCGCATTGCTGTGTGCGACGTCTCTGTCGTAGTTGAGTCGCCTGCCCTCAGCTTTCGAGCGACGTGGAAGGTTAAGGGCACCGTTAATCCATCATGGATCAGACTTTTCTTGTCGAGGTAGAGGAACGCTTCTGGAGGTATCTGATTACATTTTGACAAGCAAGTGGCTGCCATTGTTGTCCAATGATCTGAAACTTTCGCCAATTCTTTCTGGTATCCCCAGAGGTCCCCGACAAGGGCGTCCTAAAAAGAATGGTTTTTGACTTCTGAAAGTTGATCTTCAACTTCTAGTCGTCTATGTTTATGTTTATTAAATATTTCAACAGCATTTATAGTAGACTTTACATCATCTATAAGTAATAAATGCGATATGGTATATGTATGTGGAAGCTTAAAATATAGGTAGATAAACATTTCTATGCTACATTATATTTTAATTTAAACTAACTTAACGTTCGTTAAGCAAACAGCAAATGTAAGAAAAAAACGAAAAAAATAAAAATTACAATAAACAAAAAAGAGAAGGAGACAAAAAAAAATTAGAATATCACCAAAATTGTTCGCGTTATAGAGCCTTCTGCCGCTTATGGGGAGGGCATTCCAGAGGCGAATGGCATGCACAAAAAACTGGCAGAATCAAGCTCAAATGGAAAATATAAAATACTCGTATATAATATATATATATACAGTCATCGGCTTATCTTCGAGCTGTGCGTATCGTACTGAGTTATAGACTTTACTTTGACAATCTCGCAGTGTCAAAAATTCCTCTCATTTCTCGCATTATTACAAACTTTTTGAATAATCGGAGTGTCCGTCTGAGCAAAAACTTTTGTTTTAATGGCTTCAAAGCCACGTCCTGCCAACAGGTTTAGAGACCTTGCAGATTTTTCCTCTTCTCGTCCTCCTGATCCCCCCGATAGGCCAAACAAAAGACCAAAATCTTCTCCTGATTTATTTTCTGATTACCCTGATCTTACAAATAAAACTGTCTCAAAGAACCCGCGTTTTGTACTGATTTCATCAAACAGTGAAAAAAAACCTTTGACCTCCATAGGTGTATTTCTGTTAAAAAAAAGTCATTGATTCCATCAGCACTGAATATCTTAAAATATCTCAATTAAAAGATGGATCAATTCTCATTCTTACGAAAAACGAACAAATCGCAGAAAAATTTATTAAATCTTCCGCCTTCAATAAAATATGCCCAGTGACAATAAAACTTCACCCCAACGTCAACCTTACAAAAGGTCAAACAGCCTTTCATACCCTGAAAAGATACCCGACAGACTCTAATATTATAACCTATCGTAAACTCAATGCCCTATTTCGTAGAAACGCCAAAATTGAAAAGAAAAAATCCTTTGAAGCGTTTACAGCTTACATCAATCCAAATTGTTCTCTGAAGAAACTTTGGAATGATATTGAAACCTTAAATGGAAACTATGCACAACATTATATAAGAACTGTAATATCTGGTCCCCAAATTCTTACTTGCCCTTACCAAATCGCAGAACATTTTGCCCAAACTTGGTCTGCCTATTCAAGTGATACAAATTTTCAGCCGAAGTTTTGCGCTAGCAAAACTAGTGCAACAATCGAAGTAAATGTTTCACATCAAACACTTGATCTAGTAACTGAAAGCATCGAAAACTCTATCAATATGACTGAGCTAAACTCAGCAATCAAATTAGCAAAAGGAAAGTCTCCCGGATATTTTAAAAGTCGTCTATTGGAATCATTCAATAAAATATTTTCAACGGGCATTATCCCTCAAGTGTGGAAGACCGCTACCGTGATATCTATCCCTAAGTCACAAAACTAATCCACTTTATGAAATGAATACCGACCAATATCACATCTCCCGTGCCTAGACAATAGTTGAGAAAATATTGTCAAAAAGGCTTTATTGGTTTTTAGAAAGAAAAAACAATGAAACAATGGATGCGCTGCTGCATATTGATGACTACGTTACTACAGCTTTGTCAAGCAAAAACCAGGTCTCTATGCTTTTAATTGATTTTGAAAAAGCATTCGAACGCATCGGTATTCATATTATACTAAATAATAATAATCGCTAAGTGGAGTATTGGACCAAAAATGTTCAAAATTATTAAGTCCGTTTTAAGTAATAGAAAATTTCGAACAAAAGTTAACGGAGTCTTCTCCAGTATTAAAAACTCAGAGAATGGAATCCCTCAAAGATCTTCTCTCTCCGTAATTTTATTCGTCATAGCCTTCAATGATATTTCCGAAATATTGTAAACATTTAAGTCAGTTCAATACTGTCTATATGCTGGTGACCTTGTTATACTTACTAAGTGTAAGGAACTTGACATTACATCATCATTATTTTTAAGAATTTTAAAAGACCTCAATCCTGGTGTCAAATTTCTCGCTCCAAGATTTCAGCACAAAAAAGCGCAATTTTGCTCATTTGCAAGAAAACTAGTTGCAATAAACGTATCACTATCAATTTTAATAATACTAACATAACTAACACTAATTGTCTTAAAATCTTAGGCATATACCTTCATTATAAGTATAGTTTTAAGAACCATTGTTTAGAACTTAAGAAAAGCCTAGCTGCTAGGTTAAATATTATAAAAATATTAGGATCTAAGAATAGCTGTTCTCATGTCAACTCACTTATTAATGTAACAAAATCAATTATGTTATCGAAGATTGACTATGGACTAGTGGTTTATGATAAATGTTCCAAATCAAACATGCAAACGATCTCATCAGCATACCATGAGTCAGTAAGAACAAGTCTCAAAGCTTTTAGAACTACTCCTATCAAAAATATCCTCGCAGAGAGCGGTCTACCTTCAATTCAAGATCGATTCCAGTATCTTAGCTCACTTCTTGTTGCGAAAATTGCCTTAACAAACAATTTCCCTATCGAGTAAGACCTTAAAAAAATAATAAAACGGAAAAAAAATATCCAGATACCCTTCCGCAATAGAAAATGCAATAGCTAGATCCGAAACAATGGAAGTAATACTCAAAAAACAAAAATCGCGTCCTACTAATTTTCCACTATGGTTCTTACCAAATGATTCAGTAAATACAAAGCTTGCAGCACTTCCGAAAATCTCAACCAGCAACTCAGTATATAGACACCTTTCCGAACAAATTAAAAATGTCCATCCCGATTGGATCACAGTCTTCACAGATGACTCTAAAACGCAAACAGGTACAGCGTTTGCTGTTGTGAATAAAAAGGGACAGATAGAAACCAAAGGTTTGTTGCCAAACTTTGTCTCAGTATATACAGCTGAGACTATCGCAATTCTAAGGGCCACCGAATATCGTCTTGTCAAAAAAAACCCTTATCTGCACAGACACTCTATCTGCCATCGAAGGAGTGCTAAATATAAACAATAAAAACCCGATAATTACAGCTATTCGTAATAAGCTTATACTAAATAATGGTAAGCTCTAATTAATCTGGGTCCCCGGACACGCAGGTATTCCGGGAAATGAACTCGCCGATACTGCAGCGAAAAGAGCCTTGAACGAACGTCTCATAACTTTCTTCATAAACAACAAAGAAGACATTGAAAGAAAAATTAAATCTATCTGGCTGAAAAACTGCGAAGAGGAGTGGGTATTTAATTTAATTTAATATTATCCTTTTTTTTCTTTCGTTTTCTTTAAAAACTAGCTGAAGGCCCTGGTAGCTAGAGTTATTGATACTTTAAGTTAACGTGTAATTTATTATATGCTAATAAATAATCATAATAATAATATATATATGTATAATATATATATACTCGTACATATTAAGGCTGTTTGGTGGTAAATAACTTGTATAAGTACTTAACTGCACAAAAGTTTAGATACTTGTCTGGTGAGCAACCAAGAATATTTTTAGAGTAGGCGGATACGTGGTTAAAACGCTTAAGTCCATAAACGTAACGAGTAACATTGTTGAATGCAACCTGGAGACTACGATTAATAAGTGCCCCGTTGCAACAAAAAACTTCACAACTATCTAAAATATAAGTGGAACAAGTAACGTCCTTGCCAACATTAGCCTAGTGTTCAATGGCGTATAGCTCCGCGACAGAGAAAGATTTCTGAGGCATTCAAAAATTTTCTCGATAACTGTTCGAATATGATCATTCCAATGTAAAGTTGTATTGAATCAAACGCCTAAGTTTTTTACTTTATCGACAAAATCTAATAGCGAATCCCCAAGATATAAGCTAGGGAAGCATGTGGTGTTTAGATTATTTCCGCTTATGACTAGGCATTTGGTTTTATTTAGATTAAGCTGTTCCGGTAAATTTTCCCGCAACAAGGTTTACCTACTTCCTTGTTCTTGTCCTTTCGTTCCCTCTTTCATTGAGTGGAAGACCGAGCTTTGGTGGAGGTGGAGGGCAGCCATGGTCCCATCAGCCATTGGTCCACCGATCACAGACCTCGGAAAGAACCCACATAGGTTTCGAGCTATTGTTACCCTCAGAGGAGCAAGGTAGTGGTTCGGTCGGTGAAGCCCTAAGGACGGTAGTGAGACTCACGACGAACCAGGAGCCCGGGGTGCGACAGGAGGTCCACCAAGATCACCGTTGTCGGAGCCCATAGGCTAGATGGGAGACTCGCAATGGGCTGCATCAAACAGAGGTCTGAAAGTCATCGACGGGTTGGGACGGACGGTCCTTTATAGCCAGACACCCCAACACGATGATGACGGGTGGGGGAGGACGATCCCCGGAACCTAAACTCAAACGAAAGCCAGCCACTACAAAGGCTTTAGGATTACCGGCATCACATTACGCACTCGATGTGGATGCAGCTAGCTAGCGAGCTAGCAGAAAGCCAATGACTAGCTACACCCCCAACGACGGAGCAACGGAGGAGCGACGGTGGTGTGCAGGCGGACGGCCAAGAGAAGAATACACATCTTAACGTCGTATCAACTTTGAAAGTCAGGTTAGATGGGTGAAGGGACGACGACCCCCTCGAAGCCAGCACCCCACCGATGGAGCACCAAGGGAGCAGCAGAGGATGTATGCGGAAGGCCAAGTCACGAGGCAGCCTCCAACGTGGGAACATAAGAACATTAATTAGAACAACAATGACATTGATAACAATATTTACTAACAATAAACAACAATATGCAACCAAACAAAAATAACAAATAAAAGACATAATTGTAAGGAATGACTCGCTATTGGTCAGACCCTCATTTCCCCAAATCTGAACGCCGATCCACCGGAGTAAGAAGGGACCCGGGGTAAATTAGCACAGAGGCACATATACTTAGCTTTGTTTGGGGCGGCGGTCTAGAGAATGGCTAGACCGGGGTATAATCAGGTTAGGCTTATACCCACACAACCTTCCTCATTCGTCCCAAAACTCCATTCACCTTCGATCTGACTTTCTTTATCCTTCGCGTTGTTTTGATTTGCAATTTTGTTTAGTGCGATGGGGGGAAAATACCCGGAGATCAGCAATAGGAAAAACATTGCTTCTCGCAATATTCCCATTTATTTCCAATGTCTAGGGCATAGCTAGACATAGCTAAGATCTACAAACTCCCAAAAACTCTCTCAGTGGAGTTCTCAGTCATGACTGGAAATGGGAGCGAACTCCAATACTGAAGAGTTTAGTATGTATGTATGGGTACAATCGGATACAATTGGAATGTATGAGAGCCCTAGTTGGACACAGGAGCACACACTAGCAAAGTTTGCTAGTCGTGTAGCTGGAAACCCCGTTGTTGGATTCACTACAATCAAATGAATGTGTGTGTGAGCGAGTGTGGGTATTCGTGAGAGTTTGGCGGGAGTTTATGGAAGGAAAAAAGATCCGGAAGGCACTTTTGTGACGACCAGCATTTAGTGAGGGTCAAACTAGAGTTTTTTGATTTGGGAGAAAGTTTTCTTTCGTGCTATTGTTTCCGTTGTTTTTTTGAATTGCGAGCAGCAATTTTTCTTTTTTAAGTTAAGTGGAGTAGATTTTCTATAAAAATAGAGTCGTGAGTTCTTTTGGGAACAACAACCAACCGAGTCAAGTTTAGTGAATATATAGTGTATATATAGTGTAGTGCAGTGTAGAAATCGTTTTGGTGAAATTTAAACTCAGACTCCGGTAGGTCGCGCTTGCGGTAACTATCTCGAGATGGAGCCTTATAATGTGTTGAAAACCCCGTTTTTAATTTCTTTCGCTCTTTGTGTTTTGGTTTTTTTTTGATTGGGAAAGATTTTTCTTTTGTTGGAATTCGGTCTTTCTTTTTTTTCTTTTCGTAGTTCAAGGTTTCGTGATGCCTGGAAAAATCACATGGCACTTAACCTTTTTTTTGCTTAATTTTTTGATTCTTGGCAACGGTTGACAGTTGCCGGGATTTAAACTTAATAAAGCAATAGAAAATTTTCTTCAGACCAGGTGAGAACTTTTCTGATTGTTATAGGCCGCATCCTCAACCAAACCGAGGTCACTACAAACATACAGCTGTACATCATCTGCGTACATGTGCACCGATGAATTTTGAGTGACTGTTGAAAGGCCTTTTATAAAGATTGCGAAGTGTAGTGGACCCAAAATAGATCCTTGGGGGACACCCGCCGAAGTTGCAGCAAAAGTAGATTGGCAGTTGTTTAAGAAAACAACTTGCCTGCGACTTGTCCAAAAGACGTGTAAAGTTGATTAAGGAGAAGTCCGTGATTGACTATGTCAAATGTCTTGGAGAAGTCTAGTAGCGTCAGAAAAGTGAAATGGTCATTATCGCTTGCTGCACATATATCATCCACTAAATAATGCTAAAGTGCAGCTGTGGTTTTGTCTGAACCCAGATTGATTCGGACAGAGCAAGTTGTTACGTTGGAGGTGAGCTGACATTTGAAAGTGAATAGACTTTTCCAAGACTTTTGACAAATACGGAGGATTGCAATGGATCGGTACCCTGCAGGCGAGTTACTTGTTGCTATTTTTGCGGCTTTCCAAGATACTGGAAACGATGATGTCGTCACTGTTGAAAATGTGTGACGGCAGAATAATTTTTATAAAATGGGGATGGATCCCATCAAAACCAACAGCTTTTGATTTTATTTTAAGAATGGCCCTCACAACATCAGTCTGTTCAATTCTACTAAATTATGAACCCTGGTGGTGATGTGGTGGTGGTGATAAAGTTAGAGTACTGGCACTTAAGGTCGATTGTATTTCAACAAACACACTATTCAATTGGTTTGGATCAATGTTATCAATCATAGAGTTTGTTTTAGAAGTAATACTAAATTGGCGCAGATTCTTCCATAGGGTTTTTTTTTTGGGAAGTTGATGATTTATGTGCTCGCTAAAGAAACAGCGTTTTTACTGCTTGATTTTCGCACAAACTAGGTTTCTCAAAATCTTGAAACGTTCAAAGAATTCTGGAAGTCGAAAATACTTCCATTTCTTATACGCTGCATATCTTTGATTTCTTAGCCTATGGATTTCTGATGTAAACCCCTGATTATTGTTATATCTTGCGAGTTTCATTTTTAACAGAACATGCAAATCAAACAGCTGAGTAACTAGACCCTGAAAATAATCGACTTGAGCGCCAGGAGAAACCGTTGAAAATATTGATTGCCAGTTAACACCCTGCAAATCACGTTTGTAACGTCTATGAGCTCTCTTATGCGCTTTTATTGTTATTTGTTTTTGTCGGTCCAAACTTGTTACATCTTGTATTTGTGTTTGTGCGATTACAAAGAGGTTTGGTACAAAAGTTGCAAGGATGTCGTCCTGCAAATAGAATAGAGCTTCCCCATCTAATTTTAATTCATTTGTTACCTTTGGATTCAATATTTGTTTCAATGTACCCATTTAATCATCTTTGGTTTTATAGTTAATAACATGCCCAATTCGATCCGGAAAAAATGGCATGTGTGTCTATTTCAATTATTTTGTTTTCGTCAAATATCGGTATTAGTCGATTTGATCTGCAAAAACATTTTGGTATCCTGGTTTGTAAACCAATTTTGCACCATATTCTTCAATGAAATTTTTCCATCACTTAAGTTTTGTGTTGGGATTTGTATCCGAAATGGAAAGAAAATTAATGATTGGTGATCAGTGTATATCGCTAAGTCAGCAATAACGTAAAGGTAGTTTCCAAGTTTTTGTAAAGCACAGACAATGGCTAATAATTCTTTTTCATTTGTGCTGTAATTTTGCTCTATTTAATTTAAAGTTCGTGAAATAAATACTATTGGTTTTTTGTTTTGGAACATTACAGCACCGATAAGCAAAATAACTTGCATCCATGGTTACTTCAAATTTTTTATTAAATGCAGGTTGAAATAATTCAACTTGTATTTGAAGAGATCCTTTTACTGTATTTAATGCTGGTTCATCTATGTTTATTTTTACCTTTACACTATGATTTTTACTTATTCCACCATTTTTTCTTTGCCTTAATAACTTGCTAAACCTAAAAAGGCTCTAAGTTCTTTTGAAGTTGTAGAAACGGGATCATTTTTTATTGTTTCGACTTTATTAGGATCTGCTTTTATTTTATTATGTTTTATTTTGTGTCCTAGATATTCAACAGAATCCTAGAAACAGTGTAATTTTTGTTATGGACGTTGTGAAATGGGTTAATTATAGTTCGCATATTTTCTAAATGTGTGTCCTTCAGGTGATGAAGGGTATTGTGGTAAAGATAATAAAATCAAAAATTCAGTGTTGCATTACTTTAGGACCATACATTACTAATAAACTCTACACTTTGGAGAGTTCAGTAACTATCCCAGTTCCAACAAAGAAGTTACGAGAAAGGACTAGAACCCGACAAATGGGTAAAAATATACAATAGAAACAGAGGACAACAAGTTGATTTTTGGACAGCGACAGAAAAAGATTACGTCTTAATAGTGAACGATAATAGATTTGGACTGTGAAATAATAGTGAAATCGTTTTGCATTAATTGAAAGTTGTTTTAAATTATAATAAATAGAGTGTTTCGTAACACAATAACGTTTTATCATTTCGAACCCTAGCCGAAATATTACATTGGTGTCAGAAGTGGGATAAATCTTATTCTGAGATCTGTGGAAAAAAAAAAACAGAACTAAAAAAGAATGCCCCGCACATTGCCACAGCTTAGTATACCCCATCTGAAAATAGAGCTAGAGAAGCGGAATCTTTCCACAGCTGGAGGAAAAAGTTGCTTTAAAAAGATGGAAAAGACCCGAAATCCATTTCGTTTGATGTAGAACAAGAGCATATGAGCCCAGGAACTGATATGTCTGCTATGATGGAATTGCTCCTTGGATTGAGTTCTAAGTTTGAAGAACAAAGGAGAAGTGTGGATTCTAAGTTTGAAGAACAGAAGAATTCCATTGTTGCCGCACAGACAGACACTGTTGAAGAGCTCAAGAATTCTCTAGAAGCGAAATTCGAAATAATGGATCAAAAATTAAATATGCACAAAGCAAGACTCGTGAAAGTCGAGGAACAGTTCGAGAAGGTTGAAAACAATATTGAGAATCTTGGTAAAGAACTAGAGAGAGCGAAGAAACAGAAGGCCCGAACAAATTCTACAGATTGTGCTAGAAGGAAAGAGAAGCTACCGCCTTATTGGCCAAACATTGTGGCAAATATAAAGAAGACAATTTGAAGCAGCTGCCGTGAACAATAACAGGAAAAGACGATTGCGCTAACGCTGGCACTGAGAGGTACAGCTGCGGAATTGCTGTAAACCATCTCAGAAGATAAACAACGCAACTACGACGTTTCCGTTAGGGCCATAGAAATGCACTTCGGTGATGACCAATGCAGCAAGTGTACAGGGGCCAATTGCGCAGCAGAGTCCAGAAGAGGGGCAAACTACTTTAGGAGTTGGAATATAAGTGAAACCCTAAACGCCCAAGGAGAGGGTCTGGATATCGAACCAATACTCGCCTGGAAAGAACATGAAGAGAAACCAGACTGGCAGGAAATATCCAATAAAAGTCCCGAACTAAAGGCATACTGAGCCAGGGGGACTCGCTTCACGTTCAAGATAACTTTTGAGGCGAAGGTGGGAAAGCTCGAGTGGAAAGTCATTTGTGATGCGGCTCGTTATGTCAAGGTCAAAAGTCAGTGATGCGCTAAGGGAACTGCATGATAGAGTATCCGGGGGCCACCTGGGAGTGAATAGGACGTGAGAAAAGGTGGTTATTGGGAGCCCGCCAAGGACGATGTCGAAAATTGGTGCAGAAAGTGTGTCACTTGCGGCTCCGGTAAGGGACCGAGAGTTAAAACACACGGCAGAATGCAGCACTACAACGCTCGAGCACCCTTCGAGAGAATCGCAGTTGACGTCGCAGAACCGTTTCCTGAAACCGAAAAGGGAAAACGCTGCAGTCTTGTTGTTATGGACTACTTCGGTAACATTGAATGAACACCTATCAAAGGTCGTTGGCGGAAATCAACGCCATTGGGATAGGCAGATTCCCATGTTCCTATTAGCCTATCGGAGTACAGTACACAACACCACAAGTTACACTCCATTGGAAATCCTTTTCGGTCGAACAGTCCGGTTACCTAGTAAATTGACGTTTGGATCACCGATATCTGAAGAGAACAGAAATGTAGACGACTATGTTGTAGACCTCAGAAAGATTATTAGGGATGTGCACCAAAGAACCAGGGACAAGACCACGATACCCAGTGACCGCATGAAGACGAGGTATGATGTTAAGTTGACCACAACCAAATTCCAGGTAGGAGATCTTGTATGGCTATACAATACTCATAGACGGAAAGGTGTATGATCTAAATTACAGCAAGACTGGGAAGGACCCTATAAAGTGGTAAAACGCATCAACGATGTTGTCTTTCGCATTCAATGAGGAAGAGGCAAGATGAAAGTGGTTCATGTGGATCGATAACATCGTTATATTGGGGGGAATATCGAAGGGTTTGGTAGGGACGAACAAGTTATAGAGGGCGATATTGTGGCATAGATGTGATATAACCGAAAATCTGGTGCTGCGTAACTTAAGGATCATACATCATTAATAAATTCTACACTTTGGAGAGTTCAGTAACTACCCAAGTTAGAAACCAAAAGTTCGAGAAAGGACTAAAACCCGACAAATGGGTATAAATACACGATGAGAAACAGAGGACAAAATATTGGTTTTTGGGAAGCAACAGAAACGGAGTATCGCCTTAATAGTGAACTATAAGAAATTTAAATTTATAAGAGATGTGAATTCATGCTTTGCGCCATTCACACTGAATGCTGTTTCATCCCTGTCCGATTTTTTTATGAGAATTTGATAAAATCCGGATTCTAAATCTATCTTTTGCTTTGCCTAAGCTTTGAATTGTCATTCCAATATCAGGTATTGGGTAACGGTCACTGATTGTTTGGGTGTTTAGCTTTCGAAAATCAACTATCATCCGTCTAGTCTAGTCTAGATCTACCTCGTTCGTCAGTGCCCTTTTTAGCGATGGTTCAGTTGGGGAATTGTACCCACTCGTGCTGCATTTCTTTATTTATAACTATCTGCTATATGATATCGATACTGTTTCACCCAAATAGGATCTTCTGGTTTTGTCCTAATTGTAGCTTGAATAGTAGTCGTAAATGGCAAAATTTCACTAATCTCATCATTCTTTATCATTATGTATTCATTTTCTCTTTTATATGTTTCATTACTAATGGCATCATTTTTTTCTTATATTTATACTTTAGTGAATAATCAAACAGATTAATTTCTGCTTTGATTTTACGTTAACCATGTTAACCAAGAAGCATATCGAATTCTTGCTTCTGTTTCCTGAAAATCTTTGTAAGTTAACGTAACCACACCTAGTACCTATATAATTATTTGTAACTCCACTGTCTATTAAAATATTTAAGGACTTACCTGAATCTCGGCAAGCGCGCTGTAAACAAAGCAATCCATTTACACGCTTAGAAAAACGCTTCCAGTTTCATATTCGTCTTCTTCGAAAGTTTGGATGGATTCAAGAACTTTTTGTTGTTTTTGGTGTACTCTCTGCACTTATTGAAGTTGATGTTCCTTGATGAAGTTTGCTTTTCCCTCTTTACTGATTGTTGATTGTTGAATTGGAATGGATTGCGATGAGCAGGGCCATTTGGTGGGAAATTATTATTCAATTTGTTTTGTTGTTGGAATCTGGTGGATCTAACATATTGTTTAGATTTATCTTCCTCCATGGGTTCAACATAATATCTTCGGTGGAGGATGGTTATTTTGTCTTTCTTGATGCGCTTTGTGTCCAGGTCTTATTTGACGATCATTTCGTTCGTGATAGGATATGGTCTGTCTTTCGTTCTTTGGTTCATACTGTAATATTTTAGCAAGGGTTCGAAATGATAAAACGTTATTCTGTTTCAAAATACTCTATTTATTATTATTTAAATACAACATTCAATTAATTAACAAAAAATTTCACTTCTATTTCACAATTCAAATCTCTTATCTTTAACTTAGTAAGACTTAGGTCATTTTCCATCGCTTTCCAAAAATCAACTAATTGTCCGCAGTTTCTCATCGTGCATTTATGCCACATTTGTCGGGTTCTAGTTCTTTCTCGTAACTTCTGGTTTGAAACTGGGGTAATAACTGAACTCTCCAACGTGGAGAGTTTGTATGATCCTAAAGATATGCAACACTGGATAATTGATTTAATCACATATATACCGCTATATCCCCCTCTTAAACTTGTTCGTCTCGAACAAACTCTTCGCCATTCTGCCCAATATAGCGATGAATTCGATCCACATGGACCACTTTCATCTTGCCTCTTCCTCGTTGAATGCGATAGACAACATCGTTGATGCGCTTAACCACTTTATAGGGCCCTTCCCAGTCTTGCTGTAATTTGGGTGATACGCCTTTCCGTCTATGAGGGTTATATAGCCACACTAGATCTCCTTCCTGGAATCCCGTTGTGGTCGCCTTGACATCATACCTCGTCTTCATGCGGTCACTGGCTATCTTGATCTTATCCCTGGTTCTTTGGTGCACGTCCCTAATAATCTGTCTGAGTTCTGCAACATAGTCGTCCTCATTTCTGTTCTCTTCAGACGGCGGTCGAAATTCACTCGAAAACTGGACTGATCGACCGAAAAGGATTTGCGATGGAGTGTGACCTGTGGTTCTGTGTACTGCACTCCGATGGGCTAATAGAAACATTGGAATCTGCCTATCCCAATTGCATGCCTGTCGCCAAGGATCTTTGATAGGTGTTCATTCAATGTTCTGTTGAAGCATCCGATTGTGGGTGGAGCGGTGTTGTTCTCGCCTTTTTGATACCCAGTAGCTAGCACACCCCTTGGAAAATCTTGGATTCGAAGTTGCGCCCTTGATCCGAGTGCAATTCCATCGGTACGCCGAACCTGCTCACCCAGTTGTAAACGATCTGTTCAAACACGGTTTTGGCTTCCTGATTAGGGATAGCAAAAGCCTCAGGCCACTTACTGAAGTAATCCATAACAACAAGAATGTAGCGATTTCCCTCATATAATGGCAGCGGTGGCACCAGTGTCAATGGTGGCCACGCATTTATTCTGGCCAATGTGGGCTTCCACTGTAAGACTCTTGTTACTTCGTTTTGTTTGGGAGATTTGGATTTTGATCTTAGGGGCGTCAATTCCAGAAACCGACTTCTGCCCCTAGACGGTAAGGTAGAGGGTAAACGCCTCTACAGCCATTTCGTTGATAAGGTCTTCTCCGGCATTAGGATAAGATAAATGCGCCAACTGTTCGATATCGGCCTGCAACTGCTGAAGTGTTCCTCCCCTCTTCTGGACTCTGCTGTGCAGTTGGACTCTGTATACTTGCTGCATATGGTCATCTCCGAAGCGCATTTCTATGGCTTTAACCAAAGCGTCGTAGTTGAGTTGTTTATCTTCTCAGTGCCAGCGTGAGCGCAATCGACTTTTCTCCGTCGTCCCAGTTGTTGGTCATGGCAGCTGCTTCAAATTTTCATCTATATATTGGCAATTAAAAACAGGCGGTTGCATCTCTTTCCTTCTAGGGCAGTCTGTAGAATTTCCTCGGACTTTCGGTTTCTTTACTCTTTCTAGTTCTTTGGCAAGATTCGCGATATTGTGTTCAACCTTCTCGAATTGTACCTCGTGCATATTTAATTTTTGATCGATTATTTCGAATTTCGCTTCTAGAGAATTCTTGGACTCTTCAACAGTGTCTTTCTGTGCAGCAACAATGGAATTCTTCTGTTCTTCAAACTTAGAATCCATACTTCTCCTTTGGTCTTCTAAAAAATTCTTCAGTTCTTCAAACTTAGAATCCATACTTGTCCTTTGCTCTTCTAAAGAATTCTTCTGTTCTTCAAACTTAGAATTCACACTTCTCCTTTGGTCTTCTAAAGAATTCTTCTGTTCTTCAAACTTAGAATCTATACTTCTCAGTTGTCGTTCTAAGGAATTCTTCTGTTCTTCAAACTTAGATTTCAATCCAAGGAGTAATTCCATCATAACAGCCATGTCAACTCCTGTGCTCAAATGCTCTTTTTCTGCGTCGAACAAAATGGATTTCGGGCCTTTTCCTTCTTTTTCGATCGCTTCTTGTTTTTGTTATTCTGTTTCAAAACACTCTAATTATTACTATTTAGAAACTACTTTCAATTAATTCACAAACGATTTCACTAGAATTTCACAATTTAAATCTCTTTTCTTTCTTTAAGACTTAGCTCCTTTTCTATCGCTTTCCAAAAATCAACTTATCGCCCGCAGTTTCTCATCTTGTATTTATACCACATTTGTCGGGTTCTAGTTATTTCTTTGAAATATTGGAACTTCACCTGTTGCCATATTTCTGCTAAAATGTATTTACTTTTCAAGTGGATAAAGTGAAATAAAGCCAAATGTGGGGTATTTCGCTTTTGAAGGTGATGAATCGAAGAAAATAGCGGATTTGCCCTATTTAGTTCGCGGTTTGCAATATAACGGTTCTAAAAAAAGCATTTGCAGCATTAAATATTTGTTCGAAAATTAGTATCTATTTATAACTTATAGAAAGTGGGAAACCTTATTTTCATTGAATTTTGCCAATGTGGGTAAGAAATCCGACATTTCTGTCAAAGAAAAAATTACAAGTTGTTGTTTTGTGGATTGAGAAGAAGTCCAGCTATGCTGCAATACAAAAGCCAAGATTGTTGAAATTGCAAAGTGTTCAGTAGTCAACGTAGCAAAATACGTGGACATAAAAGCCGGTTTAACCTTGGTTACTTGAAATAATCAGCAAAAAAAGAAAAACAACATCAAGGACTGACCGGAAAATCGTTCATAAAGGGTAAGTTCATAATCGCAGTATTAGCGCAGTACCGGATCGTCAAGCGTTCTTTATTGCAAATATGTGGTAATGTAATTAAATGCTGTGCAAACAAAAGCAACCAGCGCATCATAGATTATTGTGATGCGATTAAATTTGCAGTTTCTTGAGGCCCTAGAAAAAGCTTAATATTTTTTTAATTTGTTTAAGTGTTGTTTGTTCATCAAAAATGTTTTTTTTTTCATACGAAAATGAATCAGGATAAGTTCTTATAACTTCAATAAAAAGTTTGCACTTGGATATACATCTTCTTTCATTTAAGGACGAAGAAATTAACAATACTTTTCGACTCAATTGTGGGTTTTTAATTCTAAAATATATTTAAATATGTTGCCATTGTAATTGCCAAAATTATTATTGGGTATATAACTTAATTCGTGCGGCTTTTTTTCAAAATTTGAACGTTTTTTTTAAGAAAAACATGCACAATAGTATTATTCAAAGTATTGCCCATCTGAAGTTATGACTTTTTCCCATCTTTCTGGCAATTTGTGGACCCCATCCCAAAAGAACTGCGCCGTCTTGGCAGCCAAGAATGAATCAAGCCAATTTTTGATATTCTGCTCTGATGTGAACCGTATTTCAGTGAGGGCGTTCTGCATCGATCGGAACAAATGGTAGTCAGGAGGGGCAAGGTCTGGTAAGACTTCCCATCCACTGTTTTCCCAATAGTTCTTAACCGGAATAGCAACGTGGGGCCGAGCGTTGTCATGATGGAAAATAATTGCCTCGTGTCCAGTCGCGTATTCCGGGCGTTTTTCGGCTACTGCTCTCTTCAAACGGATTAATTGTGTTCGGTAGCGTTGTCCATTGATGGTTTCACCCGGTTTTAGCAGCTCATAATACAGCACACCCATCTGAGCCCACCAAATACAGAGCATTACCTTCGCGCTATGGATATTCGGCTTTGCCGTTGATTTGGCTGGTTTCACATATGATTTTTTGCGCTTGGGGTTGTCGTAATGGATCCATTTTTCATCAGCAGTAACAATTCGATGCAAAAATGACTTTCTTTTGTGGCGTTCCAGCAGCATTTTGGACATGCAAAACCGCCTTTCGACGTCTCTCAGCTTGAGTTCATGTGGAACCCAATTTCCTTGCTTTTGAATAAAGCCAGCTGCTTTCAAACGTTTTGAAATGGCTGCTTGAGTGACACCCAAAGATTCTGCGAGCTCTTCTTGTGTTTGGCAACAATCTTCATAGAGTAATGCTTCCAGTTCTTCATCTGTAAACTTTTTTGGCTGCCCAGGACGTTCATCGTCTTCCAACCATATCACTTTTAAATCGTGCAAACTTTTGGCACGTTCGCTCAGCTAGCGCATGTTCACCATAAACTTCCACCAAAATACGATGACTTTCGGCAGCAGTTTTCTTCATATTAAAGTAATGAAGAAAAACTCCCCGCAAAAACACTTTTTCAGGCACAAAGTTCGACATATTTGAGTGAAAAAAAATTATTGTTGTTTACGCTCCAAATGAGTGACATATACTGAAATGACGTACAATGACAGTAACTATCCAACGCATGTTCCAATGGAATTATACAAGTTACGCCATCTCTTAGTAAACCACACGAATAAGTTACAGACCCAATATTTGGCTTTATTTCGTTTGACCTTTTTTCAGTATAGAAAAAACTTCCAGGGAGGTATCTGATTACATTTTGACAAGCAAGTGGCTGCCATTGTTGTCCAATGATCTGAAACTTTCGCCAATTCTTTCTGGTATCCCCAGAGGTCCCCGACAAGGGCGTCCTAAAAAGAATGGTTTTTGACTTCTGATAGTTGATCTTCAACTTCTAGTCGTCTATGTTTATGTTTATTAAATATTTCAACAGCATTTATAGTAGACTTTACATCATCTATAAGTAATAAATGCGATATGGTATATGTATGTGGAAGCTTAAAATATAGGTAGATAAACATTTCTATGCTACATTATATTTTAATTTAAACTAACTTAACGTTCGTTAAGCAAACAGCAAATGTAAGAAAAAAACGAAAAAAATAAAAATTACAATAAACAAAAAAGAGAAGGAGACAAAAAAAAATTAGAATATCACCAAAATTGTTCGCGTTATAGAGCCTTCTGCCGCTTATGGGGAGGGCATTCCAGAGGCGAATGGCATGCACAAAAAACTGGCAGAATCAAGCTCAAATGGAAAATATAAAATACTCGTATATAATATATATATATACAGTCATCGGCTTATCTTCGAGCTGTGCGTATCGTACTGAGTTATAGACTTTACTTTGACAATCTCGCAGTGTCAAAAATTCCTCTCATTTCTCGCATTATTACAAACTTTTTGAATAATCGGAGTGTCCGTCTGAGCAAAAACTTTTGTTTTAATGGCTTCAAAGCCACGTCCTGCCAACAGGTTTAGAGACCTTGCAGATTTTTCCTCTTCTCGTCCTCCTGATCCCCCCGATAGGCCAAACAAAAGACCAAAATCTTCTCCTGATTTATTTTCTGATTACCCTGATCTTACAAATAAAACTGTCTCAAAGAACCCGCGTTTTGTACTGATTTCATCAAACAGTGAAAAAAAACCTTTGACCTCCATAGGTGTATTTCTGTTAAAAAAAAGTCATTGATTCCATCAGCACTGAATATCTTAAAATATCTCAATTAAAAGATGGATCAATTCTCATTCTTACGAAAAACGAACAAATCGCAGAAAAATTTATTAAATCTTCCGCCTTCAATAAAATATGCCCAGTGACAATAAAACTTCACCCCAACGTCAACCTTACAAAAGGTCAAACAGCCTTTCATACCCTGAAAAGATACCCGACAGACTCTAATATTATAACCTATCGTAAACTCAATGCCCTATTTCGTAGAAACGCCAAAATTGAAAAGAAAAAATCCTTTGAAGCGTTTACAGCTTACATCAATCCAAATTGTTCTCTGAAGAAACTTTGGAATGATATTGAAACCTTAAATGGAAACTATGCACAACATTATATAAGAACTGTAATATCTGGTCCCCAAATTCTTACTTGCCCTTACCAAATCGCAGAACATTTTGCCCAAACTTGGTCTGCCTATTCAAGTGATACAAATTTTCAGCCGAAGTTTTGCGCTAGCAAAACTAGTGCAACAATCGAAGTAAATGTTTCACATCAAACACTTGATCTAGTAACTGAAAGCATCGAAAACTCTATCAATATGACTGAGCTAAACTCAGCAATCAAATTAGCAAAAGGAAAGTCTCCCGGATATTTTAAAAGTCGTCTATTGGAATCATTCAATAAAATATTTTCAACGGGCATTATCCCTCAAGTGTGGAAGACCGCTACCGTGATATCTATCCTTCCAGGGGCAGAAGTTGGTTTCTGGAATTGGCGCCCCCAGGATCAAAATCCAAGTCTCCCAAACAAAACGAAGTAACAAGAGTCTTACAGTGGAGGCCCACATTGGCCAGAATAAATGCGTGGCCACCACTGACACCGGTGCCACTGCTTCCATTATAAGAAGGGACATCGCTACTGATTCATGGCTGCATAATACCAGTAGCTACTGTCTGAAAACAGGAACAGGAGCGACGGCGGAGGTATATGGAGAGGTTCTTCTTACGATCAATCTGGCAGGACTAACATTCACCCACATATTCCTAGTGGCCAATATATGCGACGAGTTCATCATTGGAGTTGACTTTATGAAGGCGCATAATATAGTGCTCGACATCGGAACTCAAGTACTTAAGTACAGGAACGTTGAGATTCCGATGGTGTACGGGACTGAGAATGCCGCATGTCTTAGGACAGTAGTCAGCAAGGACGAGATCTTACCTCCGTCCGCAGAGACACTTATTTGGGCGAAGCTGGAAGGTGATCTTGGGAGCCATCGATTCTATTTGATTGAGCCGGACTCTAAAAATCATTATCAGAATTACGTCATGGGAAAGATGCTCGTTGAGCCGAAAGGCAAAATGGTCCCAGTAAGAATATTGAATGTGGGAAATAAGAGCATCAAACCAAAGCAAGGACAATCGATCGGAGCGTGCGTACCGATAACTGCTGTCACCAAGTTGTCGAAGGAAAATGCTGCTATATCTTTGCCATCAAAAAGCACAGCTGAGTTGAAAAGAACTATACTCAGGCAAACCGAGCTGAAACAGGAGCAACGAGCGATGGCAGAGGAACTAATCAACGAATTTGCAGACATATTTGCCTCGCAGGATGGCGAATATGGCAGCACACATTTGGTAGGCACAGGAGATGCAAGACCCATACGTCAACCTCCTAGGCGTTTACCATTAGCTAAGCAGACGGAGGTTGCAGAAATGGTTTCGACTATGGAAAATCAAGGGTTGATTGAAGGCTCTAAGAGTCCGTGGGCATCACCCGTTGTACTGGTCAAGAAGAAAGACGGCACCAATAGATTCTGCGTGGATTATCACCATGAAGGATAGTTATCCCTTGCCAAGGATTGACGACACACTGGACACACTGTCAGGAGCGCAATGGTTCTCCACACTTGATCTGAAAAGTGGTTACTGGCAAGTACAGATCCATCCGGAGGACCGTGAGAAGAAAGCCTTCACCGCAGGAAACGGGCTTTGGCAATTCACAGTAATGCCATTTGGATTGTGCAATGTTCCGGCAATCTTTGAGCGTCTAATGGAACGCGTTTTGCTGGGTCTAACATGGAAAACCTGTTTGGTCTACCTGGACGATGTCATCGTGGTCGGCAAAACTTTTTAAGAACATCGAGATAACTTAAAGGATGTGTTCCAAAGACTACGAAGTGCACAGCTAAAGCTAAACCCGAAGAAGTGTCATCTCTTTAGGCCAGATGTCAAATACTTGGGACACATCATCTCATCCGAAGGGGTAAGGACAGACCCAGAAAAGATCGACGCGGTGAAAAATTGGCCAGTCCCAAGAGACAAACACCAACTGAGAAGCTTTCTGGGACTCGCTACCTACTACAGGCGGTTTGTGAAGGATTTTGCTGGGATAGCAAAGAGTTTGCATCAACTAACAGAAAAGGGAAAACATTTAAAATGGTCAAGTGAATGCGAAAGAAGCTTCAAAACTCTCAAACAACAACTATGTGAGGCCCCTGTACTAGCGTACCCTACTCCAGGAAAAACATTTATTGTGGATGCAGATGCCAGTAACGTCGGAATTGGAGCTGTCCTTTCGAAGATGCATGACGGGCAAGAGAAAGTTGTTTCCTACTTTATTAAGGTGCTCTCTAAGCCGGAAAGGAACTACTGTGTTACCAGGCGGGAAGTTCTTGCTTTGGTCTTGGCAAACAAAGCATTTCCATAAGTACCTGTACGGACGAAAATTCATTCTTCGCATAGACCATGCAGATGTACGACTACGAGATACAGCATCGAAAGGGAAGCCTTCACTCTAATGCGGATGCTCTGTCTCGGCGACCTTGCAAATCTGATTGCAAACATTGCGCACGACAAGAAGAAAAAGATGCGGTATCCACTCAACGACTACGAGCTGAGCCCACTGACAGTTGGAATGAAAGTGAAATGCGAAACTCCCAAAAAGAGGATCCGGATATCGAGCCAATACTCACTTGGAAAGAACACGAAGAAAAACCAGATTGGCAGGAAATATCCAATAAAAGTCCCGAACTAAAGGCATACTGGGCACAGTGGAACTCGCTTCATGTTCAAGATGGTGTTTTGAGGCGAAGGTGGGAAAGCTCGGATGGAAAGACGTTTGTGATACAGCTCGTTGTGCCAAGGTCGAGAGTCAGTGACGTGCTAAGGGAACTGCACGATGGAGTATCCGGAGGCCACTTGGGAGTGAATAAGACGTTAGAAAAGGTGGAAGAACGTTTCTATTGGGTGCACGGCAAAGGACGATGTCGAAAATTGGTGCAGAAAGTGTGTCACCTGCGCCGCCAGTAAAGGCCCGAGGGTTAAAACTCACAGCGGAATGCAGCAATACAACGTTGGAGCGCCCTTCGAGAGAATCGCAGTTGACATCGTAGGACCGCTTCCTGAAACCGAAAAGGGAAATCGCTACATTCTTGTTGTTATGGACTTCTTCAGTAATTGGCCTGAGGCTTTTGCTATCCCTAACCAGGAAGCCAAAACCGTGATTGAGCAGATCGTTTACAACTGGGTGAGCCGGTTCGGCGTACCGATGGAATTGCACTCGGACCAAGTACGCAACTTTGAATCCAAGATTTTCCAAGGGGTGTGCGAGCTACTGGGTATCAAAAAGACGAGAACAACACCGCTCCACCCACAATCGGAAGGGATGGTAGAACGCTTCAAAAGAACCTTGAATGAACACCTATCAAAGGTCGTTGGCGGAAATCAACGCCATTGGGATAGGCAGATTCCCATGTTCCTATTAGCCTATCGGAGTACAGTACACAACACCACAAGTTACACTCCATTGGAAATCCTTTTCGGTCGAACAGTCCGGTTACCTAGTAAATTGACGTTTGGATCACCGATATCTGAAGAGAACAGAAATGTAGACGACTATGTTGTAGACCTCAGAAAGATTATTAGGGATGTGCACCAAAGAACCAGGGACAAGACCACGGTACCCAGTGACCGCATGAAGACGAGGTATGATGTCAAGGCGACCACAACGGGATTCCAGGAAGGAGATCTAGTGTGGCTATATAACCCTCATAGACGGAAAGGCGTATCACCCAAATTACAGCAAGACTGGGAAGGACCATATAAAGTCGTAAAACGCATCAACGATGTTGTCTATCGCATTCAACGAGGAAGAGGCAAGATGAAAGTGGTTCATGTGGATCGAATACATCGCTATATTGGGCAGAATGTCGAAGAGTTTGTTCGGGACGAACAAGTTTAAGAGGGAGATATTGTGGTATATATGTGATTAAATCAAGGATCCAGTGTTGCATAGTTTTAGGATCATACAAACTCTCCACGTTGGAGAGTTATTTCCCCAGTTTCAAACCAGAAGTTACGAGGAAGAACTAGAACCCGAAAAATGTGGTATAAATACAGGATGAGAAACTGCGGAAGATAAGTTGATTTTTGGAAAGGGATGGAAAAGGACTAAAGTCTTACTAAGTGAAAGATAAGAGATTTGAATTGTGAAATAGAAGTGAAATTGTTTGTGAATTAATTGAAAGTTGTATTTAAATAATAATAAAAAGAGTGTTTTAGAAACAGAATAACGTTTTATCATTTCGAACCCTAGCCGAAATATTACAATATATTAATTATGCGAATGAAAACAGGGTTGATTATTGCATTTGCATATTTTATCATCTTTGAATTCATAAAGTTAAAGTCATTTTTAGGATTAATACATTTAATTTCACTAGTTATGTCGTTTATATTAACTTGACGAAACTTAAATATTGTGGTATATATGTGATTAAATCAAGGATCCAATGTTGCATAGTTTTAGGATCATACAAACTCTCCGCGGTGGAGAGTTCAGTTATTTCCCCAGTTTCAAACCAGAAGTTACGAGAAAGAACTAGAACCCGACAAATAAATGACAATAACGTTTGTCATTTCGAACCCTAGCCGAAATATTACAATACATATACATCAAAAGTATTTAATAGAGTAAGATTTAGAGTATGTGCGAGGTTTGGTATATACACTTTTTTTTTCTAAATCCATATAAATATGGGGCAAATTGTAAGAATTTGTTCAGATAAATCCAAGTTATACGCGCCGGCCTAACATTGACATACTCTTAGCGGAGCGACAAAGTCACGTGGGGGGCTAAGCCCTGCCGAGAAAAGGGTTCAATCCTGTTGGCGAGCGAAGCGAGCCACATACCTCAAACTTAAATTTAACCGAATTTCTGTGGTGGGTGGCTCGTTTCGCTCGCTCGAAGGGTTTCACCCTTTTCTGCGCAGGGTTTAGCCGCTCACGCGCCTTCGTCGCTCCGCTAAAGATATGTCAACAGCTGTCAGGCAGGCCCTTTTAAGTTCAATATCTCTAAATAATTTTTTACAATTTCCAATTATTGAAAGGGTTCCATTGATTTTCGCAAATTTCTAGTAACTATTTGAGTTATATTTGGTCTTATTTCAATTTTAAATTTGGCTTTATTTCGTTGTTCGGCCGGGTTGCCCTTACTTCCAAAGTAAGCCAAATTTCAAATTTAGCCTTATTTCACGTCACCCTTTTCAGGTTTTTGTGAAAACATTTCTCAGGCTTTTGTTTTGTTCATTTGTAAAAATTTCAACAACCTTAAAAAAACTCCCTTGCTCATAATTTCCATTTATTTATTGAAAAAAAAAAACAAGTGATCAAATATTTGTATTTGGTGCTTTAAATTCATGTGTTCTCAGTTTTTCTGGCATGAATTCATCTCTTCTTTGCAATTTTTCTTATACATACATGAGGGATGTAGTACAATTTAAGGCGCCCTATCCGAATAAAATTATTCAGAAACACTGTTTCATCGGGGCTTAGTACATAAGCCTCGATATATATCCAGAATACGTTCTTCTTTACAATCTTAGCTGTTGAATTTTACATGTGAATTTTTTTAAGCCTATATGAAGTACCAAAATAGCACGCCTTGGTTTTACTATGTTCAGCGAACGTGCATAGTAAACTCGACAGTAAATGCAATAGTTGCACTTCGCAAATCGGTTTTATTTCATGTGGAATAATCGCGGTCCTTAAATATGAAGAGTCTTCTGCCGAGGTACGAAAAAAGAAGGTTAAGCAAATTACCATCGTCATCAGCTGCAAAAATTATTTCGTCGCCCACATCGAACACGTCAACACGCCCTGTTGAGAAAAACCATAGTTCAACTCGCAATAAGCGAGGATTTGAATATTGAACCGTGTAGACGGTTTGTAGACGGGTTTGTACGAGCTTGAGGTTAGAGTTTCGTATATAGGCTACGGCTGCGAAACCATTCTCGCTCGCATCTACGAATATGTGCAGCTGTTTGTCAACCGCTTCGGTCATGCCGTATATCCACCAACTAAAGTTAGCTAGTGTACACCTTGCTAAGGTTTGCTTTTGAATCGCCCAGTTGAGGCGCATAGAAGGTGGGAGCTTATCCACAAATTCTTGCAATAACACCGGGCTGTTCGGATGGTCTACCAGTCCAGATGATTCGGCTGTGGCGCACAGGTTCTGCACAGCCATAGCAAAGCTAACGCTGGTTTCTAGCTTCTTGCCCCGTTGTCACCATTTCTTGCTGGCTGAAATACGGAGGGGCACTTGGAATCTCGGTCTGCTCTTCACTTGGCTGGAGAGGCAGGGGATGGGCCGGTGGAGTGAACATCGGTGAGGGCCGTCGTTGAGGTGGGTTCAACGGTCTGGCAGCATCGGTAGGAGGTTGGAACTGGTTGATCTGCAATCCGGAAGTGTGCCGTTGTGAGCTTTTTCGAAACTCAACTCGTCCACTCCCTTTTCTTGAGGTAGCTTGAAGTTGAATTGATTCCGACGAAACAGCTACAGAGCCAACGCCCGCTTCAGTCGTAGAGTTATGTTCGCTCCACTTTGTGGTTCTATGCATCCAACTACTCGCCTCGGCCTTTCCAGTAATTGAAAGCTTGTCTCAGGATTTGGTATTTCTTATCGATATACTCCTCTTCTCTCGCCCTTTGTAGTTCCAGTTCCTTCATTTCACGCACCTCCCTTAGTACTCTCTGCTCTTCAATCTTCTGCAGTTCCATTTAGAGTCACAGGATTCCAAGAACATCTTTCAAGTGTGCTTTAAGCTAACCAAGAGTCATATAAGCCCGAACAACTTTGAAAAATTGTCAGGGGAATGGGCTACCCAAGTTTTTAGTGGTAATGTCGCTGCTGGAGTCTTCCACGCAATGTCGGCAAATTGTTTTAAATCCAAAGCCGACAGGAAGCCTTTTTAAGCAAAATGAATGATCTTTTCGATAACTTAAACAGTTGCAGTTTAAATACAAGCAACCCTAGTCGACACCCTATTTCACTACATAGCGAGACTTTGCAGTCCATTAAAACCACTAGGCAGTGGATATCGTTATGGAAATCTACCGGTAAGGTGAAGAAGCCATATTGCTTTGGCGGGTTACTACAAACTTTACTTGCTATAGAACTAATATGGGATAATCTTAATACTGATGTTGCAGAAAATTTATTTTCAATGGTTCGATCAAATAGGGGATAATACGAACGGAACCCTTCAACCTACAAATTTTTGTAATTTGAAGCAAATTATTTTCAAAAATTTGAAGTCGCCAGAAAATTCAAGTGTCGAAGATTCTGGCGCTGATCGTTATTGCACGAAGCTGATTGCGAGAATCTTAAGTGCGATGACAATGGCGAATTCCACACTGAAGCTCCAGTAGAAGATCATTTAATGGATAAAGACATTCTGAGCAGTATCGAATACTACGAATAGTTGCGATGACCAGCTTGATGATGATGCCAATGAGACAGAAATAGTTGTATCCAAAGGATGTTCACAGAAGCTGCAGGAAGCGACACTTACATTTTATGCCGGGTTTGCAGCTTTTAAGTTACATAAGAAACTTAATTGTGAAAACTGCACTCTATTCATGATAGACAAAACAGACAACACTAATGACACATCATCCGAATTTGGAAAATTAACTGTTCCTTCTCCAGCATTTGAAGCTTATGTCAAAAGTATGCAAACACTTTTTGAAAGCCAATTTCCAAAAATACGACACGAAGAACCCTTGATTGAAGCTTCTTTTTTTTTATTAATGGATAGTTACTATTTATTTTATGAACATTTTTATTTCTTTAGTACTTATTAAAGAGCAAGGACGATGCGTACAGGGGACACCGTAAAAAAAACTCGTTTTATATTCTACCTCATTGGGTGATGTGGAAAAGAATATTTGAATTATGGTTTAGGAAACGGTTGTAGATAGGTACATAGGGTCAGTTGGGGTAAATGTGAACAGTTTCTGCAATTTCTTTAAGGTAAATTTTTTCAGGAAAATAAAAAATATTGAATTTTTACCTTTTTTAACTTTGGAAAACGGATATTATATTATAACTTACCAGATATTCTACTAATAATGGCCAAATTAAAGTATAAGAACTCAAATGTGACTTAGGGTAGTGTTTATCTACATTTACTCCGCCCTTGTTTACATTTACCCCTTAGTTTTTTAAAATATTGGGGTAGATGGGAACATCTTACTTTCGTCTCCTAAAGTGGTAGGAGTTCGCGTATGGGGTAAACAGATATGAATTTCTTTTCAGGTTGAGGTTCTCTTCACGACAAAATTTTCCAATGAAATCCGAAAGCCAGCTGCAAGAGATTACATGCACTGGTGTCGCAATATTTCATATTCTGATTTTTTATTTGTCTGGGTTCTGACAGTCTGTTTTAAAATGTTGAAATTACGGTCGTTTACATTTCAACTGACCCTACTATATATATATATGTAGGTACACACGGTCTTCGGCGATCGTCCCGTATTCTATAATTCTATTCTATAATTCTATAATGAAATAAATCAAATGTTATTTTGTTTTCGAGTAAAGCCTTTATTGGTTTACAATTTTAAGCGCCACAAACTTTTTCACAAATTTGGGAGCATGACAGCGAAAATATCGCAAACGACAAAAACTGCTTTCATTCCTTGCGAAAAATATCTCACTTAATGTCATCGAATTCTATTGTCCCAAACATGATGAAAACCAGAAATCGCCCTTTTGCTTATAGTATACAGAAAAAAACAAAAAAAACAGTTCCTGTAAAATTAATCACTTGTTGCTTACGATAAATTTGCGGAAAGGGTTCCAAATATTAATTTCTGATAAAGGCTGTCATTTTCAAATACATATATTCTAACACACAGTTCTTGTCGTTTAATCAGTTTCATCATATCGCTTGATGATAGTACTATTAGTTTCATATACAATGGTAATACTAAAAAAAAAAAACACTGTGGCGCTGGCAGCCCGGTATGGGCCATGGCCTAGCTTCTTGACACTCATTTGTTTTGCTCTTGTTGTCATTTTTGTCACATCTAAACGGGGCCTACGGTTTATCGCCGAGTCCGAACGGCACTCCTTAGAAGCTTTTTCATAGGCAATTTTACTTTCGGGAGTTTGCCATTGCCCACCGAAAGGGTGATGGCGATTTGAAAAATTGTTGGTGACCCAGCCAGGAATCGAACCCAGACTGTCTGCGTGATAGTCCAATGAGCTAACTATCGCGCCATCGCCATCGCTTACTCTTACACTTAATAAGAAAACCGTTAACCCTCGAATAGCACTATGAGCATTTGACCTAGAGAATTACAATTATAAGGTTGTTCATTGCATCGGAGCTAATATGGGTCATGCAGATGCGTTAAGCAGATGTTTTATGATTTCTGTTGTGAGTTCAGAAGATATTGATTTCCAGTTAAGGGCTGCTTAAAGCTAAGACCTAATCGTTTCCGCGTAAACTATAGAACGAAGATATGAAGTCATTTATTCTTCAGGACGGCACTTCTGCTGAAATGGAGCAAAACTTTATTAGAATTGTTCATGGAAAAATAGGCCACCTAGTAGTTACTACGTGCTGCGAACAAATCAGAATACAATATTGGTTCTCAGGTATGCAGAAAAAATAGAAAAATTTGTAAAAAATTGCATCAAGTGTATAATGTATTTATCTCCAGCTAACACCGCGGAACGGAATCTTTTTTTAATTATCCGTAAGAAACGGGTCTATTCCGCTTACTTGAATTGGACCATTTCGGATCTCTCCCTGCAATTCGGTCAAAAAGGATGCAGATCCTCCTTGTTGTCGATGCATTTACGAAAATCGTTAAGCACTATCCGGTTATATCGACAAGTACGAGGGAAGTTTGCGTCTCATTGAACAGATACTTTGATTACTATAGTAGACCTTCTAGGTAGCCGTTTAGTCACTTCAAGCAAATGGTCAAGTCGAGAGAGTGAACAGAGTGTTCACGAGTATGCTAGGGAAACTTTGTGAATCGGAACAACTCCTAGCAGACTTCTATTTGGAGTTGATCAGATCAAACTATTTGAATTTCTTCAAGAAAAGGGTCTAAATTCCTCAGCCAGAAATTTCAATGAGAGTAGGAAGAGAGCTTCCGGATCAATAACAAGGGTTCAACAACATAACTCGCGAAAATTTGAAGAACACCATCGCCCCGCCCCGTTGTATGCAAAAGGGGATTATGTAGGAATATCGATAGTATAGTCGGGGTAAATAAGAAACTAATACCTAAATACAAGGGCCCGTAAGTTGTGCATAAGGTGCTACCGCACGACCGATATGTCATTAAAGACATTAAAAATTGTCATATAACATAGTTGCCATATAATGGAGTTGTGGAAGCTAAAAAATTCGATTTTGTAAAAGATACCGATCAGTTACATGGGTTGAAAGTTTTTATAACAACCGCTTACTAATGTATAGTTAAAACATAAATAATTGTTAGTTAAAACTAAATTTTAGCACATGTATTATGATTGTCCAATATAAAATAAATTGTGACGGCACACTAACGTTAGTAATGTAGATCGAGGTCGATCTTAAAGTCAGGTTGACCGAAATGTAGTAAGAAAAAAAAGGAAAAAATATCTACTGTAGCAAACGTTGTTTCCTAAGCGTACCACCACGACAATCTTTGTCAGGAGCTTTCTTTTTCCGTTCTCTTTTTCTGGAGGAAGGCGAACAGGACAGACGTGTTGAAATAAAAGTAGATTATTTTAAAGTCGAATAGTTCGTTATTATATGTTTGAAATCAATTTGAATAAGATTTTCACAATTTTTTCATTTCAGACATAGAAAACTTTATTGGTTGTTGGGATATACTATAATTGAGATGTGTCCACTGAAAATAACATTTTATTATATAATCAGATACCCAAACCTGTTTGGACGTATGGCATCCAATGATAGGGTTGTATGAAGAAAACTAATGTACAAATAATACAAACCTTTCAAAACAAAGTCCTTCGGGGGATAGTAAATGCCCCATGGTACATTAGAAATAATGACTTGCATAGTGACTTGCAGATTGATTCAGTAGCCGATGTATCAAAAGGTACGCAACTCGTCATAATGAGCGTTTGCAAATGCATATCAATCCTGAGTTGGACGCCTTAAATGTACGAAATAATATTCATAGATTAAAAAGAACGAAACATCATGGACTTCTAATTTAAAAATTATGAGATCCGGTATTTATATTATTATATTTATATAACACCTTCTCAAACACAACTTAACATTGAAAAAAAAAATTTGTCGATCTCTCTTTGATTGGTCATGATATGGAGGTGCTTTTAGTGCGGTTAGAGTCCTACACTACTCTGGGCTGAAAAACCCCAGAGTATCTTTTGAGATTTCCACCTTCAGTTAGAAAATATGAAAATGCTAGGATAGAAAAATGATAGTTATTTCATGACATCAGAAGGGTTCTTACTTAAATCCTTAAAAAAATAAATTCTTAATGTGCAACTGGATGATACAGAGTGCAATTGAAAATCGTTAAAATGAGGAAAAATTATGGGAATTTCCGATGGTCACCATTTTGTTCCTAACCATTTTAGTTTTTTCTATCATTCCAATAACTATTCTAAGAAAAAAGCGTGCGCCTTTTATATACAAGTGAATCAATTTTTGACTTCGAATGGGTGCTGATTACAAATTATACAATAGTCGAAGATTATTCTCAATTTTTTGAAACTCAAATTAAAAATCATGCGGCACGTATTTTTATTGAAATTTTTTGATTTCATATAGATTGACTCAGATGTCAAAACATTTTGTTATGAAGAGGTCATTTATTTGTATCTACGAGTATTAAAAAAACATTGATCAATTTTTTTCAAACAAAAAGTTTTATTAAAAGGAGTAAACTTTCCTCAATGGTTGGGTGAGAGATGTCAACCTGGTGATATCCCGTGTTGCAACTATCATCTACACATCATTTTTGATTATAATACCTCCAAGTGGTACCACCGGGTACTGGTCAATGTCCATCCAGACTGGACCTGCTAAACTTATAAGTGCCAGCTCCCGGTTCAACCCAACCCTCGCCCTAGGGGTATCAAAAAATGGAACTGGCTCTCCAGGTTGGGGGTTGTGCCGCCGGGGTAACTGCCGGCAATGGAATAAATTTAAAAATTAACTGTTGACAACCCATGCAAAAGAACTAAGGAAAACGAACTTCGGATTTGCGCGTGGAACGTTAGGTCTCTTAACAGGCCTCGAGCAGCCATAATACTAGCGGCGGCCCGAGACTGCTGCAAAGCAGACCTAACCGCCATCCAAGAAATGCGGTAAAATGGGCCCGGCAAAAAGAGTATGATAAACTGCGACATCTACTGCGGCGATTGTTACCGGCAGCAAAACCAGCGCCTATTTGGATGTGGATTTGTTGTTTGGAGGCAGACTTAGGCGAGAAGTCTTGAGTTTACGGCATGTGAACGAGCCTTTCGTAGCGATCCTCATCAATGCTAAATTTACCAATATTAGCCACAGAGGAGAAAGTTGACGACAACAAAGATGCCTTCTATGAGCTCTTGAACAAGACCTACGAGCAATGCCCTAGTTATGACATTAAAATTGGTCTTGGCGATTTCAATGCAAAGTTAGGAAGAGAAGACATCTTTAGTAGCACTGTCGGAAGATAAAGCCTGCACGACACCACGTCCGATAACGGATTCAGGCTTATCGACTTTTTTGTAGTTAAAACGCTGTTCACCAAAATCGATATTCACAGAGGGACTTGGAGAACTCCTGATCAATCAACCCTCAACCAGATCGACCACATTACGATCGTCGCAAGACACTCCTCCAGTATTATGGATGTCTGAACTTTTCGGGGAGCCAACATCAACTCGGACCACTGCCTTGTTATAGCAAAGGTACGGTTGTAGATATCCCGAACAACGCCAATACATGCTTATATTGTGAGGAATTTCGGCGTCAAACGTCTACGATCGCCAAGTCTTTTATCGATCGAGTCTCCCTTTATCTCTTAAGAAGTCCCTTGCTGCCAGCATAAAGCATTGCAGACCAGTGGCAACACTGCCAGATGGCCATCGGAGATGCCGCCTCTGATGTGATGGGTATCACTCGACCACCATAATGAAACCCCTGTTTTGATGACGAATGCCGGCTAGCACATACAGCTAAGCGAAAAGTACGGAATGCGACACCGCAAAAAAGACTAGAGCTACTCACGAGCTTTATGAGCAGAAGAGGAGAGACGAACACCGGCATGAGAAGTCCGCGTTCGAGGAAATTGAGAGACGCTATTTCAGGAATGAGATTCGGAAGTTTTACCAAAAGGTAAAAAAAAACATCCCACGTACACAAACCCCGAACCGAACCCTTTAAAGACGAACAAGGGGACATCATAGTAGAATAGGAGTCGATGCTGATAATCTGGAAAGATTACTTCTATAGACTGTATAACGGCGACAACGAAATGAATACCGCTGTCAGATAGAATGAACCTTTCAACCTAGACTATGGTGACCAACAATTCCGTCCACCTGACCTGGATGAAGGGAAGATAGCAATATCTAGGTTGAGGTCCAACAAAGCTGCTGGAGCGGACGGCCTTAACGCCGAGCTCTTCAAAGCGGCAAGCGATGACTTGGTTAGGAGAATACACCAACTCATCCATAAAATATGGTCGAAAAAAAGTATGCCCGATGAAGCATTGTCGGTCCGATCCTCAAGAAAGGAGACCCTCTGAACTGTGGCAACTACATAGGCATCATTCTTCTTAACATTGCGTACAAGATCTTATCTGTCGCATTGCGTGAACGCCTGAAGCCGTTCGTCAACAACCTGATAGGTCCATATCAGTATGGCTTCAGGGAAGGAAGGTCCACTATCGATCAAATATTCACACTACGGCAGAGCTTAAAGAAAACTCATGAGCTGCAGATTGATACTCACAATCTATTTATCGATTTTAAAGCCGCGTATGGCAGCATCTGTATAGACGAGTTATACAGAGCAATGTCTAGTTTTGGCATCCCTGCCAAACTCATCCGTTTGTTTAGGATGACGATGGAGAATGCACGCTGCTCCATAAAGATCAGTGAACATCTCACCGGGACCTTTGATGTCAAAAAAGAATTTAGACAAGGTCATCAACATTGAATACCGACATCTCGGACAAAATGTGTCCGTCGACTTGTATGTTACTTGTAGTTAAGGGCTTTGTCTACCTAGGCTCCG
This sequence comes from Volucella inflata, assembly GCA_928272305.1. Lineage (NCBI taxonomy): Eukaryota > Metazoa > Arthropoda > Insecta > Diptera > Syrphidae > Volucella > Volucella inflata. Next base: position 86,478,569 of record OV743716.1, on the reverse strand, counting down.
CTATGAATTCAGACAACAACATCAAGCTGAGATCAAACTAAGAATAACTCTTGCCAATTGCTGCTTCTTTGGGCTAAGAAGACTCCATCTTGCTATAACAATAGCTCGCCTTAATCCAAATCCTCAATTTCTGGCCATATCGATTAGCATGCCTCGGTAGTGCTTCCATTGATTGTAACGTTTCTTCCATTGCCATTGTTATGGAGAATTTGTATTTAAACTGCAGTAGCATAACACATTGCACATGCAGCCACATTCGGGAGATGATACCTCAGACAACAAACCCCATTTTGCTGATTAGGTGTCTGGGTACCGAAACGCGAAATCGCATTTAAGTTAATGGAATTTGATAAGTTTGGTTTTTCGCTGACCGTAAAATGGGGAAGTTCCATGAAAAAAATTTTATTTTTTCATTTAATTGAACACAAAATCATTTAAATGGCGCCCAATGAGGGACCCAGTGTCGTATTCGTGCACCATCATTCACCACCCACAAGAAAAAAAACGGCGACATTATCTGGACATCGCTGGATTTCGGAACTACGAACCCTGTATGGGCAGGTTTTCGCAGTAAATAACGAAAAGGACGAATACCGACTCCACCAGCGTAGGAAATTCGCCGTTCTGATATTGATGTAAAAGTAGTTTCAAGATAAAAAAAGTGACCTAATTAATATACAATAATTGATTATCTTTTTAAGAATGCAGTCTTAAAGCATTTTAAGGTACGAGTAACATACGAGTAAGTAGTTCACCATCTATTTCTCATTCCTGTCTTAGGGACTGGGCCTATTTTTACTCTATTCCATTCAGATACTATAATAGATGTGAGTAATGTAAGGAAATACTACAATATATATAAGGCAGAAGGAGTTTTATAAACTTTGGATTTAAGGTGTCGAGACTCGTACCATTGAATTTTACTGAGACAAGTGCGTCAACAACATCAACTTCGGTGACTCTGTTGAAGCAGAAACTTCCTTCTTACCGATGCCTAAATTCCGAAGCTTCATCAACATATTCGTGGAATTTTCTGAGGTAGATGGATTAAACTTGTGATTATAATAAGTTAGTTTGGCAGATCTGGTTTTAAGATATCTTTGCTGCGTAATGAGCGATATTCATTGCGAAATTCTTTGGTACGAAATCTCCTCCACTTCCGATAGACAATGCCACGTTGGACTGTAATTTTTTGAAGGTAGCGGTAAATCATTGTAGACTTGGAAGACTTGGAATTTCTGTTGCTGTAGAAACATTAATTGGTCGTCCACTGAGGGCATGTAGTAAATGCTGTCCCAACATATTCGATTGACATCGGAAAGCAGTTTAGTACGGTCTTTATTTTGAAAGTCGCGATAAAATTGTTGCGCAGTGCTACTAGATAACCCTTTATTAAGTAATAGGTATATCAAGTCGTGCTTGGAAAACCCTGGGGTCATAAAAAAACAAGTTAGAGAAGGCTCCAATAAGGAAAACATCAAGAAGGGAATATGAATGCATCGATTTCGTATTGCCGATAAACGAGGCCGATACAGTCTTATCCATAAGGTTGCAATTAAGGTCACCACAGATAACTATGTTTGAGGAAATACATGAAATAGCAGAAAGAACATCTACCATAATGGAAACGCCTCCACCGGTGCGGCCAACTCAGTTGGCTTGAAACATCTGACTGCCATTAAGGGAGAGACTACTATTTTCACATTGCTGTGCAGCCAAATTTTGGACACACGCACTGCAACGGGACGAGAATTATCAAAGGTATAGATGAATTCGTCAATTTCAGGCACAATGCTTTGCGCGTTAAGATGGCATATGCGACACCCATCACTCTAAGCTCCAAGCACCCTACTCATATTGTAGAAAGATCCATACAAATTGCCAGTATGGGACTGTCTTACCATATTATCGTTATCTATTGTAGCATAATAACTGAGGTGAGAATGCAAAATACGAATGTAATTATCTAATAAAACCGCTCTCGCTAAATAAAAATCGACATGATTTTGAGCAAAAAGCAATTTGGAATTAGTTAATTTAAATATAAGGATATTAAGCAGGTACCAATATATATACAATAAAAATAAATCCATGTAGGATGAAAATGCAGAAGTGTATTTAATTTTGAAGCAGACGGCAACTCTATACATCAATTCCATTACTGTTGTTAGGTCATCGAAGCTTAGAATATAAAGGCTTTGGCTCTCTGATGAAAGCTTTACGAACACTGATCCACTGTTTGTGTAGGCTGCGAAGAATTGAATGAACAGCGATCTGGAGGAGAGCACGCATTCAGATAGCAGCTGGCGTTCATCAAGCTGTTTTAGTGTGATTGATGGCTGAAGAGAAGAAGAGTGTGGCGGTGTCGACACCCAGTGGGTTGTCAAATTTTTGCCAGTCCTGAGAGCGATGCTATAGCTTTAATGCAAAGGTTTAAGCACTATTATGAGTTAAGATGTTGTTAACGATGCACTTTTATTATTTTATGTTAAAAACAAATCCCGTGGTGCACTTTAAGTACACGCAAAGAAAACTAAGCTAACTTCAATTCTATTCGCTCTGACATACTCTCTTATACCTCGCTGGTGCTCAAATCTTGTTGGTCTTCCGTGCGTAGATGGTTCGTCGATTTCCGTCACGTAGCGTTTGTGTCTTTCATCTCTAGAAAATAAATATCTCTCTGCTCTTCTACATTCAACGCGGAGGTCGTAGACACTCGGTATGGAGTATATTTTCGTACAATGTCTACCAGGTTAAGTTCGTGATGTGCTTTTTTGCAAAACTAGCGGAACTTTATTCATGGTGCATTTGAAACAAAAAAAAATTATGCTATAGTGTTAAATTCTCTAATTGTATGTATTTTATGAGATTTATTTAAACTTACACGAATTAAATATGTTTTTTAATGTCTTCATTGAAAGTTTCGAAAGATACTATAATTATGGAATATGTTTTACCCTTTTTATTGTTGCAGATACTTTTGAAACTATTACTTACTTACTTTAGGTGGCACTACAGTCCAGGGTGGATCTGGGCCTCAGTCAACGAGCTTCTCCAGCCAGCTCGATCCCTGGCTAGCTGCCTCCAGTTGGTTGAGGTCTTCTTCCACTTGCGTGCGCCACCTGGGTCTTGGCCTTCCTCTACTGCGCCGTCTTTCGGGAGCGGATTCGAAGACTTTTCGGACCGGAGCATTGGTGTCCATGCGCTCTACATGACCCAGCCGTCTCAGTCTTTGGATATTCACTCTTCCGGCTATGTCCATTTCGCTGTCCATACAGTTCGTCGTTGTATCCCCTCCTCTACTCACCGTCAATGCAGACGGGACCGAAGGTCGCCCGAAGAATTTTTCTCTCGAAGCAACTAAGAACACCCTCATCCATTTTTGATAATGTCCAAAAAAGCCAGTAGATGTCGGAAGATGCTACTTCTACGAGGCCTTATACTAATCGTTGCCATCCCTTTTGAAACTATAAAACACGTAAATAATTTTAATTGCACAAATTTTGATTTATTGGAAATGGGATATTTTTTTCTTGTAAAATTTTAAAATATGTTGTTAATTCAATTAATCTTCTTCATCTGACCTTGAATCATCTTGATCTTTTTCGGGAAAATATAATAAAGAAATACATTCCGGTGGGAGTGGGATTTTTTTTCGATTGACGGTTGTATTTCGGCCAGAGAGATATGGATCTGAGTGCAGTAAAAATCTGTTCTGTGATGTTCTAACGATTCGTGTTTTGTCGCGAAGTTTTTCGGCTGAAATGCTCTCGTAGCGCCTATATTCCTTGTTGGTTTTTTCGGATAACTGTCCAAGTGGTAGTGATGAATGTTTTTGTACTGAAAAGTACCTAATTTTGAGTTCACCATGAGTAAAAGCGCTTCTTGTGCGGGAATGATGTTGTTTCCCTATTCTCGGCTCAGTCTATTATTTTTCAGATTGATAGCTCTTCCAGAGGAACTACTTGCAAGCTCCTTTACAATATTTGCTGCATCTCTTTTACCCGGTGAACGTAAGGTTATTTCAATCGCAAGCGCGATTTCGCTTGGTGTTTTTGTGTATTCAAGTTCATTAATTTTTCGTCTTTGAACTTTTTCAACGCACTCGTCAAATGGTTTCGGTGGCCATCCACGATTAATCTTGGAACTTGTTGGAAAAAGTGTTTTAGAAGTTAAATTTCCTCATTTAACCATGTTTCATTGACTTTCTTGAACCTTTCTATACTTCGGCCACTTCGATTCCATTTACCAGAGATTTTTCAATTTATTGGGCTAACATATGTATGCAGTACTCGGGGGATATTGTCTGCGTCTGCGAGAGCGATAACTCGCATAAGAAGCTTCCCTACATCTAATATTTTTTGTATATAACCCTATTCAAAGAAAAATATTTTTTTGATGTGCACACATAAGCTTGATTTTAAGACGGATACAAGCGGATACATTTTTAAAAGGCTCCACGAAGTCATAAAACACAAAGGAAACATCAGTTTGAAGATCTTCAAACAAAATTAGGATTACTGTAATTAATTACGTTCACGCAAAAGAAATTACTTACCTTCAGAGCTAAGAATATATGAAAAAAAATTATAAAATAAATTTGGGGGGCTAAACTTGTTTGTCACCTAAGCACAAACTGATGAACTTGACACAAGAAATGCAAGTAGCTGCAGATTTTTCTTTTTCTTGAACTAAGCTAACGTTTGTGATGCTCCCAAACAGTAGATTTTTGTTTTTTAATATTTTTTTTGCATGCAAGTTTTTGCTAGCAGTTTTACCTTCCATATGATACCAATTTTCTTTCATTTGGACTGTTTTCAATTATCAATAAAGTTCCGCTAGATTTGCAAAATATCATACTGTGCGTCATGTATCTTGTCGTTCACTATTCCTTATCTTTCAGTATCATACTGTTCGTACTGTCGAGTATGTTGCTCGTAAAAGTCTCGTTTTCTGATTGAGGCTCGTTTGCTTGAAGAAGTGCGTTCCTGTTAATATGCGAAAGCCCCTGTTGGAACGGGCGGTCAAGTTTTCCCAAGAGACTGGAATTCTTGCCAACACAGGCCCCGTTTTCGTTTTCGGCTCAGCGACTTTAGTCTGTTATCTTTGCCGATCCGGACTAAACTGCTAATGAACATCCGCTAATCCTTCGGCAATTTTCTCGGGTCGCGTGTGCCGATGGTTGTCTTTTCTCCACATATCATTCCACATGTTTGTTCGAACCTACCTGTTATTACCTTTAATACTTAAAGATCACTTAACTTATAAAACATACAATTTAATTGGTATTTGTTGTAATAATTCTAATGAAAATTTAAAAAAAATAAAATTTATATATACGAGTATATTTCCAATCAAAATAAAAAAAGGAAAAGTATCTGTTGTTATGTAAATATTGGCGTATAGATAAAATCGCTTTGGGTGCGGAATTGGGACTGATTTTCCAGTCACTATCGATGAATACTTGATTTTGTCTGAGTTTGATTCGTTAGATAATGTCGAGTTATGTCTGGTGGAGACTGGTATTTCAATATCATAACTAGTGCTGAAGTATTCCATTTACGTGGCCTTAGAATGACGCCCAACGTTTACGGCTAGTCCACTAGTTTTTTTCTTGTTCAAAATTGTACTTTCCTATCCATCTTTTACTTCTTCAAGATCACATTCTGTTTATGCGTTTGGTGTCTGAGCAGATCAAACTGTCCAATCTTTGGCCGATACAGCTTTTCAAGAGCGAGAGGAGCGCTCCAAGGAAAAGGTTGGACACCAGCCGAATAGGAGTCGCTACCCATTCTCCGTTGAGGAACGATATGGGCAGCATGGGAAACCGCCGGTGCCCCGGGTCCCATTTCGGAAGGGATCCTAGAAGTCTCGCACGAAAAAATTTGCTCCAACCATTTCGAACATGAGGAATTTGATCAGTGTCAAGAGATCGAGCTTACGAACAAAAATAAAAAAGATTTTTGGTGTGACGTGTGTGCGAAAGGAAAAATTAATTTTTTTTTCCTCACACGAACAGGATAGGAGTTCATCAAAAAAAATTATTCTTGTATTTCGGAAGATTTGGGCGTGCTTAATCGTTCCCATTCCCAATTTGATAGCCATACATACATATGTATATACATATTTCATCCGACTAATTTTAACAATATTTAAAAATTCAAAAAAAAACCAGGCAAATGGTCGGTGAAAATTTTTTTAAAGCTGTCCTCTTAAAGCCGCCAGAAATACATCCGTGCAAAAAAAACACAAAAAAAAAATATCTGTGCGTGAGAGCCAAAACCACCTGAGAGTCAGAGTAAGCCTGGTCGATGTGAGACGTCCTGCGCTTTTATACGGCAAGACTTTCTTAAGAAACCACTCCACTTTACATTACCGCAACTCCAACATCCCAACAAGTGTAGTATAGATAAAAGTTCATACATAGTTATAATGCATCTTAGATATATATAGAACTAGATTTGCACATTTTTATTACTTAATATAAGGTTAGGGTAAAATGAGTTTCTTTTAGAATTTTATTTTAAATTTTTTTTTGTGCGCGAGAAAAAAAATCATTTTTAAAGAAAGTTACAGAGGTTCTACGAAGTGCTGTCACTAGGACGACGAGGGATCTATTGCTGGCCATAATGTAGTTTTAAAGGAATAAAATTCAAAAAAAAGAAAAGGGACTCCAATTAGGTTATAAGGACGAGGGATCTTTTGCTGGCCATACTGCAGTTTTAAAGGAATAAAATTTAAAAAAGAAAGAAAAAGGACTCCAATTAGGTTATAAGTTTTTTTGTGAATTTCTAAATAGTATTTGATATATTATAATTAATTGTGTAATGATTTGAAATCGGTTTTTTGGTTTGCCAAATGTGTAATAAATTTCTAAAGCAAGTCGTGTGTGGATGGCACAAACGATCATAACATGACGAGAAATGACACAACGAACTTCCACTGTGTTCTTTTCTTTTATAGGTGGTGACTGGGAGGAACTCCATTTTAAGGGCTATCGTTCACTGATTCGACCGAAATGGTAGTAATTGGGCGCATTCAAGTGAAATCCGCATGATTTCAGATCGTAGCGGCCTGTCATAATTGTGTGATATTGGGACATGTTTTTCGGTGCAGAGTTTATAGGAATAAGTTAGTTGAGGTTTAATTTTAGCTCATAATCTAAGTATCGGGTAGGTAGTCTTAAATTAGTAGAGTAGAGAGAGAGTAAAATTTAGTTAGATTTGAACGCGTATGTCCCGATCATAAGCAGCGGTGATGGCACTCAGATGTGATCTTACCACTTCACTACCTCTTTGTATTCTATCTTCTTTCCCTTTATCTGTCTTTCAACTCCGTCCGTATAGTAAAGATCACGAGCTATATGAGCAAAAGAGGAGAGGCGAGCGACAAGAGAAAACAGAAGGAGCATGCGAAGATGGCGATTGAGGAAATTGAGAGGTTCTACTCCAGGTGTGAGATTCCAAAGCTTTATCAAAAGCTAAAAAACACATGCCCTTTGGGAGACAAACCCCGAATCGAAGCCTGAAGAGCTAAACAAAGAAAAATCGTAGTTGTTATTATTATCTCGGGTCTACGCCGGATAACATTACTTAACTTGTTAACAAGCAAAAACTTTTTTTATTCCTATTAAAGTAAAATACTTCGGCGTAGAGGTTTTTTATACGCAGCATTCTTGGTATTGGTGGAAAGTGACCGTAATTGGTGCTGTGAGTTCGGATCAGGAGAAGCAGGGTGGATTTTAGATAATAGGGTTTTATCTACGTTCTAAATCGGAATGTTCGGTGTTCTAATCCCAGCTGTACCCAAAAGACATTCATATTTTCAGGCAACAAAAGTCAACTAAGATGTGAAGTTGTGTAGTTGACAGCAAGCCAGCTCACACTAGCAATTTATTCTCCCCATTAAATATTCGATACCACCCATGAAGTAAAATAATCACTTAGCCCAACATCTTACTTCTCTCTCTGTCCAATTTCCTTAAAAAACTTAACACATGCTGAGGCATTTCATTCTCATAAATCTAAGGAAACTCGTATTGGGTTCAGGTATATTCTTAGAAAATGATTTTAAAATGACAAGCAAAGAAATTTGTAATTTTGGTATTAACAAACTGGTAGAAGCGTTTAGGGTCCGAAACTAAGCGACATTGCTAATGGAAGAGGAACTCAGGGTTAAGAGACTTACAGGGTTCATAAAACCGATTGTATTGAATTTGGTACCATCAATTCCTCCGGGTTGATAGAAAGCCCTTCTCGTTGAATCGAAACCATAATATTTTTTTTAGTTATGTCATCAATGCAAACGATGTTGGGTCTGTCGTGCAAATAGGCAAGGTAGAGCCGAACATTTTCTTAAATGCGGTTGTCCCCAAACGAGAGGGTTGGGTTAAGTGCTAATTTATTAAGGAGCTAATAAAGTTAGGATTTTTGTCCAGTGGGGAAACGTCCATTGGAACTTGGTTAGAAGGAGCAGGAGCAAGGTTAAATTAAATACCGTTTTGAAGCGACTTAAAAGGGTGGAATATAGGAGCGAGAAGTCAAGAGGAAGTCTTGCCTTTGTGTTCTTTATACATGGAGCAAAAGTGGGAAGGTTTGAGAAAAATCATGGAAAGATAGGGACCTTAAATGGGTCGGGGTGTTGATGGGATAGGGCAGAGTTATGTGTGTTTACCTTTCTTTTGCTAATAAGCTTATTATCTACCACATTCTTCCGTTGGGAGATGACCATATTTTCCGAGATGGGTAGGCCGTAGCAGGTGATGACTTGGTAAGGAGTGTTGAGACGAAGTCGGCGAAAATCATTTTAGCGGTGAACGAGTGTTGCAGAATTTTCCCGAGCTAAGTAATTTCCGATATTTATGATGATCGGATTGCTGGCAGAGCAAGAAAAAAAACTACTAAAAAAACTAAACACACGAATCTTACGATATCTGCACAAAAAAACCGAACCACGCAATTGGTGGTTAAAGCTCAAAGTGGCGATCTGTCACTTGAGATTTAGGGGGAAAATAGAATGCCCTTGGGAAATTCGCAATGGCAGCAAATTGTTTACTGAACCTGATGGCTGCTCAGCTGGGCTGGGTTCACGAAAAGATTCGCGAAAATTTCAAAGTGGTTCGAAAAATATCGGAATAATTAAATCGTAGGCGCCATGCACTTTGAGATCGGAAGTGCAAAACCGTATGCTGTAAAAAAGGTAATGAAGAGAAACAGAGTTTTTTTTGCAATACTTTATAACAGGGTTTATTTGTTAAGAAGTGGCGGAAACAATATCAATATCAATATCAATATTTTTCTTTCCGGTAGGACTCTTCCTATGCTCCTGTCGCTCAAAGTCCTGGTAGTTCCTACTTTCCTCCTCACTTATTTTTTTTCTAATTCCTTCTTTTCTTTTTTCGTAAATTTAACACCTTTTTCCTTTTTTTGCTTTACTTATTGATGGTCAAACACGGAGTGGTTAACCCTTTCCCATCGATATTGGCTCGGACCGAAGGTCTCACACATACGTCCATTCATACAACCGTCCATACCAATGCAACGGGCCAATTTTTGGTCTTTGTGTGCAACACTCCGCAATTTTGCTGAAGTGTGCCACCATGCCTTGGACCTCCGTTGCTTCCACTCTCATACACACACCCATGAAGGTCTCATTCTTATTTTCCACATCTGGAAGAAATTTCCGCAAGATTGGGATTTCCCTTTGGTCCGAGCTAATATTTCCCTTGCGATCAATCATCGAGGTTGCATTCAGTCACAATGCAACACCAGTCCTTCCCAAAAGATAAAACAAGGAAATAGATAATTTGCCAAACAATACACGGCCTACTAGCGTTTATATGTCCTGATCATTATCCGTTTCTGATTATGATCGGATGGGGTATCGTGGGGGCGAAACAAGGAACTACTCATATGACGAGACTATTGCAAGGACTTCTACCTCTGAGCGCTATCCAATATAACCTAACCAACGACATCCCGGTGAATCATTTTGTCTGAAATTTCGTTAGTGCGGGGCACGCAAATAGGGGTCCAGTCTTTACAATTATATTTCTTTTACAATGTTTATTTGTGGTTCGATGGGCAACCCTTCGACACCGAATAGGGCGTCAGTAGTTTTAAATCTTCTGGGGATTATCGCACGCAGAGGGTTCCAGACCATCCATCTGGCTCTAGACGTAACACGCTTGTGACCGTCCGTCACTACCAAAGAGATTCCTGTCTCTGCCTCCCCGCAGACCTATTGGTTGTCCCCTCCAACAAGCATAAAAGCAGAAAGACAGAGTTCAGGAACCCACCATTCTTCCCGCCAATATGCTTCTCCAAGGAGACAACGGACATAAAATGAAGGGATGGGCCAAAAAACGGATTGGGCAGGAAAAAAATGAGAGGAGCGGAGATGCCTTCTAAGGCAAAGGAGACTTCCCAATGAGGGAGACGACACCACACAAGGGCAAGAGCCGACAATTTCGGTAAAGGCTCCTAAACATTAATTCGTTGGCCGCGGTTACTGCGCCTTTCCTCTGATCGCTTCCATAATGGACCGTCCGTCCTCCGTGCGATGGTTGATCCTTCAAGATATTAAGAGGGTGCACCAATGGCTGATGAACCCATGGCTGCTCACCAACCTTTTAGGATTTTGAAGAACCAACGGAAAAGAACGTAAGTGGAAGGCCGAAGGAAGGGAAAGAGTAGAACATGTTGTGGTAAATTTTACCGCAACACGAGGGCACGTCCCAGTACTATATATGCTGTCATGTAAAAAGGCCACCCAACACCGGACACACGATATTAGCTCCGAGTTCAAAAGAAGACCTTAATAATTGCACTTCTGATATATGAAGTAGGGCCATGGATATTATTGAGAATAGTTAAGATTGCTCGGATGGCAACGATTTGTATAAGGCCTCGCAAAAGTAGCATCTGCAGACTGTATAACGGCGATGACGGACCAAATACCACTGTCAGGCAGAATCAACCTTCAACATGGACGATCATGCCCAACAATTCCATCCACATGACCTGGATCAAGCGAAGATAGCTATATCGAAGCTTAAGTCCAACAAACCTGCTGGAGCAGACGACCTGACTGCCGAGCTCTTCAAAGCGGCAGGCGATGACTTGGTAAGGAGCATACACCAACTCATCTGTAAAATATGGTCGGACGAAAGGATGCCCGGTGAATGGAACCTCAGCATTGTTTGTCCGATTCTCAAGACAGGAGACCCTCTGAACTGCGCCAACTACAGAGGCATCAGTCTCCTTAACATCGCATATAAGATCTTATCCGCCGTATTGTGTGAACGCCTGAAGCCGTTCGTCAACAACCTGATAGGTCCATATCAGTGTGGCTTCAGGCCAGGAAAGTCCACCATCGACCAGATATTCACACTACGGCAGATCTTGGAGAAGACCCATGAGCTTCAGATCGATTCACACGACCTATTCATCGATTTTAAGGCCGCGTATGACAGCATCTATAGAGACGAGCAATAGAGAGCAATGTATAGTTTTGGCATCCCTGCCAAACCTATCTTTCTGTGCAGAATGACGATAGAGAATGCACGCTGTTCTATCAAGGTCGGTAAAGATCTCACCGAGACCTTTGATGTCCAGAAAGGATTTAGACAAGGTGATGCGCTGTCATGCGATTTTTTCAACATCCTTCTTGGAAGAATAGTGCAAAACTCACGAGCCAACACAAGGGGCGTGATGTCAGTGGCGCTTTCGCGAGCATTGAGACGGAGGCGGCGAATATGGATTTAGCGGTCGATGAGGGCACAGCCATATATATATTGTCAAGCAAAAAGGACAACCAACAACGACATCACGGGCAGAATGTCACATTCGATAGATATAACTTTGAGGTAGTTAAGGACTTTGTCTACCTAGACTCAGTAATAAATACAGACAACCACACCAGCGCTGAGATCCAGCGAAGAATATCTCTTGCCAATCGCTGTTTGTTTGGGTTAAGGAAGGCAATTGAGTAGCAAAGCCCTCTATCGGACAACAAAAGTTACCCTTTATTAGACCTTAATAATCCCGGTCCTACTCTATGGCGCAGAGGCATGGACATTATCAAAAATTGAAGAGTTTGTTCTTGGTTGCTTCGAGAGGGAAATACAACGACAAACGGTACGGACTGTACAGCGACATGGACCTAGCCTGAAGAGTGAAGATCCAAAGACTGAGATGGCTGGCTGGATGTAGAGTGTATGGACACCAATGCTCCGGTCCGAAAAGTCTTCGAATCCACTCCCGAAGGACAGCGCAGTTGAGGAAGGCCAAGGCTCAGGTGGCGCACGCAAGTGGAAGTGGACCTCAGCCAACTTAGCGTGCGAAACTGGAGGCAGCTAGCCAGGGATCGAGCTGACTGGAGAAGCTTGTTGACTGAGGCCCAGGCCCACCCCAAACTGTAGCGCCACTTAAAGTACTCGTAAGTAAGTAAAGGTTAAGGCTGCTTATGGCTGCTTTGGGAACTAGATTCTATGCGTGATATTCAGTCCCGTCTCCGTTGCCGGTGAGTGGAGGAGGAGTACAACGAAGAACTGTATTTACTGTTCAGCGACCTAGACGGGCAGGAGAGTGAAGATCCAGCGAATGAGATTGCTGGGTCATGTAGAGCGGATGCACATCAATTCTCCTCTCCAAAAGTATTCGAATCCGACCCTGAGGACAGCGAAGTAGAGGAAAACAGGGACTCGCTTGCACATGCACAAAAATCCATTGGTATTCTTTGTAATGGGAATTCCGGATTTTTATGCGTCATCTTTGGAAATTCATGCTACGCACCGGAGTTCAGTACACATGTTGTCCAGAATCAAAGGGAAGTTTTTATGCCCGTCTTTATTCCTGGCCAAAAAACTGATTGCAAAACTTCTCTACGCAGGATTGTATTCCAGTATGGCCGTAGAGCAGCAGTTCGATATATTTCTCGCGCAGGCTTTAAGGATAATAAAATGATTACTCTTCGTTTATATTCCAGATTGAGCTGATAGTTCATTCTTAACCGATTTTCATAAACTCGTTTCGTTTTCAAATTTAATGATTATCCACCCGTTATCTCCTTCTCTTACCACATTTTGCAGCCTCGTTTTTGTTTGCTTTTGTAAGTCAGTTACATGTTTGCTTTCATAATTTTTTTACTTATAGTACGAGTATTACGCGTTACCGTTAACGGAAGAAGAAAAATAAAAGACAAATGTTTCGTAAAATAATCTATACATATTAATTTTCGTCAAATTTTCCTTTGCATACTACATAAAACTTTTCTGTTTAATTCTCAAAGTTTAGTGTAGTGAATTGTATTAACAATAAATTAAGAACATTTCTCTTTCTGTTATTTGTTAACATTTAAGCTCTATTCATTAAGTTTTAAAACTCTATAAAGGGAACATTCCTTATAATAATGAACAATTTTTCCTTCCTACTACAGAACTACGGTTTATTTTATGTATTAAAGCAATTTTGGAAAAAAAAAATTTGCAATTAGAGTCTAAGTATTATATAAAATTCCTGCTCCTTGTATATAGTCTAGTTTTTCTTCGGATTTGCATTTATAATTACACTTTGTTTCATCTTTAACTAGGAAAAAATATTTGTCAATATTGAGTCAAGAAATTAAAAAATTTCAACATCATTCTGAATTTGATTGATACAAATTATGCCGTTTGACTGCAGATACATATTACTAGTTGTGAAATGCTTAATTTTAAAAAGCTTGAATAGTTCCTTGATTACATCATTTATAAATTCTCCTCCATTCTCAGATTCAATTTTTGAATACCGAAGTACAGTATCCACACATCTGTAAATGCACTTGATACAGTTTCACACTTTTTATTTTACATAGGTACTCGTATTTATTTTATATATTTGCTTAAATCATCTTGAACAGTAAGAATACATCTTAATTTAAACCGGTCAAAAATATATTTTGTTTGATTCTAGAAATTGTTGCTTTCTAGACTCCATGACCACCAATTAAACCGCTATTATTTCCTTTAATAATTTGTTGTTGTTGATTTTAATCGCTAATAACTTCGATATACATTTCGTTTTATTTTCCTAAGACTGCAATTTCTTTTCCTTTTTTAACCGAATCAGTTTTATTTGAAGTATATATTATTGCTGTGATTTGTTGGATTTTTACACTCTTCTTCATCAATTTTCATTTAAATTGTCTCATCTTCTACTTCATCTGAATATTCGCTATTAAAAATTTCTTCTAAATTCGTTTTAACTTCTGCATTTTGGTTCTGTGTTTCTATAGGGTATAGGTTTCTACTTAATTCGTCAGCCACAACGTTATCGACACCTTTCCAATTTTAATCTTACTAATCGATTTGCTGAGCTTTTAACTCTAAACAGCCATGTGAATGGAGGATTTGTTTTTAATTTGTTTCCAGAAATATACGATCGGAACTGTTGAATAACCAGAATGATGGCTAAACCTTCCGTTTTGGTCGTATTGTAATTTAAATTCATATGTTTGAGGCAAAGCTGCTCCTATACCGACGTTGAAATCTGGATAATGTAAAATTGTGAATTATGTTTAATTTATTATTTAATTCTATCGGGTTTTCTAATAGGGACTTGACAACTTTGAGTTTAATTTGTGAACGCACTCTTTCATCAACTGTCACAGTCAATTTATTCAGTAAACTCAGCATTCTCATCAAGGTGAAGTCCACGAACGAGCAACGTCTGCAAATCATAAAAAATTTCTACCGAAATTCGGAGTCGGTGACTGCAACTTTAAGAGCGTTAATTCAAATTTTCGGTCGTGATTCTCGCCCTAGTAGACAGGCAATAACAAGTTTAGTACAAAAATTTGAGTCAACATAGTTCGTTGTGTGATGTTGCTATGTCAGTGAGACAACGAGTTGGTCGAAGTGTAGAAAATATCGCTGCCGTTCAGGCGTCCGTAGCAAACGATCCAAATCAGTCAATTCCACGGCGTTCTCAAGAATTGGGCATCGCTCAGCCCACATTATGCCGTATTTTTGGCCCAAATTGGGAGATATGGACTTGGACGACATGTTATTTTAACAGGATGGGACCACAAGCCACACAGCACACGTAACAATCGATTTATTGAAGAGTAAGTGAGGTGAGCGTGTTATCTCAAGAAATGGGCCAGTCGTTTAGCCGCCTCGTTCATGCGATTTCAACGGCCCTTGACTATTTTCTGTGGGGCTACGTTAAGTCATTGGTTTATGCCAACAAGACGACGACGTTGGAAGAGCTCAGAGCCAACATTGAACGCGAAATAGCGGCCGAAATGTGTGGCCCAGTCGTTGAAAATTGGGTCCAACGAATCGACCGCTGCAAACATGCCCGCGGTGGCCAAATGAACGAAGTCGAGTTCCATTCATAAATGTTTTGATTGTACTTCACGCCGATAGTAAAGTTTTTGAAATATCTCAAATGGTTTGCGTTTTATTTAAAAAAAAAAATTGTCAAGTCCTTATTGGAAAACCGTTTATCATGATAAGTATATGAATCACAGTAAGAATTCACTTTTAAGCTTGTGATAAATTAACATTATCAAAAATTTAAAATGTGTAAATTTAACATTTAAAATTTTTAAATTAAAGTTTGTAAATAATGCTTTCGTTGTTTTGCTTTTGCTTGAGGAAAATTATCAGAAAAGAATAAAAAAAAAGAATCAAAATGTAGTTGGCTAGGTTTGCAGGAAAAATTGTACTCGTAAGTTGCTCTTAAATCGGCACATGTCAAGGGGAAACTCTACACCACGGTTGTTAGATCAGCTATTATACACGGTTCACAGAGCTGGGCAATGTACGAAGCGTTTAAAAACAAAATGACGGCAGTGGAAATGAAAATGTTAAGGATGTCTAGTGGAGTCACTGAACGCGACTGCATTAGATCTACGCGTATAAGAGGAAGTTTACATATAAAGAATTCGGTAACCGAACATCTTAAGGCGAATAGAATATGCTGGTATTGTCACGTTCAAAGAAGATCTGCGGAAAATCCGGTTAAAAAGGCACTATCAACTACGGGAGTGACCGTAAGAAAACGCGGTCGAAAAAAGAAGTCCTGGGTTTCTCAGATGGCAAATGCGCAACAACGCCTGAGGTTAACCACTGAAGCGATCCAGGACCGAGCATTATGTAGACGTGTTCTGCGGTCTGCGACATTAGCCAATCCCATAAGCGGAGCAACAGCAATGCAGTAAAAATGGGAAACTCGTTACGCATAAGTTTGGTATAACGAGGAAAGGGTTTATAAAAGGATAGGAAGTCACTAAGTTCTGTCAAATTACGCGGAAGCAAATTCCAGAGGCGGATAGCAGCGAAAGAACTGTCTGTCAGATGTTAAACAAGAGAAGAACTAGGGAAGTAGATTTACTATAGATGCCGGAAACTCGATTTTTTTGAAGAGATACTCGTATGTCAGTTCCTTTGTTTTTAAAATGTTGAAAAGAAAGACTAGTGTTCGAAACTTGATATAGTTCTGAAAAGACATTGTTAACAAGTTCTTCGCCAAATGGGAAATGTGGTCAGATCTTCTAAGATTAAAGGCATAAAGGCGAATAGTATTGTTAAAAGCCACTTTCAGTTTTCTTTTACTATTAGCATCACAATTATAATAGACTTCACAACCATAGATGAGAACAGGAATGGCAAGAGTTTTGACAAGTAATGACCTTGTTTTCTGTGATGTAAATTTCTGTGCAGTACTAAAATGCCAAATATTTTTAAGCTCGCTGCACAGAGGAGAAAAAATTCAATGGAAATAACCTCGACGAAATACATCAAAAACGCAGACGGTCGCTTATTAACAAATGAAAAGGAAATTTGTGACCGGTGGCTTGAATACTGTAAGGAATTGCTTAACAAACAGTTTCCACGTGATATCGTGCCGGCAGCTGGTCTTTTCGAGGAGGAAGTTTCGGACTTTTCAATCGAAGAAATAAGTATAGCAATTGGAAAAATGAAGCGGGGGAAAGCGGCGGGACCGGACAGCATTCCATCAGAGTTTTGGTCGAAGATGGAGGGAATCGGCAGCGAATGGCTGTCGAAACTTTTAAATAAATTAAAATGTGGACAACCTATGCCGAATCAATGGAGAAGTAGCTTCTTGGTTCCATTATACAAAGGAAAAGGCGACACTCGAGAATGCAACAACTACCGTTCAATCAAGCTTATGTCACACACAATGAAAATCGTCGAAAGAGTCTTAAACGAACGTCTTTGGCAAATAATAAAGCTCGATAATAGCCAGTGTGGCTTTGTTGAAGGAAGATCGACGGTGGACGCTATCCAAAGCCTACGAATAATAATGGAAAAGCACCGAGATTCGTCTAAGGATTTACACATGGTATTTATCGACCTCGAGAAAGCATTCGATCGAGTGCCTAGGGATCTCATATGGGCCGCGCTGAGGTCTCAAAACGTACCGGAAACGTATGTTAGAATAATACAAGACATGTACGGAAACGTGAAAACTGCGGTTAAAAGCTCTGCTGGACTAACGAGAGAATTTCCAGTTAATGTCGGAGTGCATCAAGGAAGCGTACTTAGCCCTTTCCTCTTTAACGTAGTATTCGACTATCTTTTAAAAGACTGCATGCGCGAAGCAAATGTAACGCCAATTCTCTTCGCTGATGACGCAGTTATACTTAGCGATAACGTCGAAGACTTACAGAACGCCCTAGATTCATGGAGAAATGCGCTAGAGAGAAACGGGTTTAAAATAAGTCGTTCAAAGACGGAGCATTTGACGTGCCCATTTGCGCATCCGTTGCGACCTGTTCCGGATATAATGTTAGACGGAATAGTTCTTCCGAAAAGCACTATCTTTAAGTACTTAGGATCAATCGTTAACATGGAAGCGAAATGTGACGACGACGTAAACCACAGAATGAGTGTGGGATGGATGAAATGGCGGGAAAATTCGGGAATCTTTTGCGACCGAAAATTTCCACTTAAATTAAAGTGGAAATTCTACACCACGGTTGTTAGACCAGCTCTTATATATGGTTCACAGTGCTGGACAATGTACGAAGCGTTTAAAAACAAAATGACGGCAGCGGAAATGAAAATGTTAAGGATGTCTAGTGGAGTCACTAAACGCGATTGTATTAGATCTACGCGTATAAGAGGAAGTCTACATATAAAGAATTCGGTAACCGAACAGCTTGAGGCGAATAGAATAAGTTGATATTGCCACGTTCAAAGAAGATCTGCGGAAAATCGGGTTAGAAAGGCACTATCAACTACGGTCACTCCAACTGTAAGAAAACGAGGTCGGAAAAAAAATTCCTGGATTGCTCAGATGGCAAATGCGCAACAACGCCTGGGGCTTACCACTGAAGCGATCCAGGACCGAGCATTATGTAGACGCGTTCTGCGGTCTGCGACATTAGCCAACCCCATAAGCGGAGCAGCAGCGATGCAGTAAAAATGGGAAACTCGTTACGCATAAGTTCGTATAACGAGGAAAGGGTTAATAAAAGGATAAGAAGAAGAAGAAGTAAATTTCTGTGCAGTTAAAGGAGTACGAAGAGCGCCGTAAAATTCCCCCACGATTAAATTTATGTGGATATTCCAAGTGAGTGTTCTATAAGATGCCTAGTTTTTTTTAGGAGTCTACGTATTCAATTGTTAGGCTGTTTAGCATGATACTGTGAAAATAGAAAAGGTTTACTGCCGTTTTCGAAATAACTAGACATTTACATTAACTAGAATTAAGTGCCAAACCCTTTTCAGAGGGCCAACCTAAAATACGCGGAAGATCTTCATCCAATTCATTAACATAATGTTCGATGAAGCCGAGACGACAGCTTAGATGAATTTGAATGTCATCAGCGTGAAAATGTTTTGAATTTAGAATAACCGTAGCTATATTGTTTGTGTACATTTAAAACAAGAGAAGACCAAAAATGGAGACTTGGGGAACCCCTCGCTTTACAGCAAGAAACTCTGAAACGCTTCCTTTCACAAATACAAGACAAAAGTAGCCTGATTGCAGATGGAGACGAGTTAAGCTCATGGCGAAGTTTATAGATAGAAGAATTAAAAGCTCATATCACCTCGGTCCAATTTTTTTCGTATATCTTCTACCACATTCATTAAAGCATTCGTACAGTTGTGTTTGGCTACCAGATTGGACTGGTACCAATAATTTATACCTTGCCACATATTCATTAATTTGCTTTTGCATAACCCGCTCACACACCTTTAAAAGAAAGGGCAGAATTGATATACGTCGAAACTCATCACCAATTAAATTCTTAGGGATCGGAATTATTTTATCCATTTTGAACTGACGTGGAAAAATAATGGTCATTAAAATGGTATTTATCATATGTGTGAAATAAGGCAGGAGTATTGGCGGAATAGCTCTGATAAAGACAGGATGAACTCCATCTTCCTACTCCTGCAGCATTAGATTTTACCGCAAAAGATATAGATATATCTATACTATAAGCCTGATCACGTTGCTTTATCAAGTCTCGAATATTGTTCGTTAACCATGCTCTTGTATTCCGTCTTATTCTTACAGTTTTGATTGGAACGTGAGTATCAAAGAGATAACTAATGTTTCCTTGCATATAATCAACTTGGTCGTCTGGAGACTGCATACCGTAAATGAGGTCCCATCAAATGCTATTCATATGTAGTTCAAGAGCAGACCTATCTATATTTTTGAAATCTCTGAAGCTATAATTTGACTCTGCTGCACCAAAATAAACATCAAAGTCAATGGGTGAATCAATCGGTGTAAAATATTTTTGTTTGCAGATCAGATCGCCTCTCACATAGATCGCTACACCACCACCAATTCGACTACTTCTGTCTGAACGAAAAGGTTTATACCCACTCAATGCATAAACTGCGTCCTTCACATCTCGGGAAAACCAAGTCTCCGACACGCAAATAGCATAAACTTTGGAGTCAACACAAACGTCTCTAAACTCATCTACTTTTGGGAGTAAGCTTTGAGCGTTTAGATGACATACTTTGAATTCTTGTCTCTAATCATCGATCGCAATACCTCATCTTTACCATTACCTATGGAATTCGCACCGCTCTCATCCGAATCTATTACTTCGGGAAATAATCGTTCGAGAACCGAGCATCATACACCAACAAAAAACATATATAGTACACCCTCATCCTCCCCTAGGCAACTACATTGACTGGCTAAACGAATATTTAAACAAAAGCAATACAACGAACACAAACAAAAAATGTAAGCAGTGAAAAAACAAGAAAAACTGACTATTCTCCAGATTTGGCTCCGAGCGACTACTTCTTGTTCCCAAACCTGAAGAAATGGCTTGGTGGAAAAAGATTTGACTCCAATGATGAAGTCATCTGGAAACAAAGGCCTATTTTGAGGACCTCGACAAATCATTTTTTTTGGAAGGGATAAAAAAATTGGAGAAGCGTTGGACAAAGTGTATAGAGCTCAAGGGAGACTACGTTGAAAAATAAAATTATTTTTTTATCAAAAAATCTGTGTTTTAATCCAAAAGTCACGGACTTATTGACCCGCCCTCGTAATAATTGTATGTAAAATTTAAGTTTTTTCGGCATAATTGTTGTTCTTCTGCCTCTCTTCCTTCATCGGTCTGTTATCTCGTGGCAATGACATTGATCATTCTATCGTTCACTACCAGTATTATTTCTGCATGTGCACTCCCTTTTACATACACGCAACCAAGGTGGGTAGAAACAGCGAAAAGAGTTTTATTCCTCTTTAAACGCACCGCTTTTTGGTAGAGCGAGCGATTCTTGCTGGTTAAGACTCCGTGCATGAAATTGCTTTTGTTTCCTGCTTCTGCTTCTGCTTCCTTCGTAGAGGAAGATGCCCCATCAAGAAGACACAGCTTTCTGTTGTTTCGGCAAAAAAGAGCAATTGCTTGCAGTAGGGGGTTTCGGGCGCGGGTAGTTTTGAATTTGAGTATAATCGGGGAGTCATTTCTGTGTCTCTGAGAACGAAAAACGCCTCTCAAAGCTGGAGATATACAGTTTATAGAATGACATAGATGGTTGAAAATCGTCTTATGTTGTTCGTTAGGCAGCTGTGGAACACCGAATAGAACGGCGTCGACTTCTCGCCTTTCAAATGCATCAAATCGTTGTTGGAGATCAGCAACCTCCTCCTCGAGGTTTCGTGAGTCAGCCAAGTGTACCGCCATCTCGTCCTCTCGATCATGTTGCATTTGAATCGATCATTCTACTGGGGAGTCTGCTGGTTCTTAAGAGATTGATGAACGTTTCGGAAGAGATTTGGCTAACGATTTCGTCACGAAGATTAGCAATTTTTTCTTCAAAGTCAACAAGAGTTACTGCGGAGGAGTTACAAATAGCTACTTTTCTTCCAGCTGGAGTTGAACTTAATTTCGGTGTTGTTGCAGATTGTTTCGACATAATATGCGAGAAACGCACCTTCTCCTCCAGTGCTCCCGTAAAATGTTTTTGTTTTTCAAGGGAAATCGTTGATCTCGTTTTTCGCACCATTATGCCCGAGAGAAAATGCAAGCTCGATTCGGGAAAACTTTTACAAGGTGCAAATAAAAAAAACAAACATTCATATTTCAATCGTTAGTTGTTTTGGGACGAGAATGATAGAAAATGACAACTAAGCGATCACCGACAATTTTAAATCACGCACTTATGTATTAACTTTGGGGAACTATAGTTTAATCGATTTTTGCCGGACAAGATTCTTGACACGTCTGTTCACTCCCAATACATTGTATCTATTGCGTCGACTTTATTTGGACGTAAGTTCTCTGCTGCTTTTCCAAGCATTTCAAGAGTGCTGATTTTTATGTCCTTACGAAACCATCTAAATGTCCAAAAGATTGTGGTATAGGTGTTAAAGGGTACTTAAAAATTTCTATTATATCTACAGAATTTCTGGATGTTATGAAAAGAATATGTCCCAACAAATTCCTTTTTTAATTCTGTTCGTTTTCCACTAGCCGTTTTTTTTTTGCTTTTTTATTTTCAGAGGCGAAATTCAGGATATAAGTACTTTCAAAGCTCTTAAGGTCCATTCACAGCCAGCAAACTTGCGACCATGCGAACTGTGACCAAGTCAATTTTACCACATTTAATAAATCCAAAATCTAAACTACAACACGGGAAACGAAGTAGGACGGATACATCTCGATTTCAAAAACCAAGCACAAATGATTTCACCAAGTCTTATTAAGAAAATCACATTCTTAAAACTTACCCGCGACGAGTTGAATTCCGGTGCGAACTGTCAAGATTTATTCACGTTCCACACGCCAAGAATTGAATCCACAGTTCGCATGACCAAACAGGTCGCGCAAATTAAGGGTTCGACCGAGAGGTTGGTGAAAAAAAACACAACTGCTTTTTTGGACAGAGTAACACCGTTTTCCACTTTATTCACAAAAAATGATTGTTTTTACATTGGTTTTTATACTTAATTTATGCTTACTATAAAATAATTGGGAATAAGTTCTGTGGGAAAAAATTTTTTGAAGTGAATGAGGTATGTTCCTTTTAATTTTTGGCGGCATGGTCCACAAGTTGTTTGGATGACTGTTTCCGGGATGTTGATAACTAAAATAAAGTTGTGTTCTGGTTGCCAAATTTCGACTCTGTCTGGTTCTTCTTTTAGGTTATGCAGGTATCATTAGCGTTATTTCTGTACTTCCTGTCATCTCTACAGTAGTATGTTCTCTCTATTTGTTGACATTTTTCATCAAAAATATACGTTTTTGGGGTTGAACATAATATAGGGTTTGGTAATTATCATTTTAGTATTGTTAATGGGTAATTGGATAATGTAAAAGAATGAGGATATTTCTGGGGAGATCTGTGGGATTTTGATATTGAATATAATGTTAGTGTCATTATAGTAGGCTTGTGGATCAAGGAGTTCGTAAATATACTTTTCTGATTTAATTCCAATAGATCTATTTTCAAAAAATTCATATAATAAGTTCTTCCGAATTTTAAATTTGCTTTGACATAATATTGAGCCTAGCGAGTATAACAGCTTCAGCTATGTTTGATAAGTAACTATTCAGTAAATCGGTATTGTAGTTGCTTTGATTCAGGTATTGGGCATACCTTGTTGCAATCTCTGTCTGATTTGATTCTATTGTTAATTTTTGTTTCCGAATACTTTAAGTAACCTTGAATAATTTCCTGTTGTCTATTTATATGGTCAGTAATATTACGAGTACTAAATCTCTGTGTCATTTTTTGGTTAATTTGGGTAAGTTTGTTTACTTCGTCTGTTACTACTGATTGGCCTTGTGTCAATTGTTCTATTTGTTCGTTTAGGTGTATAGCATCGTCTGAGTCTATGTGGTCTGCTATGCCTTTAATTACTGATCCTAGTCCATTAATAAGTCCTCTCTTCTTCCTTAATTTTGGCATTAATGACTTTAATTTTGCTTTAAGTGTGGTAACTTTAATGTTCAAGATGGTTACTGAGTCTTCAAAATCGGTTATATTTTTAAATGCTGGTAGTGAACTTGTAATATTATTTATGTTTGCTTGATAGGCTTCTAATTTTACTATATGTATCAGATTATTAAAGTCACTTATGATTCTGCCTACTCCTAGTCTCCTAGTCTCATAGGAAGTGGAATACATGTTGTTATTAAGATCTTGTATCTCCATTCTCTGTCCGTTGGTCATTGTTGTCACTATTGTGAGTGTTATTAACCTGAAACTTTCGTTTATTTTTAATTTTAGATTTGTGTGATTTTTTATTATCTGTCGTAATAATTGTAACTTTCCTGTTTGACCTAATTCTATGTTTGCTAAATCTACGTGTTAACTTATTTCTTCTAAATTCTTTCCTAAATATAACAGAGTTTTCTTTGTATTCATTTGGTTCTATCCTATCCTCGTTAAATTTTTCTATATTCTTAGATATTACTTTTTCGACATGTTTTTTTTAGGGCTGGGTATAGTTTTTTCTTAATTTCATTTAGTTTCTTAATACGAGTATATTCATGTTCGTTATCAAATTTTACTTCTTTATCAAACTTATAGGTTCTACCGTTAAATAATTCGTAAGCTTAGTGCTAGAACGAATGGCGTTATTATAGGTAATTATTGCTTTATTTAATATATTATCGTGGTCTCTTTCTTTTTTTTTGTAATATACTCGTATTATTCTATAAATCTCTGTAAGTGTGGAGTGCAAAAGTTCTACGGGGGAATTACTGCTTGTTTGTTGCAGTAAATTCTGATCCTTTATCAGAGATTAATTTTTTTGGTATGCCGTGAAGGCTCATGAAATGCTTTATGGATTTGATTACATTGAGACTGTTTTGTATTCGGAGTGTATATGCTTCTGCATGTTTTGAAAATTTGTCTATAATTGTTAGTATCTTTTTATTATTTATGCTATAAATATCAACATGAATTACGTCTAAAGGTTTATCCGGAGGAACTGATTTTTCGAATTTTACCCTCGGATGATTCCTATCGTATTTCATTAACTGAAAATTCTCACAGTTGTTGATAATTTTTGCAATTTTTGTCTTCATATAGGGGAAAAATTATGCTCTTTTGAGATGTAATAGATATAAGTTTAAAAATTTTGCTATTTGAAAAATATCTATTTCGAATAAACACTTTGAACAATTGTAAATGTGTCAATGTTAGGAGGTAAGAATTGCTTAAAAATGTCAGTAATATTGTTTCGGAAAAATGTTGTTTGAATATCGTTTTGCTTATTTTTAAACAACATTTGAAGTGTCAATGGTCTGTCTTTGTCGGTTTTCTTGAGAATTAGTTGAATATTAAATTCATTCAGTGGACGTTCGGAAGTATATATATGGTCGTCTAAATTTTCGTTGGCCGAATGTATAGCAGCTACAGTTGGGATTTGCCTGATTATTACCTGTTGTTTCATTAATGTTTATTTCGATATCATTATTAGAGGGTTGTATTCTGACTCAACTAAGGGCGTCTGCATTTAAGTTTAATTTGCCTTTTTTATATACTATTTCTTAATCGAATTCTTGGAGTTTCAGCCGCCATCTAGCCAATTTCGAATTAGGGTCTTTTAGACCCATAAGCCACTGCAATGTTTTATGGTCAGTTACTATTTTAAATTGATGACCAAATAAATATGGTCGAATGTATTTGGTGGCCACACGATCGCTTGAAGTTCTTTCTCTGTCGTTGAGTACCTGGTTACTGTATCAGTTAATGTCCTAGTTAGGTTAAGTTAGGTAAAATAGGATGTGCCACAAGACACAGACACTAGGCAACAGAACGGGCCCATCGCGATCCCCTGTGGGTTAAAACCAACTCCAAAAAGCAGAAAACCTAAACTGTTTCCCTATTGAAGCACCCGATTTCTCTACAGAAGCCAAGAAGGTCTTTGAAGTCCGTACCGTCTATTTCCTCTAAGTTTTCAAATAAATATTTTCCTAAGAATTTTCTTCGGCTGCGCGATATTGCCTCACATAATATGTGTGTTATGTCCTCAACCGCTTGTAGATCCCCGCAGAATCCACAAGTGTTCGTATTTATTAGTTTTAGTCTCTTTGCGCGCTTCAGCAGCACACAGTGTCCTGTTAGCATTCCTATTAGCGTCCTACGCTTATCCCTATTTAGCTTAATAAGCTTCCTAGATCTGTTATCGTCGAGAAGTGGTCATAGAGCCTTTGAAACCCTATGTCCTTCCAGGTTCAGCCACCTCATGCTGGCGGCCTTTATGATTTTTTCCTCAATAGTGCACCTTACTGTGCAGAGGGGTGGTTTGATATTCGCAACCTCACTATTGTTGAGTAGCCCTCCTCTTCTTGCAAGCTCGTCTGCTACTTCATTTCCTTCTATACCGCAGTGCCCTGGCACCCAGCACAGTCTCATCCTGTTCTGAACGCATAATGCTTTGAGCATTATGCGACAGCCTCTGACTGTGTCAAAGTTGATGTTGGTTGACTCCATTGCCTTAAGAGCGACCTGGCTGTCGATGTAGATAGCGATATCTCTACCGGATACCGATCTCATCTGTATCAGCTCAGCCGCCCTGAGGACAGCTTGAACCTCTGATTGGAAGACACTGCTAGTGTCCGGTAGTCTTATGGAAACTCCTAGTTCCGGGTCCTCCGAGAAGATTCCGGAACCTGTTCCTTCTTCTGTCTTCGAGCCATCTGTGAAAATTGCAATTTCGATTAATCTTGTCACTGCATTTTCTTGCCAGTCCTTCCTCTCCGGATATAGTATATCATACGGAATGTCCAAATCGATTAAGGAAGGGATTTCATTCGTTTTAATAGTAGTGTCTGGTAGTAGCTCTTCCAGGATTGTGCCGTGTCCGAAGCTAATGTTTTTGAAAAGACCCAGATTAGTGAGTCGAATCGCACTGTTGCCAGCAAGTTTTCTTATCTGTAAATCAAGCGGTGTCAGGTGTAGGAAGGTGTCTAATTCTACCGTAGGGGTGGTACGGAACGCTCCTTAATGGCTATGGTAGCCGTTCTCTGATCTGCCGCTAATTTACCGTAAGTCATTTTCTTAGTTGTTGCTTTCCACCATGCTAGTGCGCCATATGTCAGTAGGGGTGTCACCACTATAGCCAGTACACCATAGCAGGTTTAAGGCCGCAAATTTTTGCATAGTTCTTTTACATATGAAAAGAGCATTATATGCCTTTTTAATTCTTTCCGCTACGTTGAGAATCCAATTCAGTTTCTTATCCAGAACCACGCCAAGGTACTTCACACTATCCGAAAGGGACAGCTCCATTCCGCCGAGTTTTGGCAGTGTGAATTGCGGTATCTTGTACTTTCTGGTAAAGAGAACCAGTTCCGTTTTGGAGGGATTGAAATTGAGACCACAGCTGCCTGCCCAGGTGCTGATCGTCTTCAAAGTTAGCTCCATGATCTCACTTAAAATGTTTAAGTATTTTCCCTGCACTATTATCACCACGTCATCCGCGAATGCCGTGACGCTAATACCCATTGAATTAAGCTTTTTGAGAATGTCATTTATGACCAGTACCCAGAGGAGTGGAGATTTAACTCCCCCTTGAGGGGTTCCCCTGGTCACTGAAATTCTAGCCGAGCTTTGTCCAATGGAACAGTTTATTACCCTAACTGCAAGCATGTTGCAGATCCAATCTGTTATACCTTGTTCCATGTTTGCGTCTACTAATGCACCTTTGATAGCGCTCAGCTCTACGTTATTGAAGGCCCCTTCTATATCTAGGAAGGCCGGTTTCCTCGCATTTGCCCTTCATGTAGGCATGCTGTGACCCGGTCAAAAACCGTTACTGCATCTGTTCCTGATGTGAATTTCCAGTAAACGCTCCAGGGTTTTAAGCATAAAAGATGACAGACTTATTGGTCTGAAGTCTTTTGCTGTTGTGTGCCCGTGCTTGCCGGCCTTAGCTGATAATGTTGATCCAGGGAAATGGGTTTTCCACCAACGTTACCAGGACTTCCTGGCTGTTTTCAGCCCATGTTCCGTCATTTTTCCTGAGGAAGCTAGGGCCGCTCGCTTCTTTTGAAAGCATTTTGCGTCACCTTGAAACTTCGTCTGTTACCATTATGGATTCGCAGTACCTCTGCCATGACGCCCTTTTCGATTTCCTAACTAGGTACTTGAATTGCCTCTTGCAATCGTAGTACTCATTCCACGTACTGTCACATTTGAAAAGCTTCGCCCTATTATAGAGCTGCCTTACCTTTTTCTTTTTAAGATCTATTCCCCATTTCCAGCATCTCGGCTGGACCCTTTTGGATGCTCGGTTAGCTGGACAAGCTTTCTCGAACGCCATTTTTAGTACCCTATTTAGATTTCCTACCGCCCTGTCTAAGTTATCAATGTTATCGCAGGTGGTTGATTGGGCCTCCAGATGTGTGTTTACCACTTCTGTATACTTGACCCAATCAGTTTTTCTGGGATTCCTTTGAAAGCTACATGCCCTATTTTGGAAGTTCACCTTGAAGTGTATCCATCTATGATCAGACATTGACGGTTCGTCGACTACTCTCCAATTAATGATACCTAACCCTTCTGTATCCGAGGCAAGAGTTATATCTATCATCGCCTGCCTGTTTTTCACCACAAAAGTGGGTGAATTCCCTCTATTACAAATAGTGAGTTTGGATAATAAAATAAAATCAAACAAACACTCACATCTTGTGTTGGTGTCCCTGCTTCTCCATTGTGTGTGATGGGCGTTCGCATCACAGCCCACTTCCAGCATCCGGTCTTTTTGCCTCGCCAAGTCCCTTAACTTCTCCGAGATGACTACCTCAGAGTCGTAGGGTAGGTAGCCAGAGGTAAATCGGGTTTGCAACACTCCCTCTCGCAAATTACCGTCGTCAGATCACCTGAGCTGAAATTGTTAAAAAGAAATGCTTTTATTTGCTTTTTGATAAGGATACAAGTCCTAATCTTACCTTCTGCCCTGAAGAACAAGTCATAATTTTTTAGGGACACGGAACCCATACCCAAGCTGTCGGCAGAGTGTACTTAGCCAACTCTGGCACCGTTGGCCATTTTAGCTTGATGCCTTCCCAGGCATCGCTCACTCCCTCGATAAATCGCCTTATGAAGTCGACGGAAGGCTTATTCCCACAAGCTACAACCTTGCGTCCGCCTTCCCAACCAGCGCCATCGAATTGAAGTTCCCCGTTTCCTGTGGTGGAAGACTCCTTCCACAGGGCGTCTTGGAACTTCTCCTCGACGTCTTTCCACTGGTCGATTGTCAGGCGGCTGCATGGTTACAGCTCGTTTATGACAGCAACGAAAAACTCCCTTCTCCCTTCCGTCCAGGGATTCCCTCATTTAATTTTGCCACGTAGGAGGCAGAGGGCGCCTGATCAGTTTCCTCTCCCGTTTTCGCCGCGACATCTCCCTTGCCAGTCACCTGTCGAGTGGGCGATTGTTTGACCAGGTTGACCTTCGCTCTCTCGATGGCGGCTTTTTCCCACTCACTACGGCTGTTGGGATCACAGCCTTCGTAATTTTCTACCTTACGCTTCGCGCTACGTAGCAGAGCCCTTGCCCTTTGGTGCACGTTTTTCGCACCCTTAGTAGCGGCGATGGAAGTGTCAGGCGCTGCAGCTGAGCCAGCTGTTCCCACCTTTTCCATTCCCGCCACATTGCCCTGTTTATTCCTATTTACGGAGGTAGCCTCGGCAGCGGATATCCCAGCTGCTTTGGCTTCCTCCATCGGGGTCTTACCCTGCTTATCACCAGTGTGAGTGCCAGCCTGCTCATCGGTGATATCGCTGGCGTTGATGAGTGTTCTTTCGAACTCCTCACCATCGCTAGCCAAAAGCTCAGCTTCTTCCAATATCCTTGCCAAGAGAGAGGTGGATGAAGTCGATATTTCGCCTTCACTCACCTCTAGCTCTTCCTGGACAGGGATTGCTTGTTTTATAAGTGTTTTTTTTTTTTGTTTTCCACTTTTATTTATTTGATTTTGTTCCCACGAGTATGGCCGGAAGTAAAGGTCAGCCCAGGCAGCGCCGCCTTACTTGAGTAAGGCTTAATATAACAGGCCCGCACCTAGGTGCCTGAGAGAGCTCGTTCGCGGTTGGTTTTACCCCCAACCTTACATCCTTCGGCACGATTTGCTATCTGCTCACACCACCACTGGAATTAGGTCAGTAGTTCTTAGTTCACCACTCCTCAGCCGCCCGTGGTCGGTTGAGTCATTGCGGCTTCAGCCTCCGCACCGGCGTCATTGAAGATGACGCTCACTACAAGGTGCCTGCCACGCGGAAGAGTTAATGTCCTACTGGCGTAACATATTGGTTTGTCACTGCCTATAGTGCCTTGCGATAAGACTGCGAAATTACTCGCGTCGGTGGTCAAAACAAATCGTTTGGAGAAATCGAAATAGTGTAATATTGGTTCGTTGATAAGGAAAGTCCTGTATAGCTTTGATCTTGTCAGGATTTGGCTTATCGCCTTGGCTGGTAACCACATGTCCAAGGAATGCTACGAGTATTTCCTTGTGCAGAAATTCTGTCTTATCTAATTGTATTTTAAAGTTTGCTTCGCGTAATCTATCGAAAACTTTCTTTAGATTTTCAGCATGTTCCTGAAGAGATGTAGAAAAGATGATTATATCATCTAAATAAACTAGGCAGATTTTGCCTTGCAAGTCCTTTAAAACATTGTCCATGACTCTTTGAAAGTTCGAAGGAGCATTTTTCAGGCCGAAGGGCATTCGGAAGTACTCATAATGTCGACCCTCTACTGGGAATGCATTTTTTTCTATGTCTGCCGCGTTCATTTCAATCTGGTGGAAACCACTAGCGAGATCGAGTGTAATAAAATATATACACTTCTACCAAGTTTATATAAAACGTAATTTATGTTTGGTAGGGGATATTTTTCGCTAATTGTTTTTTCGTTCAATTTGCGATAACCGATCACGAGTCGCCATTTAATTTTTCCGCTGGCGTCTTTTTTTTCGGGACGAGCTTGATTACGGAAATTATTAACTTTAAGTATTTTCGTTTCCTATTGTTAAATTATGAAGTGAGTTGCTAAGGCTGTCTAGATTATTATCTAAGTTTCTTATTCTAAGATTACTTAATGTATTATTTTCCTGTTCTAATTTATTTATTTTATTACTGTTATATTTTAGTTGATTGACCGAATAATATGATCTAATTCTTCGTCTGAACTTTCACTTAAATTATTGAATTCAAATCTTTTGGAAGCTTTTGTATTATTATTATCGCACATGGAATTGTATAGGGATATACGTATATAGTTACTTTGACTAACATTCAAGTCGCTGAGGTGAGTGTTGTCTTCATGTTGTTGAAGTTTTCCCTGTTGACTGGTCCTCAACCAATATGTTAAAACACGCCAAGATTTGTTTCACTATACCAGAGTACTGGATTCACTAAATTTTTCGGTGAGCCGCCGAAAAGGGTTTTTTTTTATTTTATTTTTTTTTATTCGATAAACCGTCGAAAACTTATTCGATGAAAACTAATCTAGTGTTCTGTTTTTTTTCCATATACACAGCTTTCGTTTCACTGAGTTCACTTATCAATAACGCGTTGATTAACTATTTACAGTACTGAACGTTTTTAAAAAAAACGAAAATTTACTCAGTACACGACTGCGCCAGTTAAAGGTTCGACCGAGAGGTTGGTGAAAAAAACACAACTGTTTTTTGGACAGCGTTACACCGTATTCCACTTAATTCGAAGAACTTCAAAAAATGATTGGTTATACATTGGTTTTCATATTTAATTTAAGCTTACTCTACAATAATTGGGAATAAGTTCTGTGGGAAAATGCATTTATTAATTCGAAGCGAAAAAGTGTAACTGGATATTTATTTTATGCTTATTTTACAATAATAGGAACAAATTCTGTGGGAAGGTGCATTTTTTAATTCAACAATGTGTTGTTGGATATGTTTATATATATATATGATAATGAATTAATGAATAAAGTAAATGAAATGTGGATGTCGTCGTTATATGTAATTTGTAAATCGCGTGTTTAACCTAAAATCGTTTATTTATTTCTCAATCAGCTGCAATCGACTGTCGCACACTTCTACGACCAAAAAAATGCGGCTGTGAAAGAAACGTAAAAATTTTCGAAAACTGGATCGGTTCGCAGGTCGTAGTTCGCTAGCTGAATGGAATGGACCTTTAGGATCCGTCTGACATTCTTTCAAGAAGTTGTTTCTTTTCTCTGCACGTAATTCTCTTAAATGCAATAAGTGTTCCTTTTTTTCTTTCTACAGATTTCCCGGTACAAATATTTACAAGTTTGTTGTCGACATTAATAAAAGGGTTATTAAAATTTTTGATTTCTGTGATCACAGCATGTAAATTTTCAGAAAATCTTATCTCACCACTTTTTAAGTCACGAGATACTTCATCCTTGTGTGTTACTCTCAGCATTTTGCAAAGTAATGATATATTTGTAGTCCTTTCCATATCTGTTTTCGCCCATTTCTGTCTAGCAGATATAGGTCCCGGTTGACGATCGTCGACGCCATCGATTGTCGATCGTTGATTCGACTGATTTCATGTTTGGAATTGTGTAACTCAATCGACAAAGGATTCTATTATTGTGAATAAAAACCACAAAAGTGAATACAATTTGTTTTGACAGCTGTTTGCTTGTTTATTCATTGCGCAATATTTTTCAAAAAAAAACTTAATATAATGAGCTCCATCGAATTGTTAAGATTATTCAGACGAATTTTTTCAAATGGCCATATAAAGGAAATGGGATAAGAGATGCCTCAAGCCCTTTAGAACTGGAGAAAAGGGTGTAAGTATTTCGTTCAAAAAATCAAATACACACATACATTACTTCAATTTAGCTTCTGCAGTTTTGTGAGATATTTCCATTTGTCTAAATAGAAACTTAGCAGAATTCAACTGTAAGAAACTATTCTATTCCAAATATTTTGAAACTAATACAACACGGTCACTTGCTTCGCCCTAAATTCAAATTACTGTTTTTTTATATAAACTTCATGTTTTTTTTATGAAAATCCTTACATTTTAGTTTATTTTTCTGCAAACCACAGACTAACGATCACGAAATTTCAATCGACTAAATACAGCTGTCAAATCGACAATTGACGATCACAATCAGCACAATACCGAAATTAAAAATCGACGATCGTCAACCGACAATAGTCGATTGTCGATCAACGACAACCGCAACCGCAATACGGGCCATAGAGTTTGTAAAAGATGAAACACCTGTCAACCTATTTGCAGCATCAGCATTTATTGTCTGCTTTATAGTCAAATCAATGGGTGACATTGAAAAGCTTTTGTTCGTTCGCTTAACCTCAAATCCGCATTTCCTAATATACTCTATCAAATTCGGATGAGTTAAATCTATATTACACAGATTCGCGACAAATTTTACTGTTGGTCTGGCATAGTTCTGGTGATTTAGAGCAAAGAAATATTCTGAATATTCATTGAGGCAATGAGTGAAATGTCCACTTCTAATACTTCTCGAAAATTCATTCCCCAGATTTATAATTTCCACATATTTAATCCAAAATGCTGCTGTGGGATCGTGGTCACCTTTTAATGTTTTCTCTCGATACGCAGCATATCTTGAAATAAGTCGTGTTTTTTTGCGAATCCGTTTAAAAAGCTATTTGCATGTTCTTCTTATCCTTTTATTAACCCTTTCCTCGTTATACGAACTTATGCGTAACGAGTTTCCCATTTTTACTGCATCGCTGCTGCTCCGCTTATGGGGTTGGCTAATGTCGCAGACCGCAGAACGCGTCTACATAATGCTCGGCCCTGGATCGCTTCAGTGGTAAGCCCCAGGCGTTGTTGCGCATTTGCCATCTGAGCAATCCAGGAATTTTTTTTCCGACCTCGTTTTCTTACAGTTGGAGTGACCGTAGTTGATAGTGCCTTTTTAACCCGATTTTCCGCAGATCTTCTTTTAACGTGGCAATACCAGCTTATTCTATTCGCCTCAAGCTGTTCGGTTACCGAATTCTTTTTATGTAAACATCCTCCTATAAGCGTAGATCTAATGCAATCGCGTTTAGTGACTCTACTAGACATCCTCAACATTTTCATTTCCGCTGCCGTCATTTTGTTTTTAAACGCTTCGTACATTGTCCAGCACTGTGAACCGTATATAAGAGCTGGTCTAACAACCGTGGTGTAGAGTTTCCCCTTTAACTTAAGTGGAAATTTTCGGTCGCAAAAGATTAACGAATTTTCCCGCCATTTCATCCACCCCACACTCACTCTGTGGTTTACGTCGTCGTCACATTTCGCTTCCATGTTAACGATTGATCCTAAGTACTTAAAGATAGTGCTTTTCGGAAGAACTATTCCGTCTAACATTATATCCGGAACAGGTCGCAACGGGTGCGCAAATGGGCACGTCAAATGCTCCGTCTTTGAACGACTTATTTTAAACCCGTTTCTCTCTAGCGCATTTCTCCATGAATCTAAGGCGTTCTGTAAATCTTCGACGTTATCGCTAAGTATAACTGCGTCGTCAGCGAAGAGAATTGGCGTTACATTTGCTTCGCGCATGCAGTCTTTTAAAAGATAGTCGAATACTACGTTAAAGAGGAAAGGGCTAAGAACGCTTCTTTGATGTGTGACATAAGCTTGATTGAACGGTAGTTTTTGCATTCTCGAGTGTCGCCTTTTCCTTTGTATAATGGAACCAAGAAGCTACTTCTCCATTGATTCGGCATAGGTTGTCCACATTTTAATTTATTTCAAAGTTTCGATAGCCAAAGGCTGCCGATCTCCTCCATCTTCGACCAAAACTCTTATGGAATGCTGTCTGGTCCCGCCGCTTTGCCCCGCTTCATTTTTCCGATTGCTGTACTTATTTCTTCGATTGAAAAGTCCGAAACTTCATCCTCGACTAGACCAGCTGTCGGCACGATATCACGTGGAAACTGTTTGTTAAGCAACTCCTTGCAGTATTCAAGCCACCGATCACAAATTTCCGTTTCATTTGTTAGTAAACGACCGTCTGCGTTTTTGATTTATTTCGGCGAGGTTATTTCCATTGAATTTTTTCTCCTCTGTGCAGCGAGCTTAAAAATATTTGGCATTTTAGTATTGTACGACGTTTGAACTTGTTGTATAGCTTGTCTTCTATCTGCCGATCGTGAGGATATTTGGTCCAACTCCTGGTACAGGTTTTCCGCTTCTGCCGCCCGAGTTCGAGCCAGGACTTTCTTTGCGATCTTTTTAAGGCGCTCGTATTCAAGAGCCAGTCGAGCTTTTTTGATATCGTCACTCCGATCGCATTTTTTCCACGCTAGGAATGCACTCTTCTTATCGGCCACAACTCGTTTGGTTTCGTCATTCCACCGCCATGTTTCTTTGCCGACGTGATGGTATTTCGATATAGTCCCCAGATGGGACTTTGCGAGTGTTATGCATTCCTCGTGCATGCTGTTTCACATTTCTTGCGGGCTAAGTGAGTCTGCTATACCATTTATATTTTGAAGTACTTCTTTAGCCAGTGCGATAAATCTTGCGCTTCGTTCCTTCGATAGATTATATCACCGGATTTTTGGCTCTCCAAACGATGCCCGTGTTTTCGGTGGTTCCGCTGTGAAAAATTCTGTAATGAGCAGACGGTGTTGGCTTACTAGCGATTCTCCAAGTATAACTTTACAGTCCTTAACATGGTCTCTCATCGACATTTTGCAGAGGTGATAATCTATTTGCGTTTCGTGGCCTCCGCTGCTATAGGTGATAAGATGTCGTTGATGTTTGATAAACATTGTATTTAAGATGGTTAAGCCGTTAGCCCTGCACGCTACAAGGATGTCTTCGCCAGCTGAATTTCTGGTTCCAAAGCCTTTACCGCCGTGGCAGTTTTCATAATCAACATTTGTTTCTCCGACGTGGCCGTTTAAATCTCCACCTACGAAGAGCATCTCATCGATAGGTATATTTCTAAGCAAATTACCGAACTCTGACCAAAATGTATCTTTGAGTGGTTTGACACTTGTATGCTCATTTCGAATTGATTGACTGTTCTTTTACCCCACCGGTAGTCTCCAGACGCGGGAACCCACTGATTGCATACAAACTTGTGGGAAAGTTTTAAGGTGTTAAAGTGTCACAGGCTCATTTTTGGTGTCATAGTTGCCTGTATATGATTGGTGTCCCATTTAGTCGGCACTGCGGCACTGTTCTTTATCCGATGCCGCACGGATAAAAAAGCTATTTGCATGTTAATTACAACAATAACATTGCGATCAACGCTAAGTCAATTTATCCCCGCTATCTATTAAGCGGATTAAAAACAGTGCTCCCAAATCATATTACTTCGTTTCGGATGAATTTTTCCGATAAATTAGCAAAAATGTCAACCATTCGCCTACAAATTTTTTCAAAACCATTTAAGTTTGTTCACCAACCAACAAATGAGCCCCCACTAAATGCCATATAGATGTCTGTGCTTCCAAGTTTTTATGATGAACTCTTAAACGGGGATGGATCGTTTTTTTGCGAACTTAGCTAACATGCGTGCAAAAAAGCCAGCTATATTGTTCACAGGGGTTATTGGTAAATCTGCTTCAATTCCAGCTTTTTCAAAAAAATCAATATCAGCTTTCAAATCATTCACTTCTAAATCAATTTTTTTAATAAAATTACAGTTGGATTTTTTGTTGGTCTTACTAAGGATGGGACTTTGGTAAACAATTCCAACGGCATCATGGAGTACTTTTCCTGCTGCTTTTTCAACGAATCTGTCGTAGTTATCAAACGCAACGCCAGTACAATCATTTTCTACGTTCTGCATACCTTGAGAACAACAAACTATCACTAGAAAAAGTGAGTTTTGTTTCAACTTCCTCAACATAGTGATAATTGACACGATGTCCAAATGTATTGATGAATTCATCTACTTTTCTACTGCTAATTAAACTTTTCAAAGCAAGTCCTGTTAAAAAAAATACACTTTTCGTTTTAATGAGAACGTATAATGTTTTTATTTATTGAATATTAAGAATGCTATATTTGATGTACCTAATTGTATGTCTGACTCGACCCCTGGTAACATTATATAGGTAAATCATTTGAAAGAGACATAATTTTTCTTTCAACATCTTCAGTTTTTTCATAACGCTCGGGTCCAATCAGAAGACATCGAAAACATTTTGAGAGTTTTCACTGAGCTATCCACCAATGATTTCACTGTCAAAATATCTGGGAGCTATGTGCTTTCGAGTTTGATTATTATATTATGAACCCAGAACTTTTAGAACAAGTTGTTTTCTTTAAATTGTTGAATTTCTCATATGCGTAGTTTGAAATCAATTTTTCGTAAACTCGATCATTTCCAAGAAATATAGCCTCGCATATTACATGTTCTAAAGTGAATTTTTTCCCCCCATACGTGTTTTCTCTTGATCCTTTTTATATATTTCGTGATGCAATCACAAAAAATACACTTTCTGGTATTACAATCTTTATTAGATGTGCCCGGAATATTTTTCGGATCGTCGTATGAATCGGACTCGTTAGTGCTCGTGCTGTTGGACACTTGAACTACCAATTTTCCTGATATTTTCTTTCACTTACTTAAATTATACTTACTGACATTAAAATCAATTTCATATTCCATCATTTGTTTTGGGATGGCTGTAGAAACACGATAGCACTTACTGTAATATCCACTATCACCATCAAATTTATTATGATTTTTCCGCGTTTCAAGGACTTAACGACACTTGTCCAATGTTCTTTTGTTAAATAAAATTAGTTTTCCGTGTTCTGCACAGCCACTGAAATAAAGAAAGCACTTCATAATTTCGCAATGAATTTGAGAAAGTGAAACTAATTGCTGATAGCACTTTACATTATGCAAATTTTTGAGAATTTCTCAGAGAATAATGCTGTATCATTAGAAAAAATGAAATCTTAAGATATTGGTGGGCAAAAGTGAAGGAAAGTACTTCAACAGCTTATCATTCAACTTTAAAATGCTATATATTTTTCTTCATAGGCCTTTAATTCAAATGATTTTTTTTTCCCACACTTATTAAATACTCTTTCAAAAATGAGTACATTAAGCTATTTTAAAGTTATTGCACTAAATATGGTATCATATTTACATTAAAAATTGTGTCTCGTGATGTTCTTGCACGTCTGGCGAGGTGAAGGCGACAAGTAAAACGTCTTGCACATAAATATTCGTTATCAGGACATTCTCACAAATCGTTTGATATATCATTCTTTTGGTTATACCATTAAACCGAGAACCCTGTTTTCTACGCATTTTGAGGGCATCTGGCGGGGTGAAGGCGACACATAAAACGTCTTGGGTGCATATTTTCGCCATCAGGCTGACTGGTTCTACAAAACAAGACAGAACTTGAGTGGTTATACCAAAAATCCAGATTTAGGAAAAATAGATGTTTTCAGGTTACTCGTACTTTTACTAAGTTTAGCGACAATTAATGCCTGCCAGACTTTCCATTCTGGCATCACCCCGTGTACCACTACACATTCATACATGAATCATTCGGTTATACCATCACACCGAAAAATTGCTGTGTGCTCTTAGACTATATGAGCGATCCCCGACAGTAACGTTCGTCGAGTTGGTACAAAGTCGTGAGTCAGCCATCCGAAACGAGAATTGATCTAAAGAAGGATTCCTGTGCATACCAAACACCTTGATCCACGACTTGGAACGTTCGGTATCAAACCAAGAGGGCCAACAATTCGAGTTCCACTTTCGTAGTTCGAGTTTCGCGGGAGATAATGGGGTACCCAATTCCGACTATAGACTAATCAAATCTCCCGAAAGATTGGCACCTGTTATGATGTCATCTACATAAACTTCTCTTAACAATTTACGAGCGGCGTTTGGATATTGGCCCTGATAGTCCACATGGCCAATTGCCAAATGAATCCCTTGTTAACCCATCGAAGATGACGCGTAATTTGGTCTAAGTGTTATCTGGTTTCAACACGGCATGATGGGGGAGGTAGAATTGCTTATCAGGGTTGGAGTCTAATTCAACTGAGCGTATACGAACCATGTCAACAAGACAAATGTATTCTTGCATGAATTTCAGATACATGTAGCGCAGATTTGTGTCACGTTCAAAACGACGTTCCATTGAGTTTAAGCGATTTGAGAGAATTACCGAGGACAGGCGAAGCAGTGTTGAATAGCAACTGAACGATATATCGTCCATCTGATGAAATTCGAAACTGTCTTAGGAAAATGTTGCTCAGCTTCTTCATTACTAAATGATTCGTCAGGAGGGGGTGTTACATCATCAAGCTCCCAG
Source organism: Volucella inflata (assembly GCA_928272305.1). Lineage (NCBI taxonomy): Eukaryota > Metazoa > Arthropoda > Insecta > Diptera > Syrphidae > Volucella > Volucella inflata. The sequence continues at coordinate 86,439,795 of OV743716.1, read as the reverse complement.
AATCTTTGCAGTAAAACGTCAACATACAATGTAGTGTGAAGCAATGCAATGGAGACATGATGCTAATGTTGGGTGTCTAACAGTTCACCTGTAACAACCCAACGAAATGATGTATTCTGGGCTATGGGTAACCCTCTTGATCCCCGAATTTGTTTCCCCTTGAGTACGCACCATAATTTGTCTGCTCCGAGAATTACATCGACTGGATCTGCTGATTCCAGATTTTAAATATGGGACAACGCGGTTATATCAAGAGACTGAGATGTCAGATTAGAAGTCGACTTGTTTAAGATAAATGCGTCAACGAATAGATGAGTTTGACTTAATCGAAAACGAAGTGTCATTGAAATACAACCGCTAGTATGACCGGTTTCTGTGGATGGCACTCCAAGAATTGATATTCGAGCGTTTTTGCGAGGAAGTCCTATTGTCTGCGCGAAGGATTCAACAACGAAGGAGACTTGGGACCCAGAATCAAGTAATACCCTACAGCTTATTGAATTACCCTAAATACTGTACTGTAATGGCAGCTATAGAGTAGACGTACTTTTGTATACTGGCGACTGTGTTATTCATTTTTTATCGAAACTTGCTTTTCAATCTAATACTTTAATCGTAATAAACTAATTTGAACGTTTCGCGTTTGTCTACATATAATTCTTTTTCAAATAAAGTGCATTATTACTGCAAAAATATTAAAAATAAAATACGTACTTTGATCAAAATACATATATGTATAAAAAAAATAAGACACCATCACAATCACAAGCCCGAGCCAATACACCAACACTTCATTTATATCCAACCCACCAAAACGGGCGAAGAAGTTCGACACGACTGATTCGCCGCAAAACTCCCATTGTTCTCTCCTACGGAAAACCGCAAAAAAATTCATGGAAGACAATTCGGAAATGAAGACTATGATGCACGAACTACTTAGTAAACAAAGTGAGTTTATCATTTCATTGTTATCTAAAAAACTAACCGATTTCGAAAACAAAATCACTGCCAAAATTGACTTCGAAGTCAACGAAATTAAATCTAGTATTTGCGACATAAACAATCGAGTAACGCACTTGGAATCCTCACAATTAAATTCGAATGCCGATATTGTTTCTATTAAAACTGAATTAACAGATGTTAAAAAATCACAGGCTAAAGCTTCCGCCGAATGCAATAACTTAATCACTTCTTTCTAATAAAACAACTGACCTCTCAGAAATGAACGCACTGATACATCACAATACCGCGGAACTTAAAGAAATGAGGATAACGCTAAGCTCGTATGAAAATCGATTGGTTGCATGTGATGCTTTTATGTTCGGCATTTCGTATTTGCCAAACGAAAATTTAAAGTCTATTTTCAATCTTATATGCACGATAATTGGTATTAAACCTCCAGCACTACGTAATATTTACCGTATTCAGCAGAAAAACGATTCACACAATTCCGCTGTAATGCTTTAATTTAAATCACCGTATGATAAAAACTACGTTTTAACATCTAACGTGATCTATCGTAAAAATAGCAATCAACCACTTTGCCAAAAAGATATCGGTTTGATACCACGACATCGACGAATATTTACATACGGGAGAGTTTATCACAACATAACCGATCCATTCTCCAACACGCTTTGTACTTGAAGAAATGTAAACAACTTTTTTCTGTGTTTACTACACGAGGAGCTGTATTTGTGAAACGTAATCCAAACCAATCAGCTGTATTAGTTGGCTGCATCAAGAGCTTAGAAGAAGTTGCCAGACTACAGATGGAACATAATTAATAATAATAATGTTGCCAAAAATTTACGAATTTCGCGATTTATTTGAGGGTTCTAATGTGAACGTTATCTGTGTCTCTGAAACATGGTTTGCGAGTGATTTAAGTGATACTTCCTGCTGCCTTATGGGTTATCGTGTCTATCGTTCGGACAGGAAATTCCGTAGTGGGGGTGGTGTTGCAATATATGTACGGAATTCAATCAAGCGTAAGCCGAGGTGTTCATCCTCATCAGACAATGAGATAGAATATTTATTCATTGATTTTATAGGTGATGAAGGTAGAATTTTAATAGGTGCAATATATAGGCCCAACCAATATATTAACATGTCTCCCTTTCTAACTCTTTTGGAGGAAATATCGTTGAATTCCTCTAATATAATTCTTTGTGGAGACTTCAACAGCAATCTCCTAACCTCTAATTTATTGGCCAGTAGTGTGAGAATGTTCAATCTAATACCAGCAAATGTTAGTACTCCTACTCACTTTTCTGGCGGCACACCGACGCTTTTAGATTTATTTCTTGTGAGTGATTTAAGCAAAGTCTGCTTATATGACCAACTTTCTGCGCCTGCATTTTCAAAACACGATTTAATTTTCCTTGTCGAATTCTTAAACACAAATATTTTAAATCTCTATGACACACACGTAGCGTTGAGCAGCAAGACCATCGAGGACAAAAGTAATCCATGGTTTACCAGCAAAATACGTTCCTTAATGCAGCAGCGCGATAGAGCTTACAAGAGTTGGAAGCGATAAAGACTTCCAGAGCTTCGGCAAATGTACTGCTCATTTCGCAACAAAGTTGTTACGGAGATCCGTTCCGCAAAACCACGTGTGTATGCGAGCAAGCTGAACACCTGCTTAAGTGGTCAACAGCTGTGGACAAATTTACGCGGCATAGGTATTGGCAAGGCAAAGTGTAATTTGGCAGATAGTAGTGACAGCATTGATTGCAATTCGCTAAATAGGAATTTCTTGTCTCGGCCCTTCAATGTGTTAATAATTTTGGTTTTAGATCGGTCGATAGTGCTGAATTGGTAGAAAGTATACTCTCGATAAAGTTAGATGCCACTGGATTAGACAAAATGCACCCTGTATTTCTAAAGCTACTCTTACCAATCATAGTGCCGTTTATCACCTTCATTTTAAACACTAGTTGACAAAAGGAGAATACCCAGTGGAAGTTGTGAAAATGTGATGTGAAATCTTTTGTAGCTGTGACTCGATCAGTAGAAGAAAGCTCAATGTGACAGAGAAAGTAGTTATTCTTCTCGTTAGCTTGACATGCCTTTTGAGAGCTATCTCAAGTTTCGCACTCTAGCCCTGCTATCGGATATTCTTGTAACACGTCAACCATCATACTTATACGAAAAGATTCGATTTGCCTCCTCGCACAGTTCAGGTCAATTAATTCACCCCCAATACACATCCCTCACATCAGAATGCCACTACCGCGAAATTTAAGAACTAATTTTGGTACAAGCACAACAAGGCTTAAAAAGGATTTACGCTGCTATTTCTCAACAAATCTGTAAATAAATTTTTCGAAGCAACTAATACATAATTACTATGAATTTTAATCTGTACCTTTATAAATTTTTCTAGTTAAGTTTTAATTTGGTACAACTACTCTAATAGCTTTCATTGTTCTTAATTAGCTTTTCACTATCTTATAAGATATTGTATCTTAAAGTTTATAAGCATTACAAATAAATAAATAAAATAAAATAAAAATAAATAAATATCTTGAATCGTAGCCACTATAGTGGGTGGTTTAGAGAAGCCAACATCGATCGAATGGTGATCAGTTCGCGGGGTAAACAGGCGATGATGTAGAGCAGGAAGGTTTAGGTTGAAGATAACCTTGATTTTGTTGAAGCGATGAAGAAGTAAAATGAATCGATGACGACGAGTTTGAAGGAATCGACGACAAAGAGTGAGTTTGTTCAGGTGGGTGAACCAATGTGTGGTGACACAACTTGCACACACGACAGCGGCATTTGTTTGCAGAATGACCGATACGAAGAAAGTTAGAGCAAAATGAGTTCGTTTTCTAAAAATTTCGACAAGATTCAATATCATCATTGGTAAACTGTGGACACTGGGGAAAAATATGATTATTCTTACACTTTGCGTAATGCGAAGTTGACTGTGACGATTCAGCAAAATGAGTTCGAATTTCACTCTGTCGCTTACGACGAGATGATGATTGGCAGGATTCAAATGCATCGCATCTGGATTCCAAAAATGACAAGAGTTCATTGAAAGTACAGTCATCTTGCGAACCTATATGCTGAGCCCAACTTTACTTACTCTATTTATCAAGTTTATTGTGTAGGAGAAACATCAACCACGGATCGCGACTGTTGGACCCGAGCGCGTTGAGTCCAAGTATGACTTCGTCTGCGCCGTATGTTACCTTCCGGAATATTTGAACGTTACCCGCGGTTACCAATGGAAGGAACACAACTATTTTTATAAATTATTGTACAATGAGATGAGACCGATCTTGCCGTTTTTCTAACCGATCCCACACTTCAAGGTAATTTGCGTCTAAGATCGTTAGATGCCTTATCAAATGTTCAGCGTCATCGCAAAGAAAAGATTTCAGATAATAAGACTTTTGCTTATCCGAAAGATTTGGCTGCTTTTTAATTGTGCCCATAAATGAATCCTGAAACGAGGACCAGTCTTTATAATTTCCCAAGAAAGGTGACACCGTTAGCTTTGGCAGACGAATTTCCAAATCATGTTCTGAGCTTGAGCTTAGTTTTTCTAAAAACGTGGTTTGTTTTCTCGCGAGTTGCTTCAAAGCCGAATCTTCATTTTCTTGTCCAACACAAATGGACTTTACCAACTTCGAATGCGCATTGAAGAACTTTTCTTCATATTCACTTTACTTTACCACAAATTCTTCACACACCGCATCATCAATTCCGACCAAGTTACATTCAACTTCGTGAATTTAATCTCTAATGATTCTAAAGGAGTAGCCGGCACAGTTGAATCTGAAAAGGAAGGCAAACAACCCTCTGCATTTCCGCAAATACGCGTTAACTCGCTCATATTTCACACGAAACTTGTATAAATAATTAACAAGAAACAGATCTAGCGACAACGAAATAACCTTTTTATAAATTCTTTGAATTAACAATTGCGATTACTCGTACTGTCTGGTCCTTTCATACATATACATACATATGTAGAGTATATAGCGAGATATATTTCACTAAATGTCTAAATGATTTGAATTTTTGATTCAATGGAAGAAAAAATCAATTAAATTCGACGAAGAAAGACCAAATTTACTGTATCAACGATTTTGATTTGTCTCAGCAGCAGCTAGAATCAATGGTTATTGCCAAGACACAACAAAAACGCTGCGAATCAAACCACACTTAGATTTATTAGACAATGATACCAAAAGCTGTGTTTCTCCGGCTGTGAGACGAATCCAAGTGAAAGAGACTATGGACCATCATCTCGCATCAACACCGACAATGCATAGTTAATCGTCGGCAGTTTTCGTGGCCAATGTTAGTTACACTTATAACGCAATTGGTTTACTCAACTGTTGTGGCAGGATCGTTGAGAGCGATGTGTATTGACTGTGCATTGTTGTTGTGATGCCACCAGATAAGAGTTTCTTTTTTATAAATCGAATGTTCATTGTGTCACAAGGTGTTGGCGATTGGCAACACCATTAACATCGAACAAACCTAAATTTAATTTATTTCATCACTACAAAGAGATGTAACGAGAAAGGACAAGGAGATGAAAATTTTGAATTTATTTGTGGCATTCAACGTCTCTTCTTCAACCCGACAGGACATGAAAACAGTGTGCAAAATATTTTTTCCCTTTTTCTAAAGAAAGTTTTATTTAATTAATAAAAAGTAATTTGTATGACTAAAGTAAGTTTGTAAAATTTTATATAGATAGAAATTTAATTTATATTTTATAGGAAATTTTTAACTGCCTTTGTTCCAAAATAATAAAGGATAAGAATAGTAAAAATAAAGGAGTTAACAATTTCAAAACATCAAGTTCATCGGCTTAAAGCAACATTTTGCAAATTTCTTTAAAAATAATAAGAAATAGAGTGTGAAAGTCATGTCACAACAAGACGATGTCCCAAACCCTCGGCGAAGTCGGCGATTGGAACAAAGAAAACCGCATAAGCAACACCACAGAATGCAGCTGCTCAATTTGTGGTAAGCCAGACAACAACAAAATGGTACAATGCGACATATGTGAATTGTGGTATCACTTCATTGCGTTAAAGTTACGGAAGAAATTGAAAACCAGGATTGGACTTGTGCCAGTTGCAATTCTAATAATGACAAAACGATTGTCAAAGCATGTTCAAGCAAGTTGGCTAAATCAACGACCAGTCCCAAACGTACTGCTATCGAGCTTAAGATATTGGAAGAAAAAAGGGCTTTGCAAGAGAAGAGGGATGAAGAATATTTAAAAAAGAAGCTGGAAATTATGATGCAGAGTGATTTGGAATCGAACGAAGAATCTCCGGACCGAAAAATTGAAGAGTGGCTACACAAAACCCCGGGTGAAATGTACAACGCACAAGTAGCGTGTATGCAATAGTTTATTTCTGTAACGAAATTAATTACATGTAATTACTTGAAATTAATTACATAAAAATAAATGTATATTACCTTGGTTGCTACTCCGAGGTGGCGTGGCCCGCTTGGCTCCGAACAAAGTAAAGAAGGAAGGCGCTTAAATAGTTTAAAGGTTATATTACAATAATGCGCTCGATACAATTTATGAGACCCCACTCCCCGTGGATCGGTCCGATCCACTTTTCTCTAAATCAAGAACAGCCAGCTTCGAAACGGGACGGCGCAATAACCCTGAACTTGTCCATCCACACCTCGGTATACACGATGTACCTTGCCTCGTCGCCACTGTTGCCTCGGAACGCTCGCATCGCAGATGAGCACTAGGTCGCCTTCCTGCTTTGGTCTGGTTCTGCGACACCACTTTACTCGCCGAGTTAACGTTGGCAGGTACTCCAAAATCTTTCCCTTAACTGTCTAGCGATTCTCCACTGCTTGCGTAGGGTACATATCTTTATATCAGGCTCTGATGTCATTGGCGTTTGAGGAATATAAGCGGAGCCCAAAAGAAAGTGATTGGGTGTGTGCGGCTGTTCTTCATCGGCTGTCACCGGCAGATGCGTTAGCGGACGTAAATTGACGATGTTCTCGGCTTCGACGATTACGCAGTGAAGCGTGTGTTCTCGCGGGGTTGTTTCCTTAAGGGTGTGAAGCAACACACGTTTGACGCAGCGAACCAATCGTTCCCACACTCACTCTTCTGATGGATTATTAGGACAATTGAAGATCCACTCTACGTCCTTTGCGGCCAGGTCATCCTGTATGCGTCGACAGTCGAAAACCTCCGGGAATCGTCTGGCTTCCATATCTACTCCCACGAAGTTCTTTCCGTAATCGCTACGGATCCTGGATGGTACCCCTCTTCGATTAATAAAGATTCGCAGAACTACTATGCACGCATCCGTTGACAAGTCGTGAGCGACCTCTAAGTGTATAGCCCGGACTGTGAGACAGGTAAACAAGGCGATCCAACGCTTTCACATCGGCGACCAACCGAAACAGTGAGCGGCCCAAGATAATCCATTCCCGTGAATGTGAACGGCCTGACAAACGGCGTTACTCTGTCTTCCGTCAGAGAACCCATCACAGGCGTGACTGGTTTTGCTCTGAGGATTCTGCAGACAATGCAGTTGTTGATGACACGGCGAATGACTTGACGCAGACGGGGAATCCAGAACTTACGGCGTATCTCACTTATGGCAGCTTCGGTGTTCTGATGTTTCATCTCCTTGTGGTAGTGGTCAACCAAAAACATCGTGAAGGGGTGAACAGAGGGCAAGATGATGGGTTGTCGGGCGGCATACGCAAGCCAACTGGCGGCATCAATACATCCAAAGGCTCGAAGCAGCTTTTCACTGTCGATGTACGGCATCAACTTGAACAACTCACTCTTCTCGGGCAGCGGCAGACCACGTTCGATAATAACGATTTCGGCTCCAAAGCTTTGTTGTTGAACTTGACGACACAGCTGCTTTTCGGCGGCCATTAATTCAGCTGCTGTCAAGCCTTCAGCTTCATTGTGACTCTGCGTTCTCCGGCAACGATCGATAAATCTAAGTGCCCATGCGATGATTCTCCTCAGCGTTTTGAAAGAAGAAATACGATCAAGATCAACCAGAGAGTTACTCACCACGATTAAGGAGTACTTCGGGTGAAGCTTCTTCCTCTACGTCACCGGTATCTACAACCATGGTGTCGGCTGGCCAGCAGTCTTCTGGCACCTCCAAAAATGTTGGACCTCTGGGCCAACGTGAAGATGTGCTTAAACTCATCCGCCTCTTAGATCTGGTTGCGTCATCTGCAGGGTTATCGTTAGTTGGTACCCATATCCAGTTAGACTGCTCGGTCTTCGCTAATATTTCCGGCACTCTACAAGCGACAAACGGCTTATAATGTCTGAGCTCGCTATGTAAGCACTTGATAACAGTCGCTGAATCATTCCAAAGGACTAGGCGGGACACATGTATGGAGTGTCCTTCCAAAATGGTGTTCGTTAGATGCGAACCCAGGACGGCAGCTCGGAGTTCTATTCGAGGGATGGTCATCGCTTTCAAGGGATTTGGTTTTTGAACAAACGAAGCTGACATGCGACGGCTGCAAAGACGTCCTCACTGCCGTCGACGAAGACATGAAGCTGAATGTCCTTCGGCATTCCGCCTCGGAAAAAGTAACGATGGATGGTTAAGTTAACAATTTCTGGCAACTGTTCGTGCCACGTTTTCCAAAGTGCAAGCGTTTCTTCAGGCAGAGGCTCATCCCAGGGGATATTTCGTCGCCAAAGCTCACGCATCAGTATTTTGGCGATAACCACAAAGGGGCTGAGAAATCCTAAAGGGTCGAACACCGACATGATGACGCTCAATTGTTGTCTTTTCGTAGGACGTCCCTTGCCTACGATAACGTCGTTGTCCACACGATGAAATTGGAGCTTGTATTTGAAGTCATCATTGGCTGGCTGCCAGTACATTCCTAGGACCTTTTCGGCTTGCAGGAGACTCCCTTCGTCAGGTGGTTCAAGTGGTTTGTCTGGCTCCAATGCGTTGAGAACAGCCAGCGAATTTGAACTGAAGCCTCTAAGCTCAAATCCAGCGGCCTTGTGGATTCTTCGCACCTCAGCTACTACTTCGACAGCTTGTGCAGCGGAGTTAAAACTGTCTACCAGGTCATCAACATAGTGTAACTCGGATATGGCTTGTGCCATCCAAGTAGGTTACGACCGTCTGCATGCTCTGCAGCATTTCTTATCTTGACATAATGCACGGCACAAGGTGAACATGCAGCCCCGAACGTCATGACTAACATCTCATAAATATCTGGCGGTCTGCTGTCATCGCCATCGCGCCATAGGAATCTCTGGGCACATCGATCTTCTGGGCGGACTAGGACTTGGTGGAACATGTCCCTTATGTCCCCGCATACTGCGACGGCTCCTTCCCTGAAGTGAACCAACATCGAAGGTAGCGATTGATATTGCTGTGGGACGTTCAACAAATAGGAGTTTAGCGATATTCCCTTTATTTCGGCGGCGGCATCGAAAACTAATCGGAGCTTACGTGGCTTGTTTGGGTTCACCACACCAAAGTGCGGCAGATACCACGTTCTTGGTCTTGTGTTGGCGACTTCTACTAGCTGCAGCTTTCGGGCGTAGTTCTTTTCTATACAACCCTCGATGATACACTTATAAGCTATAGCAAAGCCCTCGTTCTGTTTCATCTTCCGTTCCACTCCAATGAGACGCCTTAGGGCCATGGAAAAGCTGTCGGGCAGCTCGAAGTCGTCGCTTGCCACAACAATCCCACTCCGAACCTGTCGCCTACTTTTCGTGTTGTTGACTAAAGGATATCCCTAGCCCTTACGTCTTCTTTACTTTCCACTGGCGGTGCAACACTCACTCCAAAATTTTCAGTGCGGAAATAATCGGCAATTAATTGATGAAGCTTTAAATTGCTGTCGCTGTCGGCGTGGGTTAGGAGACATGAAGGTGTAGTGCGAATGTCCGCCGTTGTTGGTCCAAATACCACCCAACCAAGCTTCGTACGGGCAGCGTAAGGACCTCCCTTACGTAGGTACTCGAAGTTTGTTGCTAGCCCCAAGTGGCAGTGATCGAGCCCAGTTAAGAGCTTTGGCTCAGAGCATCGGCTTATAACTTAGGCGTAGTTCTTCTCAGACGGCTTCTAAATTGAATTAAATCACCTGTGCTTAGGCTCTGCATTGGCAATTTGAGGTTCGAGACTCCGTAGACGTTCTTTAGTGGATGCTTCTTTGTCATACCCTTTCCACTCACACTTAAGTTGACCACAACAGTCGGCTCCTGTGTCTGTCTGCCTGCAACCCACTGGATATTTAATTGGCGATGATTTCCCTGAAGACCAAGTTCTGAAATTAAGGAGGCAACCAGCATAGATATAGACGATCCTTCGTCTAGCAGCGCATAGGTATCGACGCTTTTATTCGGTCCGTGTAGGGCGACTGGCATGATGCGGAACAGCAACTTGTTGTCTACGTCGCACCCTTCCTTGGCAAAAGAGTACTACCAGAGTGATTCTGACCAGTTTCGATATTGATGTCCTTGGCTGGATCCATTTGCTGATTAATTTTCTCGGCTGAGACTTCGTGATGCAATTTATGATGACGTCGACTGCAACCATTCGTGGAACAAAAAATCTTAACATGGCAATCACGTGTCATATCTCCCCTTTTAAGGTAGGTAAAGCAAAGGTGATGACGCTTGACATTGGACCATCTCTCTTGAACTGTGGCTCGTATAAAATAGCTGCAGTCACTGACTTTATGGTGTCCTTGACAGATCGGGCACTCAAGGGAAATTCGTCGTGGTTCAGCGGCATGCAACACAGGCAAACGTCTCTTCGGCTCCTTCTCTTCGATGTCTTGAATGGAACAGATCAGCCGGGCGACCTCACACAGCCAGTCACTAAAGTGAACAATAGTTGGGTAAGGAAATATCTGAGAAGAATATCTTGAACACTCCAGCTTCCTACTTATCGGTAGCTTTGACACCAGCTCTTTGAGCAGTGACAGATTTGTTAGATGGTGTTGACCGTTGACCGACTGCAAAAACACTGATAAATTTCTTGTCTTCGTGGCGAACGGGATGAGGCTTACTTGACTTGACTTAGTTGACTGCTGATTAACTGTTCCAGACGACCAAACCGAAATCTACTTCTATTTGCCAACACCATTATGTCGATGACATGCTAGAGAGCGTTGACACCGAGAAGGAAGCGATACGTCTAGCAAAGGAAGTCAAATTTATACACGCAAGGGGCGGATTTGAAATCCGAAAATCCTCATGCAGGAAATATGGCGTTCAAAAATTGAGTGGGACGAACCAATAAACGATGTGATGTTTGAAAAATGGCTGCTGTGGGTGAAATATCTTCCAAAAATAAAACAAATCAAAGTTCCGAGATGTTACTTCAAGTCTACCAGGTTTGATGAGCACGACACATTGCAGCTGCATATCTTTGTGGAATGCTTTTGCGGCCGTCGCCTATATCAGGGTGGCAAAGGGCGATCTTATGGAGAGCAGAATTATTGCAGCGAAATCTAGTGTGGCCCCGCTTAAATTCACATCAATTCCGAGGCTCGAACTTGAAGCAACAAGACTTGTAGGGCGATTAGCAAATAGCATCAAAGACAGTCACATAATAAAATTTGAAGATACATACTACTGGTCGGACTCAAAGACCGTCTTGTTCTGGATTAAGTCAGTTCATCTTGTTCTGGATTAAGTCAATTCAGGGTAAGTGAGATTTTGGAAACAACCGAGATTGACCAGTGGAGAAATATTCCAACTAAGCTAAATGTGAGCGATGATGCTACAAAATGGCAAAAGTTTCATGACATTGACTCATCTCGCAGGTGGTTCACCGTTTCTTATGCAAACAGAGGATAAATGGCCAAAGAAGTTAACAGATTGTGAGGCAACGTAAGAGGAACTGAGACCGTCTGTTCTGTTTCATCGTGCGATCAAAACTCTACCGTTGATCGAACCTAAACGATTTTCAAGCTGGATGAAGCTCATTCGAACACAAGCATTCTTATTCCGGTTCATCTGGAACACCAAAGCTAAAATCAGGGAAGTTTCAAAGCGCATCCACAGTCACATCTCAAAACAAGAGTTTGTAGATGCCGAAAACCATCTCTACCAACAAGCTCAATATGATGTGTATCTACCTATGTCTACCTGTTTATGAACGTAAGCCTTTGGACAAAACCAGTCCAATCTACAAACTGTCACCTTACCTGGACGATTATGGAGTTCTAAGAGTTCGTGGACGTATCGATGCAGCAGTCGAAGCACCCGGCACCATAAAAAGACTGGTTCTTTCACCAAGAGGGCACTGTATAACAAACCTAGTTATCAAATTCTATCATGATATTTATCATCATCGTAACCACGAAACCGTCGTTAATGAGGTCCGTCAGAAGTTTTCAATCCCGAACCTACGAGTTGCTGTCAAAATACAGAGAAAGAAGTGTCAGACCTGCAAGAATCAAGAAGCAATGCCGATACCACCTGAGATGAGCCAACTTCCGCTAGTGAGATTATCAGCGTTAGTCGGCCGTTTACTTACATAGGCCTTGACTACTTTGGCCCGATGTATGTTACCTTTGGAAGGCGAACAGAAAAGCGTTGGGGTGTCCTGATAACGTGCTTAACGACCCGCGCTGTGCATATAGAGGTAGCAAACAGTTTGACGTCGGACTCATGCATACTCGCTATTAAGCGTTTTATTGGCCGTCGTGGAGTTCCTCAGGAGATTCGATGTGATAACGGCACCAATTTCCATGGAGCAGAAAAAGAACTGCAGAAAGTCATAGAACGTCAACAAACCATCTTGGCCAAGGAATTTTCAAGTTCATACACCAAATGGATATATAACCTACCGGCAACGCCACATATGGACGGCAGCTGGGAGAGGCTGGTCCAATCTGTGAAGAAGACGCTACATCAAATCCTTCCGACTAGTAATTCATCGGATGAACTACTGCATAGCATGCTCTTTGAAGTGAAATGAGTGGTCAACTCCCGACCGCTCACATATATACCTCTTGAAAGCGAGTTCGATGAGGTGCTGACACCAAACCATTTCCTTATTGGATCGTCAAATGGAGAAAAACCGGACAGTATACTTTCAACTAGCGCTACTATCCTCCGACAGAACTGGTTAAAATCTCAACAGTACGCCAATAACTTTTGGAAACGCTGGATTCGAGAATATCTTCCTACTTTGACACGCAGAACGAAATGGTTTGGGCCGGTTAAACCGATTGCTATTGGTGACATCGTTGTTGTTGTTGACGAGAATAATCTGAGAAATCTCTGGCCTCGAGGCCGTGTTAAAGATGTTGTCAGCGACAAAAATGGGCAAGTACGCAGAGCAACCCTTCAGACTTCCTCTGGATTCTATGAACGACCAGCAATAAAGTTGGCGGTTATCGATGATCAAAGAGGTAGGTCGACTCAGCATCCAGGCTAGAGCCGTCATACCGGAGGGGAGTGTTGGCGATTGGCAACGCCATTAACATCGAACAAACCTAAATTCAATTCATTTCATCACTAAAAAGAGATGAAACGAGAAAGGACACGGAGACGAAAATTTTGAATTTATTCGTGGCATTCAACGTCTTTTCTTCAACCCGACAGGACATGAAAAAAGTATGCAAAATATTTGTTCCCTTTTTCTAAAGAAAGTTTTATTTAATTAATAAGAAGTAACTTGTAAGACTAAAATAAGTTTGTAATATTTTATAGATAGAAATTTAATTTATATTTTATAGGAAATTTGTAACTGCTTTTATACCAAAATTGAATAAAATAAAGGAGTTAACAATTTCAAAACATCAAGTTCATCTGCTTAAAGCAACATTTTATAAATTTCTTTTGAAAAATAATAAGAAATAAAGTGTGAAAGTCATGTCACAACAAGACGATGTCCCAAACCCTCGGCGAAGTCGGCGATTGGAACAAAAAAAACCGCATAATCAACACCACAGAATGCAGCTGCTCAATTTTTCGTAAGCCAGACAACAACGAAATGCTACAATGCGACATATGTGAATTGTGGTACCACATCATTTGCGTTAAAGTTACGGAAGAAATTGAAAACCAGGATTGGACTTGTGCCAGTTGCAATTCTAATAAAGACAAAACGATTGTCAAAGCATGTTCAAGCAAGTTGGCTAAATCAACGACCAGTTCCAAACGTACTGCCATCGAACTTAAGATATTGGAAGAAAGAAGGGCTTTGCAAGAGAAGAGGAATGAAGAATACTCGTATTTAAAAAATAAGCTGGAAGTTATGATGCAGAGTGATCAAAGTGGTTTGGAGTCGAACGAAGAAGAATCTCCGGAGCGAAAAATTGAAAAGTGGCTACACAAAACCCGTCCGCACCAATAATATCGAGTTGAACAGCAAAGGAACTATGCTGACACAACGGTAATCATCTACAACGTACCACAGCCAATTTGCAATAAAGCAGCCGTAGCTCAAAGCTCAAAACAAAGCCCAAAGGGGACTTCAGATTCCATAATCAACTTTCCGATACCAAAAAATATCCAGCCAGAAGAACAAAATAGGACACAACAATCAGCAGTGCTAACGACTAATAAAATTGGATCTTGTGTTCCTCAAGCTACAAAATCAGAGTTTATTCCTCTGACGGAAAGTCAGTTAGCGGCCCGACAAGTAATGTCGAAAGAGCTTCCGTATTTCAGTGGAAATCCAGAAGACTGGCCACTATTCTTATCCAGCTATGAGAGTAGTACTCAAATGTGCGGCTTCTTAAATTATGAGAACCTTTTGCTCTTGCAAATATGCTTAAAGGGACGTGCGTTGGAGGCAGTGCGAAGCAGACTATTGTTACCCTCAAATGTTCCCAGCATCATGGCGACATCAAAGATGATTTATGGGCGTCCCGAAGTAATCATCAAGACACTCTTGCAGAAAGTTAGATCTGAACCGTCACCTCGTGCAGACAAATTGGAGTCTGTCATACCGTTCTCGTTAGCAGTGCAGAATCTAGCAGCTACCATGGAAGCGTGCAAACTCTGTGATCATCTCGCAAATCCGATATTGCTACAAGAACTCGTTGATAAGCTTCCATCTCAGCTTAAAATGAATTGATGTGCCTCTAGTGCCACAAACCCCAAAAATCAACTCGATGTTTTTTTTTTAAAGGATTATATTCGGAAGTAATCGGAAGCAGAGTTAGAACTCAAATTTCCTCGTACCTGCTATCTATCGATATTTGAAGTCACTAATCCAAACAAACCTGGTAAGACGAGAATAGTTTGGGATGCCGCCGCCAAGGTCAACGGAATCTCGTTAAATTCCGCTTTGTTAAAAGAGCCAGATCAACTTACATCGTTGCTATCAGTTTTATATCATTTTCGAGAAATGGCAATTGCTATCAGCGCAGACATCCGCGAAATGTTTTACCAAATAATTGTGAAAGCAGAAGACCAACACTCTCAAAGGTTTTTGTGGAGTTAGTTAGTTTTGAATGCATTTTATTCTATTAATCAATAACTCTTACATACTAACAAAAAATGCTTAAATGCTAGCTTAAAATTACTAAACAATCTTACACTAACTTACTGGCCCTACATAGGCACTCTAAGCTACTCTAAATTCTTATATCTATGTCTTTCGACTTCATTTACATTTTTTTATATTTTTTTTCTATACTTAAGGCTAAGAAAAACATTGTTAACAAAAACTTAGCATATGGACAAAATTTTGAATTTTTTATAAAAACTTAATATCTAACTTAAAATAAACCTTAGTCTAGCTAACCTACATACACAATACACACATATAAACACATAGCCATTATACACAATAATATACATATATTAGTATATACCTTTATATATACATTTTATATATACTAATATAAATGCTAACCTATACCTATGTAAGCTGGCCATCGCTATTTACAGAGCAAATAGATTGGTCACCTCTGCCTCATTAGTGAGGCTGGTCCGTAATTGACGGAAACGACGACGAAACATCTTCCCCATCATTCAACCACCAGAAATGCTGATGCTGCCGAACGACATCCCTCTTATCGCGATTCACCACCGCCCTACTGAACCTGAGACGATCCACCCTGCCGTGTGCGACGTCTCTGTTGTAGCTGAGTCGCCTGTCCCCAGCTGTCCGAGCTACATGGAAGATTAATGGAACCGCTGATCTATCCTGGATCAACCCTATCTGATCAAGGTAGAGGAATGCTTCCGGTGGAACGAAGCCATTAGAGCGCACACTCTCATGATAAAGGTGATTGGGGTAGAAAGCCCCAGATATCAGGTTATTCGTCGAGGCCATTGTTCTTGCAATGTGCCTTCGAGTCAGCTTAATTACGAAGTTGTTCACTCGTATTAGGTTCGCCCTGTTGTAAAGAACCTCGTTAAGATAAAAAAATTTGTACTCCGACTCTGGTGTTCTGTACAAGCGAAGACAAGCCCTAAGGCAAGCCCTCTCAAACACCCGAATCTTTTCCATTAAGCTTGCTCGTACATTGAACCACACGGGACACCCAAATACCAGCATGGGCCTGATAAGGGCCATGTAGCAGATTATCTTTACCGCGGCATCGAGTTGGCTGCTATAAAACAGTCTCTTTGTGAGGGCAAAAGCGCCTTTAGCTCTGGCTAGAGCAGCATCTACTTTTTTGTTAAAATACAGAAACTGATCTAGCCAGATCCCAAGGTATCTGACTACACTTCGACAGGCAAGAGGCTGTCCGTGTTGTCCAATGATCGAGAACTTTCGCCAATTTTTTCTGGTGTCCTTAGAGGCTCCAGACAACGGCGTCCTAAAAAGAATGGTTTCCGACTTCTGAAAGTTGATTTTCAACTTCCAGTCATCGCAAAATCGTCTTATCTTATCGAAGTCACGCTGTAAGAGAGTATTAATGACCTCGATTTTTGGACCTGTTCTGTACGCTATCAAGTCATCTGCGTACGCAATAGTATGGGGAAGTGAACCTATCAAGTCGCTTGTATAAATGTTGAATAGGGTCGGTGAATTGACCGCGCCTTGCTGAAGACCATTTTTAATTTGAAATATTCCAACAGAAGTCACATCACAATTTTTCACGATGAACTGTCTGTTGGAAAGCATATTAAAAAGAATGTACAAGAGTGGTTTACTGATCCCCAGCCTAGCCAACTTGTAGAAAAGACCCTCTAACCATACAGTGTCGAAAGCTTTCTCCAAGTCAATTAGGCAGGCACCAGTACACTGTTTTTTGCCTTTATTCCATTGGATATCGGACACCAGTTAAGACGCGGCATGTGAGATAGCATGTCCTGCCTTAAAACCGAATTGGTTATCCGGAACTATATGTTTGTTTTCAACCCTCCTAGTCAGAGCTCTATTGATTACTTTTTCGAACACCTTACTGATATTCGGAAGGAGACTTATCGACCGAAGATTCGCCGGATTGGATATATCCTTTCCTTTTTTGGGGATAGGTTGAACCACCACCGTTTTCCAATGCGCTGGATAATGTGCATTATTCATTGCATTATTAAACAGGGTGGTATAAATGTCCACCGCTTCTAGAGGAAGATGTCGAAGCACGATGTTCGGAATACCATCAGTCCCCACTGATTTCTTACTTCTGATTGTGTTGAAGATCTCATGGAGTTCTTCCTTCGAAATGAACGGGGGTAGCTCACCTTCTCTGGCAATGACATTATTTGCCATATTTTCGTCGCTGAACCGGGTGAAACCAGAGCCCTCGGATCGCCAGTTCTCTACTTCATTTCGAATATAGAAGTTGTGCACCAAGACGCGATTGTCCAGGTCTTAATTAGGGCCAATGATATCATTGGCCTTGTATACTTCCTGGAAAGTCGCCCCTATGGCCTCAACCTTCTCCTTCTCACAAAGAAGTCGTCATCATCAGCGGCCTCATTTGTATCAATGCCTGCTATTGTTAGTAACCGTTCGTTGTCTGTTGTCCGGGTTATATTAAGACACTGAAGGTCGTTTTGTTTTTTTCCCCGAAAAAGTTTATTTATTTGCGGGAACATATTCGGGTTGCTGGTGTTTACAGCCCGTACCTTGTTGTTCCAATACAAACTTACAGCAATTCTGTAATTCTCTTTGATTAATGTTCGAATATTTTTAATCGACGACTTCAGTGTCCTAATCTTGTCTGTCTGTAAACTGTCTGTATAAGTTTTAACGTCTTGTCAGAAGTCTACTTTTCTGTCGGTGTAGTGCGTCAATAGTAGGATCGCGGAACAGATCTTCGTTAGTCGTTTGTTTATACCGTCCCTACCCAGAGCACACTCCTCGGAACTGTGGTTCTTTGCGCACTTCACGCATCGAGGCTGCATTTGGCAGTTCGACGCGGCGTGCCCGAACCTCTGGCAGCGAACGCATTGTATAACGCCTTCGCTCCTTTTTAATTTCTCCCAGTGAACCACCTGGTAGTCTAGGACATTGATGCTCCTTAGACTATCCAGACGGCTTTCGGGACTAAGCTGCACCAGGAAAAACAGCAGACCCCGTTTCTCCCGTCTGGCTCTAGCTGTGGTAAATGGCTTTACCCCCACAAATTTGAGTCCTTCGCACTCCTTCTCTTTGAGCAGTGCCAGTATCTCCTCAGGATCAGAAGACGGTTCCAACCCTTTCAGCAGCATCGATTGCCGCTTTTCACACTTCGGTGTGAATGAGTAATGCTCCGTCGTCGTTTCTTTTAGGAGCTCTTTTACTTTCGCATAGCCCTCCACTGTATTACAGTGGATGGCATGGCGATCGTTCCCCAATCTCTTAATATTAAAGTTATTACCAATGACCAACTTACATAGGTCCTTGGTTGCATTTACCTCTAATTTATAAGTGTTGATAAGAGGTACCTTTTCCTTCTTCTTCTGCTGCTGTTGTTGTTGTTGTTGCTGGTGCTGTTGTTGCTGCTGCTGCTGTTTTTTTTGTTGTTGTGGTTGCAGCTGTTGCTGTTGTTTCTGCTGCTGCCGTTGTTTCTGCTGCTGTCGTTGTTTCTGCTGCTGCTGTTTTGTTTGCAGCAGTTGTTGTTTCTGCTGCTGCTGATCTTGTTGTTGCTGCAGTTGTTGTTTCTGCTCTTTTCGTTGTTGGGAGCTCTTCACTTCGGATTGCTCCCTCTGCCTGCGTGCAGTTTGTCTCTGCTTTATTGCAAGCACTTTCTTTTTCAGCTCTTGAATGCTGCTGGTAATATCTTTTATTTGCTCATCCTCATCTTCAGATTCGGACGCAGCTAAAGAGGCAAAGTTGTTGTTGCCCCCCACATACTGCTCTTCATCAGTGATGTGCATCAACGCATCATCTGATTTTTCTTGCGTAGTTGTGTTGTTTGTGTTGTTTCCGTTGCCAAGGCTGCACCCATTTTCATTTTGATTGAATTAGGAGTGGTTCTTGACCTCCTCCGCCTCAGAATCGCTTTCGCCACGGCACCGGCAACAGCATTGTTGATTTTCGCAACTCCTGTTATGGGAAGAGCGGAGCGCTCCCCACCATCCATCGCGTGATTTTATTATAGATTTTTGTTTTTATTTTTCACTAATTAAAAACAAAAAAAAAATTAAAAAGAAAAAGTCTCAAGTTTTTCCAGGGATCGAACTCGTATCCCACAATTAGATGATCGTCGCCGCTAACTGCTAGGCTACCGAGTCTAATACCAAAATATCGACCAATTCTCTTTGGTGTAAACACTAGGTCACTGCTTTTTTTCACTCTAAGAAAGCCGAATACGTTTATTCTCTCCGGAGATCCACGAACGACTGAGATTTTTGTGGAGTCCTAACTTAGGTGTCACACCGAAGGTTTATGTAATGAGAGTTTTAACATTTGGATCGAAGTGCTCGCCAAATAGCGCTCAATTCGTTAGGCACAAAAATGCACGTGAATTCGAAACCCAATATCCAAGAGCAGTTACTTCTATTTGCCAATACCATTATGTCGTTGACATGCTAGAGAGCGTTGACACCGAGGAGGAAGCAATACGTCTAGCAAAGGAAGTCAAATTTATGCACGCAAGGGGCGGATTTGAAATCCGAAATTGGGTGTTCAACTCACCTAAGGTCATCGAAGCGTTCGGTGAGAAGCATATAGAGCGCAAGAGGGGAAAGTGGTGATGCACCTTAACAGATTGTTTTACGAAAGCATCATTGAACGAGCTACTGTGTGGTGAAATTCGCCCAACAAAGAGGCAAGTGCTGCGAGTTGTAATGTCAATCTTCGATCCACTTGGGCTAATCGCAAATTTCCTGGTTTACATAAAAATCCTCATGCAGGAAATATGGCGTTCAAAAATTGAGTGGGACGAACCAATAAACGATGTGATGTTTGAAAAATGGCCGCTGTGGGTGAAATATCTTCCAAAAATAAAACAAATCAAAGTTCCGAGATGTTACTTCAAGTCTACCAGGTTTGATGAGCACGACACATTGCAGCTGCATATCTTTGTAGAATGCTTTTGCGACCGTCGCCTATATCAGGGTGGCAAAGGGCGATCTTAAGGAGAGCAGAATTATTGCAGCGAAATCTAGTGTGGCCCCTTAACATCAATTCCGAGGCTCGAACTTGAAGCAGCAAGATTTGTAGGGCGATTAGCAAATAGCATCAAAGACAGTCACATAATACAATTTGAAGATACATACTACTGGTCGGACTCAAAGACCGTCTTGTTCTGGATTAAGTCAGTTCATCGAAATTACCGCCAATTTGTCGGCTTCAGGGTAAGTGAGATTTTGGAAACAACCGAGATTGACCAGTGGAAATATATTCCAACTAAGCTAAATGTGAGCGATGATGCTACAAAATGGCAAAAGTTTCCTGACATTGACTCATCTCGCAGGTGGTTCACCGTTTCTTATGCAAACAGAGGATAAATGGCCAAAGACGTTAACAGATTGTGAGGCAACGTAAGAGGAACTGAGACCGTCTGTTCTGTTTCATCGTACGGTCAAAACTATAGCGTTGATCGAACCTGAACGTTTTTCAAGCTGGTTGAAGCTCATTCGAACACAAGCATTCTTATTCCGGTTCATCTGGAACACCAAAGCTAAAATCAGGGAAGTTTCAAAGCGCATCCACAGTCACATCTCAAAACAAGAGTTTGTAGATGCCGAAAACCATCTCTACCAACAAGCTCAATATGATGTGTATCTACCTATGTCTACCTGTTTATGAACGTAAGCCTTTGGTGATATTTACCATCATCGGAACCACGAAACCGTCGTTAATGAGGTCCGCCAGAAGTTTTCAATCCCGAACCTACGAGTTGCTGTCAAAATACAGAGGAAGAAGTGTCAGACCTGCAAGAATCAAGAAGCAATGCCGATACCACCTGAGATGAGCCAACTTACGCTAGTGAGATTATCAGCGTTAGTCGGCCGTTTACTTACATAGGCCTTGACTACTTTGGCCCGATGTATGTTACCTTTGGAAGGCGAACAGAAAAGCGTTGGGGTGTCCTGATAACGTGCTTAACGACCCGCGCCGTGCATATAGAGGTAGCAAACAGTTTGACGTCGGACTCATGCATACTCGCTATTAAGCGTTTTATAAGCCGTCGTGGAGTTCCTCGGGAGATTCGATGTGATAACGGCACCAATTTCCATGGAGCAGAAAAAGAACTGCAGAAAGTCATACACCAAATGGATATATAACCTACCGGCAACGCCACATATGAGCGGCAGCTGGGAGAGGCTGGTCCAATCTGTGAAGAAGACGCTACATCAAATCCTTCCGACTCGTAATTCATCGGATGAACTACTGCATAGCATGCTCGCTGAAGTGAAACGAGTGGTCAACTCCCGACCGCTCACATATATACCTCTTGAAAGCGAGTTCGATGAGGTGCTGACACCAAACCATTTCCTTATTGGATCGTCAAATGGAGAAAAACCGGACAGTATACTTTCAACTAGCGCTACTATCCTCCGACAGAACTGGTTAAAATCTCAACAGTACGCCAATAACTTTTGGAAACGCTGGATTCGAGAATATCTTCCTAATTTGAAACGCAGAACGAAATGGTTTGAGCCGGGTAAACCGATTGCTATTGGTGACATCGTTGTTGTTGTTGACGAGACTAATCTGAGAAATCTCTGGCCTCGAGGCCGTGTTAAAGATGTTGTCAGCGACAAAAATGGGCAAGTACGCAGAGCAACCGTTCAGACTTCCTCTGGATTCTATGAACGACCAGCAATGAAGTTGGCGGTTCTCGATGTTCAAAGAGGTAGGTCGACTCAGCATCCAGGCTAGAGCCGTCATACCGGAGGGGAGTGTTGGCGATTGGCAACGCCATTAACATCGAACAAACCTAAATTTAATTTATTTCATCACTAGAAAGAGATGTAACGAGAAAGGACACGGAGATGAAAATTTTGAATTTATTTGTGGCATTCAACCCGACAGGACATGAAAAAAGTATGCAAAATATTTGTTCCCTTTTTCTAAAGAAAGTTTTATTTAATTAATAAGAAGTAACTTGTAAGATAGATAGAAATTTAATTTATATTTTATAGGAAATTTGTAACTGCCTTTGTACCAAAATTGAATAAAATAAAGGAGTTAATAATTTCAATACATCAAATTCATCTGCTTAAAGCAACACAAGGTTAAGATACAAAATTAACAAATTATTACAAACAGATTAACAACAATTAATCTTAAACAGATATAAAAAAAAGAATGGAAAATAGGGGTTTTGGAACTCAATTTGGTTATTTCATACCTATAGCCAAAAAGAAACTCGAAAAATTATTATCAACAAAATTGTTTCCGTATTTAATGACGCTAATTGTCATTGGCATTATTATATAACATTTTTGACTTCACGGCCATTTGTATTTGAAGTGTTTTTGATACAACGGAAAAAGGACAATACCGGATAGTTTTTAGATTTTTGTGTTGTTAGAACCGAAGTTGGATGCTATCTATGGGATCGTTCACCATAGCAACCGTAAAATGTTGGTTCAACAAATTAAAACGTGGGCGTAGATTGATTTTTGTTTAGGAGCGCCGAAGTCGCCCGAAAAACGTGATAACTAAGAAACATGACTTGCTGAAAGCCGAACGAAAGTGAGCAGAGCCCGTAGGCGTGTCGTATGGAACAGTAATCTAATTTAGGGCTGAAAGAGCTTTCGGTTCAAAGGGTGCCCCTGTTGCTCACAGTAGACAACAAGCGAATACGGGTCTAAACTTATATAGTACAGTTTGGTGACCTGTAAGCGAAATCCGCAGCAGTTTTGCATCGAGTCTATATAAAAGAAAAAACTTGCATTTTTGTTCTTAACATCGTTTCGTATTGATCCACCTATAATCAAAAATAATACTTATAAAATAAACAAAATTAAAAAAGTGATTTTCGCAAATTGTTGCCAAAAGTTTTTATTTTTCTAACAAAGCTTTCAATTTAATGTGGTTTAATAAACTTATTTTTTTAAGTACTAGTAACACTAATTTGGAAACTGTCGACGCTTAATAGTCCTATGTTTGTCAAAACGTAATTCCATTTCTTCTAAAACCTTTGGAGTGTATCTGACAACAAGTTTTACTGAGTTAGCAGCCTGCTTTAAAAGCTCAACAGCTTTTTCATGGTTCTCGCCCTCTACAGACTAAATTAGAAAAGATAATATGATTGTAATCAAGGTATCTTCAAAATTACCACTCCGTTCACAGAAAGCAATTGGTC
Organism: Volucella inflata; assembly: GCA_928272305.1. Taxonomy (NCBI): domain Eukaryota; kingdom Metazoa; phylum Arthropoda; class Insecta; order Diptera; family Syrphidae; genus Volucella; species Volucella inflata. The sequence goes on along the minus strand of OV743716.1, from coordinate 86,416,149 downwards.
ACCCCTCTTTAAACCTCCATGCCTGTCTGCAACGCCTCCTGGTATAATTCGAGAAATATAAATAGGTGAATTTTGCTCTTTCCCCCCCATTACGTTAAATCCGAGCCCTTTAATAGTAAAAAAAAAAACAAATAATTAAAAATATTAAACAAACGTAATATAATGTTACCTTCTTCAGTTTTCGGGAGTTCAACAACTCTAGGGTGAGCATGTCCCTCACTTGCAGCAAAAGCAGCAACAGTAGCTTTTGCTGTTGCCGATGCACGAATATCTTGCGACCCACGCATATCTACGGTTTCAAAAACATGTTCGTATACTTCCCTCACTGCGCTAAGAAAATCACTTTGCAGCACTTTTTGAAGAGCAGATAGTTTTGTTGTTGGAAAATCGCCACATGCTTGTAATTTGTCTATCAATTCAATTGATTTTTTGATATCTAAAATGTATTGAAAAGTTAAAAATGCAATAATATAAGAGAAAAGGGGAAAATGTTCAATTTATAAGAGTGTTACAAAAAAATAAACTCAAAATTTGGTTTGCTTCAAGGAAAAATATTTTTAATATTTATATTTAAAAAATTAGCAGCCATTCTTTCAAACCAATCAGACGTATTTTCAAATTCGTTTTCGCTCTGCTGTGTTTACTTAGTTAAAACTTTCGTCTACTTCCCTAAGAGAATTAACAACACAAATCTCGTACATCGTAAGTATGTAGATTTCGTTATGTTAACATCAAAATGTCGGTATACAAAACAAAGAAAATACACTACTCATGGTGGCAGTCCAGATTTACTCGAAAATCCGCCCTCTACTGAGGTTAGCTCAACAGATTCTGGGTAGACATTCATTGCATTTTTATAAAAAGAACAAGGGTATCTCGATCGTCACCACCAAAATCGAATGTATCCAATAAAATAAGTCAGCCGGTAACGTCTATGGACGAAAATCGAGACTCAGAGAAACTCAAGATCTTTGAGGAGGAAATCAACAAAGCTTAATAAAATAGATTACAGTAAGAGCTTAAGAAAAATATAGATTTAATCCGAGAAAAAAAAAGCTTACCGAGAAAATCCAATGGTAAACCTACAAAAACAAGCTAGAAAGACCATTGCGTGTTATAGTTAGAGGACTTCACCCTTCGTGTACCATAGATGACGTTATAAATGATCTTCTTCTATATGTTTTTAAATTGTTGACGCTTCTTATATCATCAAGCATGAGAAGCAGTAGACGGAACAACAGCAAGAAATCGTAGTCAATCGTGGACTCCTGCTGTTTATGCTTTTTTTTTTTTTATAATTTACGCGCGCCTCAAGGGGTTTATGATACCCTTATACTGTTGCCAGGGCGCGGGCGGAAAGATAGAAGGAGAAAAAAGGAAAGCATTGTTGTGATGTAGTTGGTTGGTTTGAAACTCAGATATATTTGGTTTCGACATTGACTCTCCAGGGGTGGGAGTCCGAATAGGACGGAGAATTTTCTTCACTCGGAATGATTCAGGTTGTAAATTTTAACGGTTGTTTTTTGTGCTTGAACACTCCGAGTGAGAAGCGATGGCAGTATTTCATTTATTTTTCATTTTAAATGCATTTTTATTTTATTAATTCATTGATTCTTACATGCTAGACAAAAAACGCTTAAAAATTTGCTTAAATAACTTAGAAAACTATCTTATTCTAACTTACTGGCCTCATGCGGACACTCTTAGTTAAACATAATTCTTAATTTACATGTCTTTCGACGTTCATTAGAGTACTCTTTTTATTATTGCATTAATTTAAGAACTAAAACTAAGAAAATAAATTGTATTAAGTAAAAAACTTAGTAAATGGGCATTTTTTTGTTTTTCTCTTATTATATAACTTATAAACTAAAACTTACAGACTACTTAAAAATAAATCCTAAGCCTACTTAACATACTTAAACTATCTTATTGTATAAGTATAACGTCTTTTTTTGGTGTGGATTACCACTTTTATTAGAGAAGGTTACCCATATCTGTTGTTCTTTTATTTTTTTTTTTTTTTTTTTTTTTTTTAGTTTTTATAATTTTTACTCTTAAAACTACCTTAACCCTACCTACACCTATGTAAGCCGGCCACGGCTAAAAATATTAGGCTGACCAACTCTGCTCCCTAATGGAGCTACCCTGCACTAGAGGAATTCGACGACGGAGCTTCCCCTTCTCCTGCAAGCTATCAAAATTGTTGGTGCTGCCGAGCAACATCCCTCATGTCGCGACTCCCTACCGCCCTACTAAACCGGAGACGCTCCGCACTGCCGTGCGCGACGTCTCTGTCGAAGTTGAGTCGCCTGTCCGCAGCTGTTCGAGCGACGTGGAAGATTAACGGCACCGCTAATCTATCCTCGATTAGACCTTTTTTGTCGAGGTAGAGGAACGCTTCTGGAGGAATAAAGCCATCAAAGCGAACTCTCTCGTAATGCATATAATTGGGGTAGTAAGCCCCAGAGATCAGGTTGTTCGACGAGGTCATTGCTCTTGCAATGTGCCTTCGAATCAACTTAATAACAAAATTGTCCACTCGTAGTAGGTTCGCCTTATTGTACAAGACCTCAGAATTTTATGTACTCAGACTCTGGTGTTCTGTACAAGCGAAGACAAGCCCTCTCAAACACCCGAATCTTTTCCAAAAGACTTGCTCTCACGTTGAACCACACGGGACAACCAAATGTGAGCGAGTTGCCTGCTATAAATCCCAAGGTATCTGACTACATTTCGACAAACAAGTGGCTGCCCGTGTTGTCCCACGATCTGAAACTTTCGCCAATTCTTTCTGGTATCCGTAGAGGCCCCAGACAAAGGCGTCTTTAACAAAATGATTTCAAATATTGTTTAATTTAATCGAAGTCACGTTGCAAAACAATAATAACCTCAATCTTTGGACCTGATCTGTACGCGCCTGTACGAATAACATCATGCCACGCCTTGAAACTGAATCGATTATCCGGAACTTTATTTCTGTCCTCAACCCACTTAGTCAGGACTCTGTGACTTTTTCGAAAACCTTACTGATGTTTGGAAGGAGACTGATCGACCGGAGATTCGTCGGATTGGAGGTGTCTTTATCCCTTTTGTGGATGGGATGTACCACCGCAGTTTTCCAATGCGCTGGATAATGTGCATTATTCATTGCATCCTTAAACAGGGTGGTATAAATGTCCACCGCTTCTAGTGGGAGATGTCAAAGCACAATGTTCGGTATTCTATCGACTCCCACTGATTTCTTACTTCTAATTGTGTCGAAGATCGTTTGAAGCTCTTCATTGGCGATGACATTATTTGCCATATTCTCGTCACTGAACTGGGTGAAGCCCGAGTTCTCGAGCAATGGCAGTACCACATGCTTAGTTTCGATAAGAACGAGAACATAGACGATATATACAGTACTGACAATATACTAAACATCGATATCAAAATCGAGCCATTGCTTGAGAACACAAGATCAATCCCGCCGTGTAACCGTTGTCAGGATTTCAGTTATAGTTTTTATGGGGAAAGTAGTAGAAAGAAAAGAGGAAAGTTTTGCCCAACATTTCTAAAAAAACCGTTATCTTCTAGTAGGCAAACGTATGCGCCTGTCGCGTCGCAAGAGAATAAATAAAGTAGAATTGTCCCAGATCCAATCTCACAAGTTTTTTCTGTAATTCTCGAAAAACTTAAACAGCAGAGCAAAATAATGATTAATTATTATTAATTAAACAATAATTGAACAATCTCGAGCACAAAATTCGCAAAACAGGAACTCAAGTATGAATAAGAAACAGTTGTTCAAAATGGTAACATGAAACGCAAAACGGCTGTTTTCGAGACATCTCTTTCTCAAAATCAATCTAATGATATGCTAAGACAAGTGAAAGTAGGATGATTTTAATATTATTATTATCTTTATTACTAAGCAAAATAAATTACATTCATAATACATGGAGTCAAGCACAAGGGCTTTCGGCTATATAGGTAAATATAATTGGAAAGTCATGAAAGTACTATATATCTTTGATTAATTTGTATGAATCTGATTTACATTTTTTAAATAGAATTATTGATATTCAAATTTTTCAATAGAATAAAAACATATTTTTTATTCCTTTCTGAAGGTGTTTATGGGTTTCATCCCAACAAACTAAACCCTATTGCAACTTCGAATGCACAAGTCTATGGTAAACAGTTTCTAGTACTTTCCAAAGACAAAATTGATTCAGATGGTAGGCACATTGTATTAGTTTCTTAGGTAGTTAGAAAAAAAAGATGTACTATGTGCGCTTCAATTCAATTTCTAATCCCAAATACTTGAAAACATTAGTTCTCACAATATTGAAGCATTGAGGTGTGCAGCTATTTCTCGTTACAGGTTGTGATAATAAAAATGTGCTGGCAATTGCTGCTACGGATGATTGAAAAAGGAAATTGAATAACAGCTCGTGATAAATAAAACATAATTATTTTAGTCTTATCACCTTATAACTAATCTATGCCCAGAGAACCAATGTCCTAAAAGTTCTTAGTCATGACTTATATGTAATGACAATTAAGTCTATGGCAGAGTTTGTTAAATAAAAATAGTACCAGCTATGTGATCAGCAAAATTAAGTTTGAAAATAGAATTATTAAAAATCAGCAGCAGAAGAACTGAATTTTCTGTAACGCCAATTTGGATGTACGAGGGCGGGTCAATAAGTCCGTGACTTTTGGATTAAAACACAGATTTTTTGATAAAAAAATAATTTTATTTTTCAACGTAGTCTCCCTTGAGCTCTATACATTTTGTCCAACGCTTCTCCAATTTTTTTATCCCTTCCAAAAAAATGATTTGTCGAGGTCCTCAAAATAGGCCTTTGTTTCCGAGATGACTTCATCATTGGAGTCAAATCTTTTTCCACCAAGCCATTTCTTCAGGTTTGGGAACAAGAAGTAGTCGCTCGGAGCCAAATCTGGAGAATAGGGTGGATGAGGGAGCAATTCATAGCCCAATTCATGGATTTTTGCCATGGCAACTGCACACGTATGCACCCTTGCATTGTCTTGGTGGAAAAGAACTTTTTTCTTGGCCAAATGAGGTCGTTTTTTTTCAAATCGTCATTGAATCGGTCCAATAAGTTGGCATAATATTCCCCATTGATTGTTCTTCCCTTTTGAAGGTAGTCAATGTGGATTATCCCGCGTGCATCCCAAAAAACAGTCGCCATAACTTTATTGGCTGACAAACCCACCTTGGCCTTCTTTGGCGCCGATTCACCCTTAGAAACCCACTGTTTTGACTGTTGTGATGGATCCATGTTTCGTCCACGGTTACAAAACGGCGCAAAAACTCCTCCATATTGCGATTATACAACGCCAAACCTTCCTGTGAAGTTGTTACACGATTGCGTTTGTGGTCGACTGTGAGCAAACGCGGCACCCATCTTGCGGAAAGCTTTCTCATGCCCAAGTGATCATTCAAAATTGAAACCACTGAGCCATGCGAGATCCCTACGACTTCCACAATCTCTCGCACTTTCAATCTTCGGTCGGCCAACACCATATCGTGAAATTTTTCGATTGTTTCGGGTGTATCGGGTGTAGAGACCTCAACTGGGCGTCCAGGACGTCCGGCATCTTCAGTGCTTGTACGGCCACAACGAAATTCAGTAAACCACTTTTTTACCATTGAAATCGATGGTGCAGAGTCCCCATAGTATTTATCAAGCTTAGCCTTGGTCTCGGTAATGGTTTTTTTCGCAAGAAATAATGCTTAATAAGCACACGAAATTCACTTTTTTCCATTTTCTCCTCAAATTAGTGAGTAGTCTGATAAAAATAGCTGTCAAACACAAACTAACTGACGCAGCAAGTTTAAATTTTGACAGGAGTCAACTGACAGATGCCTGTTGACAGGAGCAGTGTTGCTGTTTCAGTAAAGAGGTCAGAAATTCAAAAAGTCACGGACTTATTGACCCGCCCTCGTACATAGTTTGGCTAGCTTTACAACTTGTTTCCGATATTTAATTTTTCCAATAAAAGAGAATGATCCAAAATGTCAAACGCCTCGTGATATCTATAAAAAGTGCGACAGTAATTTTTTATTATAAAGACTTTCATAATTCTAACCGCAAGATTTCAATAAAGCATTCTCTGTAGATTTTCCAGATTGGAATCTAAATTGGCTCTCACTAAGAAAATGTGTTTTCTCTAGAAAATTCATAATTCTAATTTCCAAAAGTTTTTCAAAGATTCAAGAAAAAAAAAACTTGGAGAAGACAAATTGGTCTATAATTATTAAACGTTTTTTTGGTCACATTTTTAAAAATCGGTATGACCACTGCAGTTTTCAAAGCATCTGGAAATGTACAGTAATATAATATACTTTAACTGAATATATGAGCTCAGTAAAATTTTATTGATAAAATTACCAGACCGAGTATTTATTATTGCTAAACTTGATTACTTAAAAAAAATTATAGTTCTAAACACCTCAAGCGACGAAATTGAATCAAAGAAAAAGTTAACTTCTTGACTCCTTTCCATGCAGACGCAGTTATTGATCAAATAGTTGGTAAAGTTGCTTAAGCTCGCGTTATATAAAGTAATCGAAGCTGCACTTGTGAAGAACTTATTCTTAAAGAAGAATTGGTGTGATGAATTTTACAAAGGAAAATTGTAAAGGTTATCGAAAGAATATATTTAGTGGTGCCATACTGCGGGATTTTGATCCCTAAAAACCGATCGAAATTTAATAATAATCGTAGCAATACGAACTTTAAGTAATAATAATGAATACAACTGTAATATACGAGGGTGGGTCAAGCAAGTTTAAATTTTGACAGGAGTCAACTGACAGATGCCTGTTGACAGGAGCAGTGTTGCTGTTTCAGTAAAGAGGTCAGAAATTCAAAAAGTCACGGACTTATTGACCCGCCCTCGTATAAAACGAGGAAAAACAATGGAGAGAAAAACAAATAAGAAGACAACCCAGCAGCCAAACAACAAGAACATGATATACAATCTAATACTGATGCATATGAAAGTCGAAATATTTAATACTCTTCGCATAATCAAATATAAATGCTATATAAAGTCAATTTTTCCATACCCGAGAAAATTATTTAGGAGCCTTAGTAGTATACCAGAAAACACAGAATCAAAAGAAAATTGTTTAATTGATTTTACTTATCTTAGCATGCCCAATATAACCGAATTAAACATGAATAAACAAAATAATCCACTCCCTTCAAGATCGACAAGTGTGTATTTTTCAAACCCTGTTCCAATCCAAACCATTGATGACATCCTAAATTCGTTTAGAATTCCGGATGCCATTAAAGAGCTATCACGTTTTAATGGTAATCCCAGATTACTGTATGAATTTCTAAATAATGTAGAAGAAATTGTGCAACGCATCGAAACATTTGATGGTACGACAAAATGAAAAATACTACTTCGCGCCATCTGAAACAAAATTGAAGGTGAACCGAACGGAGTTTTAAATATGTATGGAACGACTCTTAACTGGGACAGAGCAGAGCTTTTTGCTGAAATGTGCCTTAATATCGCCTTGTGTGGAATTAAAGAACCACTTGGATCAACCATAAGAGCAATGCGAACAGAAACTCTTGCGTTAGCTTTTGTATAAAGGAACAGAATATCTTTTATATGAAAAAAGAACTTAACCCAGCGAATAACGGAATCCACTCAGGAAAACCGACCAAACAACCTCAATTTTTAGGCCCACAACAAACACAATTTCAACACAAAATAATGAGTAATATTGACAGACAATTCCTAGGGTATTTTAAAAAGAGCTTTTACGAACAATTCCAACTACAACTATATGATATTACCTCAAAATAATTTCATACCCCGATTTAATTTTAATCATAGCAATAATAATCCACCCCACAAGTTCTTAACTTGAACAATAACAACCGACCAATATGACCAATTAATCCACAGTTTGAAAAATTTAAATGAATCAACTAACCTATTTGGCAATAATAATTTCCCTAATACACAACAGAACATTCCCAAACTCCCTCTTCCTGAACCAATGGATACTCTGTTTTAGCAATGAAACAATTCTGTCAACGTACAGCATTTACTAACAGCTCTAACGTATGCAATCACACAACGTCTTCCACACAGCCTAAATACAAGCTCAAAGAGGTTCACAACCTTAACATAGACTCAAGTAACTCCCAACCAGTAGATTCCCAACCAGCAGGTTCCTAGTCGAAAGATTTCAATCCAAAAGATGTCCAGCCAACAGAACCCCAACCACCAGATTAATATTATAATCTGGCAGCAATCGAATCAATGTACTATTGGAACCAATAACATAATTTTGACCGAACAGATTAAAATTTACTAAACACCCTGGAACAATTGGATACTACAGATTTTCCCCAATGAGCTTCCTCAACCCATGATATAAATACACAAGGTTTTACACATTCTTATATCGAAATTTCCTCGCCATCTTCACCATTTATTAGCCCCGAATTTATCAATCCCAATAATCAAATAAATTGCAAACTAATAACCATATCCACAATGTTAAAAACTCATAAACCGTGCGATAAAGCTTATAGGTGATGCTAATATTACACAGTCGATTGACACCCTCGACCACCGACGTAATGTCTCCTGCCTCACCTTGCTCTATCGCTATTTTCACCACCAGTGCTCCGCTGAAATTGCAAGTAGCATTCCGTCCCTTCAAACCTAAACCGTAAACTCAATTCCGGTAGATATGTTATCCCGCCTAACACAAAAACAGTAGTGAAAGTCCCTGTTGATATCCGAAATAGCGATGTATTTATAACAAATACTATCATCAAACCCGATCTTGAAGTTTCCGAATGTATATACACTGCTAAGGAATGGTTTTGTCCAGTAGAAGTTTCTAATAATTCCCCTTATACCCAAATTGTTCTCATTGAACAACCTTTAAAAGTAGACTCTTATCGTTCTAATAACTTTATCGAAATCAATAACTTTGACATTACATGTAATGAGTGTGGAGCACAATCTTGTATAGCAGAGCTTTTGCGAACCTCGCATCTCAATTCCGAAGAATATAAAAATCTTATTAAGATATGACAGTGACAAACAAAAGTGGTATTTGGTAAGAGATTACAGAACTCTGCTCTCTCTAATTAGCATGTAAATTTATTTATATAGTAATAAATTATAATAATAATAGATTACAGAAAATTAAACGAAGAATCTGTATCTGATCGTTACCTGATACCGAACATAACAGAAATACTTGACACCAAATCGAGATGGACCACAAAAACATACCTTATGGCTTTTTCTTTTGACGGCGGTCACTATGAGTACTAGCGTGGACGTAAGAATGCTCCAAGTATCTTTCAAAGAGTAATGGACAATATTCTTAAAGACCTCATAGAAACATCCTGTCTCGCATATTTGGATGGCATTATAAATATTTCACATCCTTACAAGTATTTATAAAACTGAAAGAACCAAATTTGAAAATACAGTTGGATAATTCTGATTTTCTTAAAAAATAAATTGCCTTTCTACGGCATGTAGTATCAACTAACGGTGTTAAGCCCAACCCTGACAAAATTATCGCAATAAAAAACGTTCCCCTTCTAAGAACACAAAAAGAAATATGAGTTCTTCTCGGATTACTTGGATACTATCGAAAACTCATTAAAGATCTCGCTAAACTTGTCAAAACACTGACAGAATGCTCAAAAAAGATCGTAAAATTAGTCTTAACGACAAATATATTCAAAGTTTTGAAACCTGCAAAAATATTTTAACCAATGAGCCAATTAACCAATATCCTGACTTCTTAAAACCATTTAACCTGACTACAGATGTCGGTCCTATAGGACATGACAAGACTATTTGCTTTGCGAGTACCTTGTCCTGCCATAAGTTCTGTTACAAAATTTCCAACGCTTATGTTCAAAACTTCTTGCGGGAATAGAACCGTTAAATTTTTTTCCAGAACACATGCACTAGTCAGTTTGGTTTTAATTTGCAAACTATAAACATGGAGAGGGGCGTTAAAGAGAGTCGAGTCGCGGTAAAAGCGTTGCATAAGTACGGAAAGAGTGCTGGCCAAATTTTCGAATTGCTAAAACCACTCGGAATATCGAGAATATTCGTTTATAGGGTTATTACTCGCTTCGGCGAATTGTCTGAAGCAGAGGGCAGGCCAATAACTGTTCGCCCACATGTCGTCCGAACGAATGCGGTAGTAAAGGCAGTGCGTGAACGAATTCCGAGAAATCGCCTTAGGAAGCAGAAGATCATGTCCAATGAATTGGATATATCAACCACATCCATGTCTAGGCTGATTCGGGATGATCTGCATATGAAAGCTTATCGTCGGTCCACGTGTCATCTTCAAACTCCTCAACTACAAAAAATTAGCCCGGCAAGATGCAAGCGACTTTTGCAGTGGCACGCGGACAATGGCCATGAAAACATTCTGTTTACGGATGAGAACATTTTTACCGCGGAAGACGTTTTCAACAAACAAAATTACAAAATTTATACCACATCATCTAAGGAAGCGAAAAAAGTTGTTCCAAGTGTTCAACGTTGACATCATCCCGCTTCCGTAATGGTTTGGTTTGGTTTGCTCCAGCGTACAAAGGCAAAGTTACGCAGGAGTGGCTCAGAGTCAATATTTCTGGCTTTATAGCAGCAAAAGATTACTCGTCGGGGAGTCCAAACCTAAATCCACTGGATTATGGTTTGTGGTCAGAATTGAATAACATGGCCGGCAAGACCCCCACAGAAACTTGGAAAGCCTTAAAACAGCATTAACCAGACCAACGTCGACGATCTCCATGGAAACCGTACGTGCCGCTATAGCGCAATGGCCACCCCGTTTGGAAGCTTGTGTTAAAGCAAAAGCCAGTCATTTCGAGTGAATTCAATTTTTTTTTAATAACCAATATTGTGGTTATTTGTGAAACAATTTGGAATACAAAATATTTCCTGTTTTTTTTTTATAGCATTTTATATTTGTAACAGAACTTATGGCAGGACTAGGTAGAACACTAACAACAAGAGAAACTGACTACTCAACAATCGAAAAAGAGCTGTTAGCCATTGTTTGGGCAACCAAATACTTTAGGCCACACCTCTTTGGTCACAAGTTCAAAATATTAACGAACCCTTAGCCAGGCTTATAAGCTTGAAAGAGCCAAACTCCAAGCTAATCCGATGGAGACAAAAACTCGAAGAATATGACTACGAGATAGTCTATAAAAAAGGTAAACTAAATACAAATGCATATGCATTGAGCAAAATCAAACTCAACGACCCTAAAACCAATACTTTCAGTGTTATCAATACCAACGATGGTGCGTCAAATCAAGGAACTTCTGGTACCACAATCCATTCAACCGAAGAAAATCTGGATGACGGGATCTATATATCTGAAAGACCTCTTAACGATTTCGCCCTTCAGATAGTTTTAGAAAAATCGGACTAAAGCCCTTCAATAACTATTAATGCACCCTTTCGAATTAGCAACGCAAAATTATTAAAAAGCCTGAGTTTACGGAGGAAATAATGATAGATATACTAAACAAATATACACCACGCAATAAAGTTTCGACAATTTTTAAAGACAATAATATATTCCGAATTCTTCAGTCAACATACTCAAAATACTTTTCCCAGAACAATGACGAGCAAGATCGAATTATAAAAAAATATCTCGAATTTAATAATCATAGAAAAATGAAACAATCCTTCACCCACAAGACAATTTTTTTTCCCTTTCATGAAAACAAAATTACAGAAACCATTAATCGCTGCGAGAAATGTCAGCTACTCAAATATGATAGAAGCCCCCAAAGATTAAACATGAGACCCAAAAATCCCTCAAAAGCCATTAGATATAGTTCATATTTACATACGAGGGCGGGTCAATAAGTCCGTGACTTTTTGAATTTCTGACCTCTTTACTGAAACAGCAGCACTGCTCCTGTCAACAGGCATCTGTCAGTTGACTCCTGTCAAAATTTAAACTTGCTGCGTCAGTTAGTTTGTGTTTGACAGCTATTTTTATCAGACTACTCACTAATTTGAGGAGAAAATGGAAAAAAGTGAATTTCGTGTGCTTATTAAGCATTATTTCTTGCGAAAAAAAACCATTACCGAGACCAAGGCTAAGCTTGATAAATACTATGGGGACTCTGCACCATCGATTTCAATGGTAAAAAAGTGGTTTACTGAATTTCGTTGTGGCCGTACAAGCACTGAAGATGCCGAACGTCCTGGACGCCCAGTTGAGGTCTCTACACCCGAAACAATCGAAAAAATTCACGATATGGTGTTGGCCGACCGAAGATTGAAAGTGCGAGAGATTGTGGAAGCCGTAGGGATCTCGCATGGCTCAGTGGTTTCAATTTTGAATGATCACTTGGGCATGAGAAAGCTTTCCGCAAGATGGGTGCCGCGTTTGCTCACAGTCGACCACAAACACATGTGCAGTTGCCATGGCAAAAATCCATGAATTGGGCTATGAATTGCTCCCTCATCCACCCTTTTCTCCAGATTTGGCTCCGAGCGACAACTTCTTGTTCCCAAACCTGAAGAAATGGCCTGGTGGAAAAAGATTTGAGTCCAATGATGAAGTCATTTCGCAAACAAAGGCCTATTTTGAGGACCTCGACAAATCATTTTTTTTGGAAGGGATAAAAAAATTGGAGAAGCGTTGGACAAAGTGTATAGAGCTCAAGGGAGACTACGTTGAAAAATAAAATTATTTTTTTATCAAAAAATCTGTGTTTTAATCCAAAAGTCACGGACTTATTGACCCACCCTCGTATATTACAGTTGTATTCATTACTATTACTTAAAGTTCGTATTGCTACGATTATTATTAAATTTCGATCGGTTTTTAGGGATCAAAATTCCGCAGTATGGCACCACTAAATATATTCTTTCGATAACCTTTACAATTTTCCTTTGTAAAATTCATCACACCAATTCTTCTTTAGTGATTTGACATTGGTCAGTAATCCGCTGATTTAAATCAATGCACAAATAATTTAAGTAATATTTTATTACACAATATCAGTCAACCGCTGATTTGAATAACTGTGCGAATACAATAAGAATTGTACCGAAACCAACTGCGCCAATTATGGTTGTTAAAATAATGTTGGAAAAAAAATCTTTTCGAACTTTATTTATTTATTGAAAGGTTAATTACAACTGAACTTATTTCTAATTTTTATTGAAAATGTAAATCGAGTTTGCAATATTTAGGTTATTCCAACAATTACACGTGCCTAATGCAGCTAGACTTTTTTGGAATTAACCTGTACAGTGTTTGCTGAATACAGTATTTTAATTATTGATTTTTACAAAATGCTGATAAAGGAAATTACAATTGGTTGACTTAGGGTTCTGGGAAGTGGTTGAATTGTAACTCGCGTTCAATAAGTTCTTCACAAGTGCAGCTTCGATTACTTTATATAACGCGAGCTTAAGCAACTTTACCAACTATTTGATCAATAACTGCGTCTGCATGGAAAGGAGTCAAGAAGTTAACTTTTTCTTTGATTCAATTTCGTCGCTTGAGGTGTTTAGAACTATAATTTTTTTTAAGTAATCAAGTTTAGCAATAATAAATACTCGGTCTGGTAATTTTATCAATAAAATTTTACTGAGCTCATATATTCAGTTAAAGTATATTATATTACTGTACATTTCCAGATGCTTTGAAAACTGCAGTGGTCATACCGATTTTTAAAAATGTGACCAAAAAAACGTTTAATAATTATAGACCAATTTGTCTTCTCCAAGTTTTTTTTTTCTTGAATCTTTGAAAAACTTTTGGAAATTAGAATTATGAATTTTCTAGAGAAAACACATTTTCTTAGTGAGAGCCAATTTAGATTCCAATCTGGAAAATCTACAGAGAATGCTTTATTGAAATCTTGCGGTTAGAATTATGAAAGTCTTTATAATAAAAAATTACTGTCGCACTTTTTATAGATATCACGAGGCGTTTGACATTTTGGATCATTCTCTTTTATTGGAAAAATTAAATATCGGAAACAAGTTGTAAAGCTAGCCAAACTATGTACGAGGGCGGGTCAATAAGTCCGTGACTTTTTGAATTTCTGACCTCTTTACTGAAACAGCAACACTGCTCCTGTCAACAGGCATCTGTCAGTTGACTCCTGTCAAAATTTAAACTTGCTGCGTCAGTTAGTTTGTGTTTGACAGCTATTTTTATCAGACTACTCACTAATTTGAGGAGAAAATGGAAAAAAGTGAATTTCGTGTGCTTATTAAGCATTATTTCTTGCGAAAAAAAACCATTACCGAGACCAAGGCTAAGCTTGATAAATACTATGGGGACTCTGCACCATCGATTTCAATCGTAAAAAAGTGGTTTACTGAATTTCGTTGTGGCCGTACAAGCACTGAAGATGCCGGACGTCCTGGACGCCCAGTTGAGGTCTCTACACCCGATACACCCGAAACAATCGAAAAAATTCACGATATGGTGTTGGCCGACCGAAGATTGAAAGTGCGAGAGATTGTGGAAGCCGTAGGGATCTCGCATGGCTCAGTGGTTTCAATTTTGCATGATCACTTGGGCATGAGAAAGCTTTCCGCAAGATGGGTGCCGCGTTTGCTCACAGTCGACCACAAACGCATGTGCAGTTGCCATGGCAAAAATACATGAATTGGGCTATGAATTGCTCCCTCATCCACCCTATTCTCCAGATTTGGCTCCGAGCGACTACTTCTTGTTCCCAAACCTGAAGAAATGGCTTGGTGGAAAAAGATTTGACTCCAATGATGAAGTCATCTGGAAACAAAGGCCTATTTTGAGGACCTCGACAAATCATTTTTTTTGGAAGGGATAAAAAAATTGAAGAAGCGTTGGACAAAGTGTATAGAGCTCAAGGGAGACTACGTTGAAAAATAAAATTATTTTTTTATCAAAAAATCTGTGTTTTAATCCAAAAGTCACGGACTTATTGACCCACCCTCGTAGCATTAAAAACTGTCAAACTGTACCCACTATTGATAAATTTTCAAAATATTCCTCAGCCTTTACTCTTCCAACAAGAAGTAGTATTTCAGTCATTAAAGCTTTAAGAAACTTTATAACATTTACGGAATCCCCAAGAAACAAATTCGGAATTTACAGCCAATATATTTAAAACTTTTGTGAACAGTACGAAATAGACCTGCATTATACATCATTCCAACAAACGAGTAGTAATACAGAATTGTCCTATCTAAAAGAAAAGAAAAGAAACTAGGTACAGACCATGACGACATTTTATCAGATACAGTAATCACATACAACAATGCTATTTACTCAACAACGAAACACAACCCTACGAACCTTTATTTAGCAGAACTTATATATTCGACAAAAATACTACCTTGATCAAAAAGTTCCCGCCAACACACACAGAGATAGATGTACTCTTGGCCACGTAACTTTTGCAAATGTCAAGCTATGACGCTAAGATTTAGAGGGAATATCAACAACAGATGTACCAACTTAACAAAAAAGATCAAGGTAGTATTACTTTTAATAATGAACATGATTACTTCCTAAAGCTCAATGAGTTCCAAACAATCCCTTCTATAAAAGAAAAAGTTGAAAAATTATCTAATTCAAGAGCAGATAAACTCATCAAAACTAGGGAAGAACCTACAGATAGGGACGAAAATAAGACTATTTTTAGAAAATAATGTAAAAGAAATAAAATTACAGCACGATTTACGAAACATAAAGTTAAAACAATTAAGAAAGTAACATTGCAGCTTCTAGCTCCTCTTTCTCAGGATTAACATCTAATTTATTATATATATTATATAATTTATATAATAATATTAATAGTAACAAAAAA
This sequence comes from Volucella inflata, assembly GCA_928272305.1. Classification (NCBI taxonomy): domain Eukaryota; kingdom Metazoa; phylum Arthropoda; class Insecta; order Diptera; family Syrphidae; genus Volucella; species Volucella inflata. The sequence goes on along the minus strand of OV743716.1, from coordinate 86,400,265 downwards.
GCGGACAAGTGCGAGTTGACCTCGCATGGAGAGGTCAAATATATGATATATATATCCTGATATCCTCCTCAGGATTCTACAAACTTTAGGTCAACTAGAAATTCGCGACTAAGACTAGGAACGGAAGGGAAAAGAACAAACTACAACAAACTTATAAATATAATTGACTTAGATTCCTATGAAAACAATATTAAACAAATAAAAGACTCAATAACAGTTTTCGAAAAACACACTTTACACAAAGATTCTACTGGTATAACCAGACTCAAACTACACGAACTAGAAATAAAACTGAACTCACTTTTCCAAAAAAAAAAAACAAATAATAATAATAATAAAAGAGCACTTTTTTGGAGGACTAGGAGCGATATTTAAAGGAATTGCAGGAAACATGGGTGCGAACCATTCACACAATTTAAATATTGCAATAGAAAAACTTAAATCCGAAAATGCTAATATCAAGGGTACAATGTTAAGTCAGATAAACTTAAACTACACACATTAACAAAGAATAAGAAAATATTGAAAAATTACTTACACATTATCAAGAATTGGTGAAAAACAGAATTGAATAAAATAAAAATATAATATCTTACACACGCCAGCTCAATCTAATTAATTACTATATTGACCTTTTGACTAGTCATATTTCAAATGTAGCAGAAGCTATTTTGCTTGCAGGACTTAACATAATTCCAAAATTCATTTTAAATCCAAATGAGTTGGAAACAATATATGATATATTTCAGAGACAGTCGATAGATATTATATCGGATGAACATATTTATGAACTTAAAGGTCAATAAGCTTACTATAATGATTCCAAAATAATCTTCAATATCCATATTCCGAATTTATCCTCAGAAAATTTTTCCTTACACCATATTATCCCTCTTACCATAAACCAAACAAAAGAAATCAAAACAAAGTCATATTTAATTCAGAGAGTGTTCAGTTATTCGATGAAATATGTCCAAAAGTAGAAGGTTTATATTTTTGTAAAACAACAGTATGCGAGGAGAAAACAGAACATTCTACATGTATAGGCCGCCTCTTGAGCAACAAACCAGCAAATTGTACTATACATGATATTGGTTTAGTACAAACTGTTCGATTCATAAACCGGTTCAAACCGAGTTACAGCTAAACCGATGTTATTTTTATCAAACCTAGTTTGCAAAACTGATAGAACTATTTGAATAATTAAAACTGTATTAAACCAAGTTGAACACACGATTCGGTTTCAGTAGATTAGGAAAAGTAAGGACAATGCACTTACACATGAATATACAATCGAGTTGGAAATACATACATTTTTGAGTTTCGGTTATCGGTTTCAGTTCGGTTTCTTATGAGACGGTGGCACCTGAACTATTTGCTCTTGTTTTTTCTTATCGTTGATTTCACATATTTACATTAATTTGTTTTGTGTATGCGCTGTTTTTTTTGTGTCAGCGAGTCAATTGAGCGTATACATCGGTTAACGAATTTAACTCTGTTTTAATATACTCGTTTAAGAAATCGAGTTGGAAAATAGTATATTGTTTTTGCACAAGCCAAGTTAAACCGAGTTTGCCAACTCGGTTTGCTTAAATTCCAACTCGTGTTAACACAGTTTGAGAAATTTTCGGTTTGGTACAACTCCGGTAAGATCAGCTAGTCTGACCGCTTGGTGAAAAAATTTTACTTAAGGTTGTAAGGGAAATTCACACCAAAGGAAACAAACTACTGGGATTGTGGGTTCTTTGGGACTTTTCCGGTTGTGAGCGAACGATGTTAACTGCGGTAGCGAAAAACGAGCAATAAAAAGCGGATAACGAGCCATGTGTCAACGAGTTGGACGTGCAAGAGAGCTCACACTTAGCTTATATTAGTATTTATAGAATACAATTGGTATAAAAACTAACGAAAATGAATTATCAAAAATATGGCGGATCGAAATTCGTAGGCGCCAAATTCAAAAAATGATCCAAATTTAGTACAATGAAAGATTCACAACTTAACATTTCAAAATTAATAATTCAAACTATGTAGATTACAATGTAAAAATAAATTATTATGATGAAGTGCTCCAACATTCCGCTCCCTTTGAAAGGTCTCTTTCAAACAGGAATAACAGCAAGCTTTCGAATTGGACGTCGTATAACGCCTTTTGTCGTCCGGATATCAGCAACTCTCACCTTGGGTTCATTACCAGGAATGGTACTAATAACTGCCAGGCCCCTTCTTTTGGGGAGGAAGGTTATCTTCATGGACGATGACCATTGCATCAGCTTCCAGATTCTGTTAAGGGGTTGACCACTTTGATCGTTGTTGAAGTTCGTTGACGTATTCGACAACCAGCGCTCCCAAAAATGGGTTTTAACAGCGGTTCTGCGACGCCACCATTGCAGGTTATTGACGTCAGATACATCATCTGGTGCTTTGGGAATCGGCTTTAGCGCTGCTCCGATGAGAAGGTGCCCAGGAGTCAAAGGTTCCAAATCATTGGGATCGGTAGATAGCGACGATATTGGCCGGTAATTCATCACGGCTTCGATTTCGACCAGTGACGTTGAAAGCAATGTCAGCTTAGCCTTGAGTAGACTTCGATACAGATGACCGTTTGCAACCTTGACAGCGGCCTCCCAGAGCCCATTAAAATGTGTGTCATTAGAATAGAAGTGACCAATTATTTCAAGTGATTTTTGTTGAAACAACATTCTGCGGAGTTCTTTAAGTTTTGAGTCCACCCCTACTAAGTTTGTAGCATTATCAAAAAAGATTTCATGAAAAGAGGAAGACCTCGACGACCAATCAGAGCTTTAAAGCCGTCTGCAGACAAATCTGCTTCAAGGTGGACAGCCTTTGATATAAAGCAGACAAAAATTGCCACATAAGTCTTATTAGGAACCTTGCCACGAATCCTATAGAAGGTATGGATGGGCCAAAATCCACACCACAACGAGAAAAGGGCCGAGACGAAATAAGTCTTCCAGCAGGTAGATTACCCTAACCATTGAAAGAACGAAGTTCGACTTCTTTGGAGAAAGAAGTGGATGTTTCTGCTCTTCAGGAATATCTGCATTTTTCAGTCGACCTCCTTCTTTAAACAATTGGATTCCGTTAGACTCATCCATGAACGAGCTTAAACATTTCAATTTCGTCAGCAAAAGAATATTTTTGAATAATCCATACGATTTTATGGGAAGCGCAATCCAGTTCCATGGGCGTAAGAAGCGAAAATGCGTATTGTCCTTCTGTAAGAGCTATATTTAGTAAATTCGGTGCATCATCTGGATGTTTTTTGCCAAGCTATGCGATTTTTCTCTTTTCCAATGTAAGAAAGTCTGAAGTAAGTTCTTCATTCAAGTGTAAGGGCCATTTTCAGGGCCTGCTAACAAAAACGGAGGTTTAGAAAACCATATCGAGTCCCGCAGCTCCTGGGTCGTACAGCCTCGTGACAATATCGGCGGGGTATTCTTTTGTTGGTACATGTTCCAGACGACCGACGTCTTGCGCATTTTCTTGTATTTCTGCTACTCGATTTCCTACGAACGTTGTGAGTTTTGAAGTATGGGTGAAAATCGAATGCAACACAATGCTAGAGTCTGTCCAAAAAAAGATTTTCGATTACGATTTATTGAAAATTGGTTCAATTTTTTACCACAATTTGTAGAGAAGGTGAGCACCACAAAGTTCTAGTCGAGGGAGTTGTTTCTTTTCTGCCGGTGCCACCAAAAGTTTAACGAATACAAATACCGATGTATCGGTGATTCTGGTGTAAATCCAAGATCTATATGAGACGCGAGACGAAACGAACCATGGGACAGAAATGCGTTTGAGGGAATATGAATCAAGTTCTCTCTGTGTTGGTTCCCAACACAACATAAAACATTTAAATATTTACAATGTTTAATTCTAAGTTGACAAAACTAAAACACCACCGAACACCACAGATAAAAACACGAAATCGAATGTCAACATCCTCGTAACAGATGGTCTCCCTCTGCTGCACGTACCTTAAAGAAGATCAGCAGTCATATCACCGTCCCCAAATTGATCATGGCTGACTTAAAGACAAGGAGAAAGGATGCACGTTTGAAACGATTAGTTTCTATATACATGTTGAATAGGGGCGATTAATAATTGTAAATGTATAACACTTATGAAACACAATACATGTAAACATACACATACATAAAAGTAAAATCATATCTTAAACCATGATCTTCTTTTCTGTACCTTTGATGTGAAATTGTCTAAAACTGTTATCCCAGATAACTTCGCGTTTAAAGATTTCAATTCCATTGACTTAAATGCCCTCCAAATTGCTACTTTTTCAGGGGGCAATGCCGCTTAATGGCTGATCCGAATGAAAAAGTGAAAGAGCTTCAAGCTATTTTAGCGCAATTGTTCGATCAATATGTACGAACTAAAACGGTCAAAATACACACCAGAGCATGTCCATGGTTTACGTCTGAAGTGGTTTGCTCTATTAAAAGAAGAGATAAATTGTATAGTAAGTGGAAGCATAGGCCGTCTAATGATAACTGGTCAGCGTACAAAGCGGCACGTAACTACGCCACCTTAGCTGTAGGCACATCAAAGAAAGAATATTTCGCCTCTAAGCTGAATATATCCCTCCTGCAAAGAAACTTTGGAGTAACTTGCGTAAAATTGGTATATCCAGTAGTAACGACAACTCTAAATCTCAATCCCAATGAACTAAATCATGCATTTCTGGGAGATGATTCCAGTATAAATGAATTTGATTTTAGTCAGACTGAGGATGTAGTGCACTCGCTGCCAAGAAGATTTTGTAGTAGTCACTGAAGACGAAATTATCCAATCCGTAAGAGCTATCAAATCTGACTCCATAGGTGAAGATGGCGTACCAGTACGTTTTATTAAGCTTATATTACCGCAAATTGTTCCTCATCTCACACATGTAATCAACTGGTGCATTACAACATCAACGTTTCCTCAGTTCTGGAAAATCGCGAAAATTTTACCTATCGCAAAGAAAACCTAGCCAGTATCTCCTGCCGATCTTAGACCGATAAGAATTCTACCCTGCTTGTCCAAGGCTTTCGAGAAAATAAAAGCAACACAAATCACGAAGCACCTGTCATTCAATAAGTTACTGAGTGCTCAGCAATCTGGTTTTAGAGCTAACCACAGCTGTTCCACAGCCATGGTCAACTTACCTGAAGAAATAAGACAACATTTTGACAGGGGTCACGTTCCACTCCTTTATCTGCTGGATTTCTCGAAGGCCTTCCATAAAGTAAATCATAAAATTTTGTGTTGGAAGCTAAAGAACTATTTTGGATTTAGTGAAATTACTAAGTAGTTTTCTTTCCGGTAAGTCGTAAAGGGTTGTTTCGGGTGAACGTAGTTCTTCATTTGTGGAAATCCAAGAAGGTGTGCCACAGGGCTTAATATTGGGACCGATTCTCTTCGCCATGTTCATAAATGACCTGCTATCAGTGTGCAGACACTCTTCAGTACACCTACATATATGTAGATGATGTTCAACTACACGTAGCGAGACCGTACTTCAACCTAAATTAACTCGCCTTTCTCATTAATGATGACTTCAAACGCATACATTCTTGGTCAGTGTCAAATGGGTTACTACTATTATTATTAATATTATTATTTATTTAATACTTTTTTACAAATACGTTATAAACAGGAAGTACAAGGAACAGTAAGAGGGCGGGTCAATAAGTCCGTGACTTTTTGAATTTCTGACCTCTTTACTGAAACAGCAACACTGCTCCTGTCAACAGGCATCTGTCAGTTGACTCCTGTCAAAATTTAAACTTGCTGCGTCAGTTAGTTTGTGTTTGACAGCTATTTTTATCAGACTACTCACTAATTTGAGGAGAAAATGGAAAAAAGTGAATTTCGTGTGCTTATTAAGCATTATTTCTTGCGAAAAAAAACCATTACCGAGACCAAGGCTAAGCTTGATAAATACTATGGGGACTCTGCACCATCGATTTCAATGGTAAAAAAGTGGTTTACTGAATTTCGTTGTGGCCGTACAAGCACTGAAGATGCCGGACGTCCTGGACGCCCAGTTGAGGTCTCTACACCCGAAACAATCGAAAAAATTCACGATATGGTGTTGGCCGACCGAAGATTGAAAGTGCGAGAGATTGTGGAAGCCGTAGGGATCTCGCATGGCTCAGTGGTTTCAATTTTGAATGATCACTTGGGCATGAGAAAGCTTTCCGCAAGATGGGTGCCGCGTTTGCTCACAGTCGACCAAAAACGCAATCGTGTAACAACTTCACAGGAAGGTTTGGCGTTGTTTAATCGCAATATGGAGGAGTTTTTGCGCCGTTTTGTAACCGTGGACGAAACATGGATCCATCACAACACACCAGAGAACAAACAACAGTCAAAACAGTGGGTTTCTAAGGGTGAATCGGCGCCAAAGAAGGCCAAGGTGGGTTTGTCAGCCAATAAAGTTATGGCGACTGTTTTTTGGGATGCACGCGGGATAATCCACATTGACTACCTTCAAAAGGGAAGAACAATCAATGGGGAATATTATGCCAACTTATTGGACCGATTCAATGACGATTTGAAAAAAAAACGACCTCATTTGGCCAAGAAAAAAGTTCTTTTCCACCAAGACAATGCAAGACACATGTGCAGTTGCCATGGCAAAAATCCATGAATTGGGCTATGAATTGCTTCCTCATCCACCCTATTCTCCAGATTTGGCTCCGAGCGACTACTTCTTGTTTCCAAACCTGAAGAAATGGCTTGGTGGAAAAAGATTTGACTCCAATGATGAAGTCATCTCGCAAACAAAGGCCTATTTTGAGGACCTCGACAAATCATTTTTTTTTTGGAAGGGATAAAAAAATTGGAGAAGCGTTGGACAAAGTGTATAGAGCTCAAGGGAGACTACGTTGAAAAATAAAATTATTTTTTTATCAAAAAATCTGTGTTTTAATCCAAAAGTCACGGACTTATTGTCCCGCCCTCGTATATACAAATAGAAGAAATGTATTAAGAAGAAAAAAATATCTGCAATCTATAGTTCTTAAGGAACTAGAAGCGAGAGCATATTCACAGGCAAAAACGATTAACAATTAAATTACGAATTGAATGAGTGGGGCCATTAAAGAATAACTTAAAAAGCAGTAACAAATATAAAAAGATGGTAATTTATAGAAATTAACATAAAAAGCAATAAAAAAAAATAAAAAAATACATTTAAAGCGAAAATTATCTACACACACATTGTGATGAGGTACTTGGACGAGATTTAGTTCATTTATTCTAAGTCGGTAGTTAGATGAGCGTCTATTTAATAAATAGCCAGATATTTTGAAGAATTTTTTGAAGACTTTATAGCAATATAAATGTTTCTAAGGTAAAATGTTAAGGTTTTTAAAAGGCACTAAGCTATTATACCGTCGGTTTGTGTTTTTGTGTTATGAGGAGAGGATGCATTTTATTAAGGTGAGTGCCACCCCAGGAAGATAAACCATATTCCAGTTTAGAATGCACTAAACCATAATAAGTACGCTTAAGAAGATCCTGTGAGCAGTAAGACTTTACAAAATAGATTAGTCTAATAGCTGCCACGAGATACTTCTTAAGCGCAGTTGTGTGTGCCGACCAATTCATCTTCCAGTCAAGCAGAATTCCAAGATATTTGAACTGATTAACTTTAATTATACCAAAACATTTGTCAGAGCAAGATTTTTTATCAAAATACGTCTGCGAACTTACGTCAGAGCTACAAACAGTCATACTATGCTTACATCTATTACAGTTGCTACTATGAAACACGAAAGGTACATAGTCTACTTCTATTCCACTCTGATTAAACAACATAATTTTTGTTTTGTCACTAATAACCATTTTATGCATTTTGAACCAATGACTTAGAGTTTCAATATCATGATTGATATCAGCACATAGATTTAATGATGAATTGTTTGTGAAAACACACGCCATATCGTCCGCAAATGCTTTGATATTTTGATTCCTGGCTGGGTCACCAACAATTTTTCAAATCACCATCGCCCTTTCGGCGGGCAATGGCAAACTCCCGAAAGTAAAATTTCCTACGAAAAAGCTTCTAAGGAGTGCCGTTCGGACTCGGCGATAAACCGTAGGCCCCGCTCAGATGTGACTAAAATTACAACATGAGCAACACAATTGAGTGTCAAGAAGCTAGGCCATGGCCCATACCGGGCTGCCAGCGCCACAGTGTTTTTTCTTTGTTTTTAATGAGTTAATAAATATAAGAAATAGAACAGGACCAAGAACAGGACCAAGAACAGAACCTTGAGGAACAACGACAGGGACAGAACGTAAGGAACTGAAGACGCCACTAATTTTTACTCTTTGCACTCTATTGGAAATGTTGGATCGAAACCAATCATGGATAATACCTCTAAAACCACATGTGTAGAGTTTACTCAGAAGTATATCATGATCTACAGTATCAAAGGCTTTAGTTATATCTATGAAGAGTGCAGCGGTTAGGTTCCTATTATTAAAACCGTTATATATTTCAGCGCAGAATTTAAGGAGGGCATCCTCAGTTGAACAACCAGTACGAAAATCAAACTGACACTCACTGAAAAAACGATTTCTTTCTAAGAAACTGCCCATTCTTATTTTAACAGCTTTTTCAAAAATTTTCGAGAAAACCGACAGTAACGAGATAGGCCTATAGTTGTTTATTAAGGTTTTATCGCCTTTCTTATATAAAGGCATCACTCCAGCTATTTTTAAATAATTTGGAAACACACCACATAAAACGCTTCTGTTAAACATAAAACATAGAATATCACAGATGTTTAAAGCTATTTTTTTTAACGAAGTTGTTTGAAAATCCATCAGGCGTTTGTGTGTTAGTTTTTAAGAGACTTAATAATTGTATATACTTCATAAGAGGTTATAGGGTCAAAGAAAAAACTCTGAGGACATGAGCCTTCCTGAGCTAAGCAATTACAGTAAGAGAATGAATCAGTACAATCGGAAACTACCTTAGCACCTATCGAGCAAAAGAACTTATTAAATGTGTCTACTAACGTATTAGAGTCTGATATAAGAGCATTATTTTCTTTTATCCTCAGGAGCTGTTCTTTTCGATTTGACCCATTCAATATATCTTTAACTAGCACCCATTCCTTTTTGGAGTTACCGTGGACCTCACTAAATTTGTTAAGAGAGTAATTGTTTTTACATAGAAAAACATTTTTCTCAATAAATCAATAAATCAAGGCTTGAGTTTTTTTTTAACTTGTTCTTATTTTTTACTATTTTTTTTGGAACATTGAAGGATATGGTATTCTAGTGTCTTGATAAACTTAGAGAAGGCAGTGGAAGGATAACATTCATTCAATACATTTTCCCAATGTTCAAACCTAAGGAGATTATTAAGGGAGGCAAAATCAGTTTTAACAAAAACATCACCATTTGGAAGCCTTTTAATTATAGGAGAACAAGAGTATTTTAAACTAAGACACGTGGAACAATGATCAGAGACTTGCAAATCAACAACAGAGCTACAAATTCCTACATTTTGAGGTTTGGAAAGACGTATCATAATGTGATCAATAGAAGTACTAGAAGAGACAGAAATACGCGTTGGCCTATTAATACACGACTCAAACCCGAAAGTTGATAACAAAAACAAATAATTATCCACCAAGGTTGAGTTTTGTGAGATATCTAAATTAATATCTCCCAGAAGGATAACGTCATTAGAAACATCAGACAATAAGTCTTCTAACTCCTTATAAAACATATTAATTGACGAAGACTCATTAAATCTATAGACACAAAGAAACGATAATTTCAACTCCCGAATTGTAACTTTTAGTACATCACATGTGTTCAAATTAAAGCTATAAGATTTAAGGCGAAACAAATCAATTATACAGGCTGCAACGCCCCCAGCCGCATAATTGTTGTAACAGTAATTCGTACTTCGTACCCATCAATTTTATAAAGCGTCTTTTTTTTTTTGTCGTATATCCAAGTTTCTGTCAAAAAAAAGGAAGTCAGGCTTGTTTACAAATGAATTTAAATGAGCAAGAAAATAGTCGAAATTCTTACGCATGCTTCTTATGTTTTGGTGGAAAACAAGATAATTTGGTAAGTACGTTTGGTCAAAAAAGAGATCGAGAGCGTTAATGTCAGTACAATTGACAGATGGGACATCTAAAAGATTACTATGTCGATCTTGCATTTTACTTAAGAAGAAAGATCTTCAATTGAATTTATAAAAATGATGTAATCATTTTCCCCTTTACGCATGAGCACTTTCCCGTTTTTGACCCAAACATACTTATACATATTTTCTTTTTTAATTTTTTTTAGCAGCGTTTAAGAGTTTTCATTTGCGTATTAAGTGATTCATTTATAAAAATTTTACTGTTCTTGTCACAGCCAAAAATCTTAGATGTTAAGTCATTTTTATGTATAGTTTTTTTCTTCATTATAATATCTTTTTTTAACTTAAAAACAAATTTCACTTCTAAAATAGGTTTTCTTTTACCAACATTAACATTATTGGAATATTTTCAAAAAAACACTTATCTATTTCCAATTCGGACATATTTGTAGAGGCACCCTGTTGAAAAGTTTGCAACGCACAGCTAAGAGCATTATTGCTGTAAACATCTGGAACTAAATTCGGCTAAATCTCTAGTACTTCCAATATCCAAGAAAAAATTCAACTTAGATCTTCCAGACCAGACTTACATCTCAATAACAATAAAATCAAAGTCGTAGAATCAGCCACTAGTCTTGGCTATACAATAACTCGAAATCTATCTGGTCACAGTCACACCAACGTGGTCATTGGTCGTATCTACGGATGCTTTCGCAAGTTGTGGCTTAGCGCATATTTCACTCCGAATGAAACACGACGAAAGCTGGTAATAACGTTAATATTACCTCTTATAACATATGCTGACGTCGTATATAGTAGTCTTGACTCATTATATCAGCGTAAATTACAAATAACTTTTAATGATGCGGTGCGTTACATTTATGGCATTCGTAGATATGAGAATATCTCCGAATACTCCAGGGATTTACTAGGTTGTAATTTGCAACAGTATATCAATGCTAGAAACTGTATATTCTTACACAAAATTATTTATAATCAAAATCCGTCTTATTTGTATAACAGGCTTAATTTTACTCGCTCTTCAAGAACCACAAACCTTATACCACACGCTGCAATTTTCTTAGCTCTCCCCGCTTATTTTTCATTCACACTGTACGAATATGGAACTCCTTGCCCTCATATATGAGATCAATATCAAATCTTTGCAATTTTAAAAGTGCAATACTCCTATATTTTTCCACACAACAAAACTAAACCTATCCCCTTCTTCCTACCTCTTCATAATGTTTTTATATAAATCAGTTTTAAGTTCGTAATAAAATCATACATCTGAAATTAAAATACTAAGTACTAAAAAAAGATAATACGAGGGCAGGTCAATAAGTCCGTGACTTTTGGATTAAAACACAGATTTTTTGATAAAAAAATAATTTTATTTTTCAACGTAGTCTCCCTTGAGCTCTATACACTTTGTCCAACGCTTCTCCAATTTTTTTATCCCTTCCAAAAAAAATGATTTGTCGAGGTCCTCAAAATAGGCCTTTGTTTGCGAGATGACTTCATCATTGGAGTCAAGTCTTTTTCCACCAAGCCATTTCTTCAGGTTTGGGAACAAGAAGTAGTCGCTCGGAGCCAAATCTGGCGAACAGGGTGGATGAGGGAGCAATTCATAGCCCAATTCATGGATTTTTGCCATGGCAACTGCACATGCGTTTGTGGTCGACTGTGAGCAAACGCGGCACCCATCTTGCGGAAAGCTTTCTCATGCCCAAGTGATCATTCAAAATTGAAACCACTGAGCCATGCGAGATCCCTACGGCTTCCACAATCTCTCGCACTTTCAATCTTCGGTCGGCCAACACCATATCGTGAATTTTTTCGATTGTTTCGGGTGTAGAGACCTCAACTGGGCGTCCAGGACGTTCGGCATCTTCAGTGCTTGTACGGCCACAACGAAATTCAGTAAACCACTTTTTTACCATTGAAATCGATGGTGCAGAGTCCCCATAGTATTTATCAAGCTTAGCCTTGGTCTCGGTAATGGTTTTTTTTCGCAAGAAATAATGCTTAATAAGCACACGAAATTCACTTTTTTCCATTTTTTCCTCAAATTAGTGAGTAGTCTGATAAAAATAGCTGTCAAACACAAACTAACTGACGCAGCAAGTTTAAATTTTGACAGGAGTCAACTGACAGATGCCTGTTGACAGGAGCAGTGTTGCTGTTTCAGAGATCAGAAATTCAAAAAGTCACGGACTTATTGACCCGCCCTCGTATTTCGAAATCCCAAGAGTTTTCAAAGTTCTTTCGTCAATAATTTTTTACGGCGATTTAAAGAAAAAAAATTCTTATGGGTGTCAATAACTGTATCGGTTACGCTACTTCTGCTAAGATGCTTTGAATAAACAAATTTAAAGAGTGTTCAATTTTTGTCAGAGACGGAAGTATTTTAAAATGAGTGTCGCGTTTGCATCACGTTATGAAGCAGTATTCTTGTGCACACATCCAAAAGGACCGAAAATGTCATACGGAGCAGCTGCTAAATACATGAAAAAGTCAAAAGCATTTGTTAGCAAATGGATGCACCGTTATTCCCAAGTTAAAAATGTGGATGATTTGCCTGATCGTGGGTCTACGCCAAAAACAACAAAAAAGCAGGACAAAATGATTCTATGCATGTTTGAAAAAAATCCTCTTCTATCGTTACGTGGAGGACAAGGGATTTTACGTAAAAGGGGTCTAAATATGTGTTGTAAAACGATACGAAGACTTTTACTAGCCAATAATGTAAAATTTCGAAGCACAATAAAGAAACCACTACTGTCAACAAAACACGTAGAAAAACGACTCAGTTGGACCAAGGAGAATTTGGACAGAGATTGGAACAACGTTTTTTTTTCGGATGAAGCTTCTTTTTGGGCATGGTCTCCTATCACTCATACCTGGTGTACACAATCCAATAAATTAATCCAGCGGACCGTCAAACACCCGGCAAAGGTGCACGTTTTGGGATGCTTCTCAAAACAAGGATTTGGCGATTTAATCATGTTTACAAATAACTTAAACGCACCCAACATGGTCAAAATTTATAAGAAGGCTCCATCACCATCTGCCCAAAGGTGGTTTAAAAGAAGAAATGAGAATTGGTTACTGCAAGAAGATAATGACCCGAAACATCGCAGTCGTTTGTACAGTGCGTGGAAACAAGCAAATGACGTCGATGTTTTAGATTGGCCATCACAGTCGCCGGATGCAAATCCCATTGAAGCTAAAGCTCCAAGGAAAAAAGATCTCGACGGTCAAACAATTATCACGAAAAATACGAGTTTTATGGAGATCTTTATCTCAAGATTATTCTATAAGATTAGTAGAAAGGATGCCTCGAAGACTCCAAGCAATTATTGATAATAATTAGATAATAGATAATTAGTTCTTCTTTAATTTTTGTCGTGTACGATGTTATCAAACAGAATGTAAATGGAATTCCAAAGGAAACTCACATCTTGATAGCTGCGGAACGTTTTTCTACGTGGAAAGAGTTTTGCGGATAACAGCAGTGATGGTTCATCTCGCACATTTCTGTAGAAATTTGGCTAAAAGTCATAATGTTAACCAGGCTACACCAACTCAAAAAGAAATAAGGCTTGCAGAAATAATACTGTTAGGGGAGGCACAATCAAACGCCGCTTTAACGCCGAAGTTTCATCGGTCTCAAAAGGAAAAACAATTAAGAAATCAAGTTCAACATACAAGCCTTCGCCTTATTTTGACGCTGATGGCTTAATTCGACTTGGGAGAAGAGTTACCCTCGAAAACAAGGAGGATCGCATCATATTGCCCAGAGGTCAGAAAATAACTAAGTTAATTGTTCTTGACTATCATTTCAGGTACCACCACGCTAATCACGAAACTGTTGTTAATGAAATGCGGCAGAGGTTTTGGGTGCCAAGACTTAGGACCATTGTGAACCAGGTACGGCAAAGACCATCACCACCTTTAATGGGACCCCTACCTCCACCTCGCGTTACTCCATTTTGTCGACCATTCTCTTATGTCTGTGTAGACTATTTTGGGCCATTATACGTATCCGTGCGCAGAAGGAGTAAGAAGAGATATGGAGTTTTATTCACATGTCTTAGGTTCTTTCTGAATTGTCGTGGGGTGCGCATTACTAAGGAACTATTTAAACGTTATTTTTATATCTTTCAAAATGCAGTGTTCAGTCCTTAAACGTCGATCTATACATCTACCTGCAACGGCGGTTCCTTCAAGGTCACCATCTAACCCTGTAAACGTTCCAGCTAGCAGCAGCAGCAAGAAACCAACAACAAATAATGAGTCATCTTCTTCGTCTGCTCATACCGTAGACAGCGAAGGTGAATGCACTCTTAGTATGATCTACTTGAAGCTCTCCTGCCTAGAGGAAACTAACCATCGTTTTCTCAAGGAACTTAACGACCTTCGAACAGAAAATAACGTATAGAGATCAAAGGTGAATACATTGGAAAGCATATTAAATTGGCAGCAGCAAAAGCTTCTCTCTAATTCAGTTGATATATTTGGACTACTCGTATGTAATGTTTCTCCTGAAAATGCATTTGATAAAGCTAATCAAATCTTTAAAAATGCTTTGTCAATCGAAGTCCCCATAAATAAAATAGAGAAATGCTTTGTAAAAAATATTAAAATTAAAGGAAACTCAATCACTTCACAAGTGCAAAAACAAATAGTCTGCGTGAAATTCTGTGATGCTGAATATTAGAAACAACGAATATTAGGGCCAAAGAAGAATAACAAAAATAGTCTCAACGCACTCGCATCTGGACACGTCAGCGTCGATGGTAGCATAAATGACGGCAGCAGTAAGAGAAATATTTTTATCAACGACTCTCTGACAAATTATACACAGGCTCTCTTTATGAAGGCAAAGGAAAAGAAGAAACAAAATATATGTTAATACGTATGGTTTAAAAATAATCAAATATTAGTGAGAAAGGTTGAGGGTGGTAAGGTCATATCGATCAGATCTTTTAATGATCTCGTAAATATTTAATGCGACACACTTAATTAAATATGAATGATGATAATGATCTAGTCGACGACTTTTCCACCCTCCAATCTATAAGTTTAAACCTTTTTGAAAATAGTAACTATTGTAATAACAAACTTTTTATTGTACACCAAAATGTCAGAAGTTTAAGAGAAAACTTCTCGTCTCTTGTCACTCAGCTAGATTCATTCTTGTGCGTTCCAGATATTATGTTTGTCTCTGAAATATGGATTTACAATTTCGAAAGAAATGATTATGATATTCCTAGCTTTGAATTCTATATTAACCCGAACGAAAATTATGCAGCTGGTGGTGTTGGGTGTTTCGTGAAAGAGGGGTATGGAGTTACTGAATTTCTGTGCGTCGAATTTGCAAGTGCCGATATATTAAGAATTTATCTTGAAATTATCAAAGTAGCATTCGTTTTTCTTTGTGTCTACAGGCTGCATAAGTTTAATGTTTTAATGTGCATAGCAGAATTTTCTGATCTTTTAGAAAGAAAAAAAGCAAAAAATTTAAGCATTGTTGGAGATATTAACATTAATACATTAGATTGTAGCGAAACGGTTTCGACCTATTTAACCTTACTATCTACTCATGGTCTCGTAAGTTGTATTAATGAGACCACTAGGCCTATCTCAGGTACATGTTTGGATCACATTTATACCCGATTCAGTAATCCACGACGAAATTCTTGTGAATATTGTGTTCTTGATCTAAATATTACTGATCACTGTATGACGGGCCTTATTATACAACTTGCTAATGACAAAAATTCGGACAGTAAAATTATTCCCAGCAAAATTTTAAAAATCAATTTTAGGAGACTAAAATACAATCTTTTTAATGAGTTTTGGGAAGATTTGTTCTTTTGTAGGGATTCATCATCTGCCTTCACTCTTTTTATTGGTTGTCTCATAAGGCATATCCGGAATTGTTCCATAGTTTCTTCGCCCAAAAAGGTGGTTAAACGTCTCAAGCCTTGGATGTCATTGCACTTTGCTAGCAAAGTTAACTTTAAGAATTGGCTCTGGAAAAAATGCCTAAGATTCCCAAAAAATCAATGCTTAAAAAGAAAATACATAAAGCTATGTGCAGAATTAAAGAAGGAAATTCCGGGATGATTACTATCGTCGTTCTCTTAACTCTGCAAAAGGTAATTAAAAAAAAGAATGGCACATAATAAACAGTCTGCTTAGCAAAGATCCCCCTACAAAAAAACCTATCTCCATTCGAATCAGAAATTATGATGTCTCTGATAATTTTGCAATTGCCAATGCTTTTAACAACTATTTCACTAATATAGCAAGCAACTTGAAGCTTTCGTTAATCAATTTAACTGGTTGTTGTTGTACTTCGACTTTTAGTATGGTGGAACCTAGACTAGCAAGCTCTTTTGCTTTTAAACCTATCACTTCCCATGAGGTTTTGAAAGCTATACATAGTTTAAAGAATACCAATTCTTGTGGCCCCGATGGTATCTCCAATATAATGCTAAAGAGAATTGCATTCTTTATAATAGATACTTTAGACGATGTCTTTAATCGCTGCGTTCTTTCGGGTGTCTTCCCACACGAGCTTAAATGTGCTGATATTGTGTCATTATTTAAAAAAGGATCTTATGATGACATGTGCAACTATAGGCCTATCTCACTACTTCCAGTCATTAGTAAAATTTTCGAAAAACTCATGAAGGATAGAATTCTTAATTTTCTTAATAAACATGAATTTTTTAGTCCATCTCAATATGGCTTTCTTAGAGGCAAATCAACAGAAGATGCTTTACTTCATCTTTGCTCCCAAATTGTGTCTAACCTGGATGAAAAGAAGAGCACAGCTGGTTTATTTATTGACATTACCAAAGCCTTTGATATGGTGGACCACAAAATTCTTTTACTTAAAATGGAAAATGCTGGCTTTAGAGGCTTTATGCTTGAATGGCTTACATCTTATTTAAAAAAAAAGGTCACAGAAAGTAAAGTTTATTACGCCATCTTTCATTCGAAGCTTCAATATGGAATTGTTATTGATAAAATAAAAAGCCTTTTGATCTTACAAAAGCACGAAATACGCAAATTATGTCGAAGACCTGTAAGGAGCCCAAATTTTCCCTTATTCTTTGTTCAGAGAATTCTTCCGGTACGTCACCTCTATTGTTTTAAAGTATTAAAAATTTTCTTTATGAAGTCTGGTAATCGCAATTTTCGTTTAATGTCTAATTTTAATGTACGTGGCAATTTTGCCAATTTGGTTACAATACCAAGGTATCGCAAAACGGCGTACAAGATTTTCTACTCCATATCCTCTTTTCGTATATTCAATAATCTTCCGCAGTCTATTAGAGCAATTTCTTCACCTGTGATGTTCGCAAGAAGTGTGAAAATCTGGCTGTTCAACTTAAACTATTTAAATGTTGAATCTATTACTTCTGGCATGTTGGTTTAAAATTTATGTTTTTTATTTCATAAATAGCATTTTTTGTTTATTCTTTCTTTTCCTTAAACTAATGATTTCATAGTCAAAATGTAATTGTAAATTCAATCTTATACAGCTTTCATTTAACTTTTATTATTCTTGTAAAAATTATTTTGAATTAACTATTAGAGTAACTTATATAAAACCTGGCCACCCCGCCTTCTGATTCAGTAACATTGTTTGATATTATCATTTTTTCTTTTAGAATGACATTTAAAACTATTCAATACTTCTGTAAAATACAGAATGCCAATATATTTCTTAAAATATTTAAAATGTTTGATTATATATTTTTTTACTTTTTTCAATGTAATAACTGGATACAAGAAATAAACGAAATTATCTATCTATCTACGAGGGCGGGTCAATAAGTCTGTGACTTTTTGAATTTCTGACCTCTTTACTGAAACAGCAACACTGCTCCTGTCAACAGGCATCTGTCACCTGACTCCTGTCAAAATTTAAACTTGCTGCGTCAGTTAGTTTGTGTTTGACAGCTATTTTTATCAGACTACTCACTAATTTGAGGAGAAAATGGAAAAAAGTGAATTTCGTGTGCTTATTAAGCATTATTTCTTGCGAAAAAAACCATTACCGAGACCAAGGCTAAGCTTGATAAATACTATGGGGACTCTGCACCATCGATTTCAATGGTAAAAAAGTGGTTTACTGAATTTCGTTGTGGCCGTACAAGCACTGAAGATGCCGGACGTCCTGGACGCCCAGTTGAGGTCTCTACACCCGAAACAATCGAAAAAATTCACGATATGGTGTTGGCCGACCGAAGATTGAAAGTGCGAGAGATTGTGGAAGTCGTAGGGATCTCGCATGGCTCAGTGGTTTCAATTTTGAATGATCACTTGGGCATGAGAAAGCTTTCCGCAAGATGGGTGCCGCGTTTGCTCACAGTCGACCAAAAACGCAATCGTGTAACAACTTCACAGGAAGGTTTGGCGGTTTAATCGCAATATGGAGGAGTTTTTGCGCCGTTTTGTAACCGTGGACGAAACATGGATCCATCACAACACACCAGAGAACAAACAACAGTCAAAACAGTGGGTTTCTAAGGGTGAATCGGCGCCAAAGAAGGCCAAGGTGGGTTTGTCAGCCAATAAAGTTATGGCGACTGTTTTTTGGGATGCACGCGGGATAATCCACATTGACTACCTTCAAAAGGGAAGAACAATCAATGGGGAATATTATGCCAACTTATTGGACCGATTCAATGACGATTTGAAAAAAAAAACGACCTCATTTGGCCAAGAAAAAAGTTCTTTTCCACCAAGACAATGCAAGGGTGCACACATGTGCAGTTGCCATGGTAAAAATCCATGAATTGGGCTATGAATTGCTCCCTCATCCACCCTATTCTCCAGATTTGGCTCCGAGCGACTACTTCTTGTTCCCAAACCTGAAGAAATGGCTTGGTGGAAAAAGATTTGACTCCAATGATGAAGTCATCTCGCAAACAAAGGCCTATTTTGAGGACCTCGACAAATCATTTTTTTTGGAAGGGATAAAAAAAATTGGAGAAGCGTTGGACAAAGTGTATAGAGCTCAAGGGAGACTACGTTGAAATATAAAATTATTTTTTTATCAAAAAATCTGTGTTTTAATCCAAAAGTCACGGACTTATTGACCCGACCTCGTATCTACTAGAGCCATCCATCTCGAGTTGGCCCATTCGTTATCCACGGATTCATGCATACTCGCAATAATGAACTTTATAGCTAGACGTAGTTCACCGATTGAATTATGGAGCGATTACGGGACAAATTTTAAAGGGGCTGGACGGGAGCTTAAGGAAGTATTCACAAGGATGGATAAGAACGAGATAATAAAAGTATTTACGAGCTCTTCAATGAAATGGCAGTTTATATTACCTGCTTCCCCCCATATGGGAGGAGTTTGGGAACGATTGGTCAAAGAGGTACCTCACAGCGTGCTCCCATCTCGTAATATAACAGAAGAACTTCTGCGAGCGGCCCTGAGTTCGAAATGGTCGTGAACTCCAGGCCCCTAACGTACATGCCCATCTACCATGCGGAAGAAGAATCCTTAACCCCGAACAATTTCCTTCTGGGTAACCCAAGCGGGGCAAAACCACTCGCCGAAGCTATTGATGAAGGCAAAATATTAAGAAGGAACTGGCAAACATCTCAAACAATTGCCATCGCATTTTAGAAGCGATGGGTAAAAGAATAACTACCCGTCATAACAAGGCGCTGTAAATGGTTTGAGGATGTGAAACCTCTCGAAGTAGGCGACATCGTTTACATAGTCGATCCAGATAACCCAAGAAACTGCTGGCCAGAGGGTAGAATTATGGCGACAAAACATGGGTTGGATGGTAGAGTGAGACGCGTTCTAGTGAAGACAGCAACAGGAATTTACGCGAGACCAGCCACGAAGATTGCGGTGCTTGATGTTTATCAGCAAAAATAAGGGGTAGGCCCTCTAAAGGATATACCGCGGGGGAGTATCACGATAGATTTGGCAGCACCGATGCTATCATGATTAAAACTGGCCCAGGAGAGTGGAAAGTTGTCATGATTGAAAAAAAAAATGAGAAAAAAGAAAACTGGCAGCCATGTTGGAAGAAGAGGAGAAAAAGAAAATTGGAACAAGGTGGTGAAGAATTGGTGAATAAAAACAAATTTTTAAATATTCTTTGAACAAAGTTATAAAAATTGAAAAGTGTCGTTCTATTTTTATACAATAATGATGTGGGTATATATATATGTCACAAGGTTCTGAGAGGGACATAAGATGGTGACCACGAGTTTGACCTTGAGACTCATTTTCAAGGTCAAACGAAGGTCACTTTTGATTTCTCAAATGATAATTCCTGATTTTCATTGCTCAGTCGTATTGCTCGTAGGCTTGTCATTTGTTTTTACATTCTGCGTTTAGCATAACCCAGAAACAACGACGTGGACGTAGCAATATTTTGTCTCCTTCGGGGTGATTAATTAGAGTGGGTCCCCTTGTATCCCACTGTTGAATCATTGAATTCTTCCCATTTCGATGTTTATTTCCCGAGACTATTTCAACAAATGCTCGAAAATGTGACCATTCACTTCAATACACTTGTCTATCCGCGCTCTAAATGAACCAACAGAACTGAGAAGTATTTCTGGCGTAATCTTCCGGAAAGCTTCAGTTATTCGTCTTTTCATGTCCTCACGTGTTGTTGGCTTTTTTCTGTAAACCTCACTTTTTAAGTAGCCCTACAAGAAGAAATCAAGTGACGTAAGATCAAGTGATCTAGCAGGCCATTGCCTCGGACCCCCTCGTCCGATCCATTGTTGATGGTAAACATTGTTTAATACGCCCCGGGCTACTTGGGAATAATGTTGAAACGACATTGTTTGTCGCAACTCCAATGGCAGTTCTTCTAGTAATACTGGAAGATGGTCCCGCAAGAAGTTTGCATACTTTTCGCCATTCAAGTTGCCTTCAATAAAATATGGACCTATTAATTTATCCCCAAAAGGGGGCCTCGTTCAATTTGCTGAAGTGCCCATTGACAAAAGGAAACCTGGTTGCGAAAATCCTCACTAGAAAGTTCTTGATGCATTGAAACATGATAAGAATGGTATTTATGCCGATGTAATATCTTACAGACAATCGTTTGGGAAATTCCTGATTCACGACTTATTTGGCGAGTGATAATGTGAGGATCGTGTGCAACGGCAGCTAACACTGCTATTTTATTGTCCTCAACAGCCACCCTGTCTGACCGATTCCTTTTCTTTGGTTGCACACTTCCTTCCACCAGTGAATTTTTGGATGACCCGATAAAAGGAAGCGCGCGATCGTATCTGGTCTGGAAAACATTGGGCGTAAAGAGCAACAGCATCATCGATGTTCCTTCCACTTTCTCCATAAATCACTGGGTCTCAAGGTCAATCTCGTGGTCACGATCTGAGTTGGCTAAGTACACTCTGCCGACGGCTTGGGTATGGGTTCCGTGAGTGTCCCTACACGTACCCTGAAAAGCTCCTAGGATTGCCCCATGTGCAAAATCGGGAGCTAATGGCCGATACATGGAGAGTCCTTAAGACGGGGCCAAGGCGACAGCATGGCCAGCATTGCCTGCTGTCCCTGAATAGGGATTGCCTACCATACCTCGAGAAATCCAAGGTTATGGTAAGGTACAGTATGGGCAGGTTGATGGTCAAGCCATCGACCAAGGGCAACGATGAGGAGGAACCCCCCAAAGATGATGGAAGTGCTGCAGATAAACCTGCACCACAGTAAGGCAGCGACGGCCTGTCTAGTGGAGTATATCGCCAGACAGGACGTCACAGCCATACTCATACAAGAGCCCTGGATCAACGAGAACAATGTGATCCAGGCGCTCAGGCTTACATATTATGACTTGATCTTCAGAGCAGAAGGTAAGATTAGGACTTGTATCCTTATCAAAAAGCAAATATGTAAAGGCATTTCTTTTGAACAATTTCAGCTCAGGTGATCTGACGACGGTAATTTGCGAGAGAGAGTGTGGCAAACCACTTTGTCTGACCTCAGCCTACCTACCCTACGACTCTGAGGTAGTCATCTCGGAGAAGTTAAGGGACTTGGCGAGGCAGAAAGACCGGATGATGGTGGTGGGCTGTGACACGAACGCCCATCACACACAACGGAGAAGCGGGGACAACACAAGAGGTGAGTGTTTGTTTGATTTTATTTTATTATCCAACCTCACTATTTGTAATAGAGGGAATTCACCCACTTTTGTGGTGAAAAACAGGCAGGAGGTGATAGATATTACTCTTGCCTCGGATACAGAAGGGTAAAGTATCATTGATTGGAGAGTAGTCGACGAAGCGTCAATGTCTGATCACAGATGGATACGCTTCAAGGTGAACTTCCAAAATAGGGCATGTAGCTTTCAAAGGAATCCCAGGAAAACCGATTGGGTCAAGTATACAGAAGTGGTAAACACACATCTGGAGACCCAATCAACCACCTGCGATAACATTGATAACTTAGAAAGGGCGGTAGGAAATCTAAATAGGGTACAAAAAATAGCGTTCGAGAAAGCTTGTCCAGCTAACCGAGCACCCAAAAGGGCCCAGCCGTGATGGTGGAATAGGGAAATAGGTCTTAAAAGGAAAGAGGTAAGGCAGCTCTATAATAGGGCGAAACTTTTCAAATGTGACACTACGTGGAATGAGTACTACGATTGCAAGAGGCAAAGTAAGTACCTAGTTAGGAAATCGAAAAGGGCGTCATGGCAGAGGTACTGCGAATCCAGAATGGCAAAAGACGAAATTTCAAGGTTACGTGAAATGCTTTCAAAAGAAGCGAGCGTCCCTAGCTTCCCCCGGAAAATTGACCTGAACATGGGCTGAAAGCAGCCAGGAAGTCCTGGTAACGTTGGTGGAAACCCATTTCCCTGGATCCACATTATCAGCTGACTCCGGCTTGCCACGGCACACTGACGACATCAATCTTTCCCTCTCCGAAGTGGAGATCGGTGTTCTTATTAACAAGGAAAAAATATGGTGGGCAATTCAGTCCTTTAAACCGTATAAATCCCCCGGCCCGGATGTCATTCTACCTATTATGCTGCAGAAAGCGCCGGAGGTAGTAATCCAAAAAAATATGGAAATCCTGAGACACAGTTTAAAAACAGGTTATATTCCAAAAGCATGGAGAGAAGTTAAGGTGGTTTTTATACCTAAGGCCGGCAAGCAAGGGCACATAACAGCAAAAGACTTCAGACCAATAAGTCTGTCATCTTTTATGCTTAAAACCCTGGAGCGTTTATTGGAAATTGACATCAGGAACAGATGCAGTAACGGTTTTTTGACCGGGTCACAGCATGCCTACATGAAGGGCAAATCCGTGGAAACAGCCCTACAAGAGGTGGTGGGGAAAATTGAAAGAAGTCTACACTTCGGTGAGTTCGCCATGGCGGCCTTCCTATATATAGAAGGGGACTTCAATAACGTGGAGTTCAGCGCCATCAAAGGTGCTTTAGAAGACGCAAACATGGAACAAGGGATAACAAATTGGATCTGCAACATGCTTGCAGGTGGGATAATAAACTGTTCCATTGGACAAAGCTCGGCTAGAATGTCAGTGACCAGGGAAACCCCTTAAGAGGGAGTCATACCTCCACTCCTTTAGGTATTGGTCATAAATGACATTCTCAAAAAGCTTAATTCAATGGGCATTAATTCACGGCGTACGCGGATGACGTGGTCATAATAGTGCAGGGAAAATACTTAAAAACACTTTAAGTGAGATCATGGGGCTTGCCTTAAAGACGATCAGCACTTAGGCATGCAGCTGTGGTCTCAATGTTAATACCTGCAAAACGGAACTGGTTCTTTTTACCAGAAAGTACAAGATACCGCAATTCACACTGTCAAAACTCAGCAGGGTGGATTTGTCCCTCTCGGATAGTGCGAAGTATCTTGGCGTAATTCTGGATAAGAAACTGAATTGGAATCTCAACGTAGCGGAAAGAATAAAAAAAAGGCATATAATGCTTTGATTGATTGATTGATTTACAGGCAAAAAACTTGCTGGCAACAGTGCGATTCGACTCACTAATCTGGGTCTTTTCAAAAGCAGTAGCTTCGGACACAGCACGATCCTGGAGGAGCTACTACCAGGTAATACTATTACAACGGATGAAATCCCTTCCTTAACCGATTCCGACATTCCGTATGATATAATATATCCGGAGAGGAAGGACTGGCAAGATAATGTAGTGATAAGATCAAACCAAATTGCAGTTTTCACAGATGGCTTGAAGACAGCGGAAGGAACAGGTTCCGGAACATTCAGAACAGGGTGAGACTGCTGGGTGCCAGGACACTGCGGTTTAGTAGGAAATGAACGAACAGGCGAGCTTGGAAGAGGAGAGCTACTCGACAATAGTGAGGTTGCTAATGTCAAACCACCCCTCTACACGGTAAGAGGCACTATTGAAGAAAACCATAAAGGCCGCCAGCATAAGGTGGTTGAATCTGGAAGGACATAGGGTATCAAAGGCTCTATGGCCACTTCTCGACGGTAACAGATCTAAGAAGCTTAGCAAGGTTGAATAATACTAAGAATACTATACTAAGGACGCTAATAGGAATACTAACAGGACACTGTGTACTGCTGAAACACGCAGAGATTTAAACTGACAAATACAGACGTGTAGATTCTGCGGGGATCTACAAGCGGTTGAGGACATAACACACATACTGTGTGAATGTGAGGCAATATCGCGTAGCCGAAGGAAATTCTTAGGAAAATATTTCTTTGAAAACTTAGAGGAAATAGACGGTACGCATTTCAAAGGCCTTCTTGGGTTTTGTAAAGAAATTAGCTGTTTTAATAGGGAGACTATTAAGGTTTTTGCAAATTAGAGTTGGTTTTAACTGGGAGCAATGGGCCCATTTTGGTTCCTAGTGTCTGTGTCTTATGGCATACCCTATTATTCCTAACCTACCCTAACCTATGGGACAGATGTAAACAAGGGAGGGGTGAATGTAAACACAACCCTAAATCACATTTGAGTTCTTATACCTTAATTTGAACATTATTAGTAGAATATCTGGTAAATTATAATATAATATCCGTTTTCCAAGTTAAAAAAATTCAATATTTTTTTATTTTCATGAAAAAATTTGCCTTAGAAATCGCAAAAACAAATCTATAAATTAGCGCAAAAATTTTCCAACACACGTTAGTGAATACTTGTACAAGTCTTAATTTGCGCAAGTATATCGTAACGTGTATGGCTGTATCACCAACTATCAATTAAAAACAAAAATTTGTAGCTTACATTTTACATGTATGTATGTACATATGTACGTAAGCAAAATACTAATTTATTCGAAAACATATAAAAAATATTTAGTATTCTAACATTACAACATTAACGCTTGACAATTATGGACAATTTTACCAACTTTTTCAAACAAAAATGCTTCCTAGTAAGAAATAGCACGAACTAATTTTAGAGCACGAAAATTTATCCTGATCAAAAGCAAGGTCCTGTGTTATTGTTGCAATGCACATACATAAATCAATGATCTATATGGATCATCGGCGATAATGAAGTGCGGCTATTGAAGAAGAAATCACCAATTTAGGGCCAGGTGTATTGATAGCAACACTCAGAATGTGGTCATTGGACCGATATCATTTTTATCAAGCTAATCATCGATTTTACACCTTGAAATAAACCTTTCGTAAGAACTGTCGTTTTTTTTGTTTCATTTGTTTATCAAGTTTTGTTTGGTTTATTTGATAGGTAATGTTGCATTGAAGGCAACAATAAAACAAAATTAATACATATAAAGAGGCGCAAGTATGAATAGCATAATACGATCTGCTAAATTAAGATTACATTTTTAACAATTTTTCTCATGCAGCTTACCGCACCTTGGGCTAAAGTGAGGGCCTCACACATCTTCAGTGCCTTTATAGTTTCCAAGAAGTTAATAAATATATAGAATATGGTTACCACAGTCCACTTAAAAAAAAAAAAACACCTATATGCCAAAATGTGTATATCGCTAATTGGAATCATAAATTAAATAGCCATAAATCTGCGAACAACGATAACAAAATTTCCACATTTCCATCCTACCACAACAGCCATTCCAATGTGAATATGTGTGAGATGTCATTACCCACAATTTTAAGTAAAAACACTTCAAGGTTCCCATTACCAGCAGTCCTACACACGGAGACAAAAGTTCGTTAACTGCTTTAGTGTCGTGCGCTACCTTTCAGAAAGGACAATTATTATTATTCTGTTCCTCCGTTTGTGCGTAGTTTGCTGTGTTGTAGTATCAATATATGAATATTTAAAAATGGATAGAGAACATGTTGAAATTTTCAATGATTTTATTCACCCTTATTTTCAGATTCGTTTTCATTCGAAAGTGAGAAAAAGTCGAACGATCGATATTTTGACATTCGAAGGAATAGAGAGTTCATTAAACGAAAGTTCATTATTGTTCGTATTTTGAGATTCTATACCTTCGAAATAACTGTCATTTTTTATACTTTGCAATTTTCCGGACGAATAGATTTTGATAATGTGAAATATATTTCAATTAATTATCTGTTGACATAGGACACATTCCAATTGGACAAATAAGGAGCAAAAGGAGGTTTCGATGAGGATGATGGAGGAATATGCAAAAACCGCAAAAGGTTTTTTTTTTTCTACAGGACTCAAATTCAAAAGTGTGACCATATTTTTGTTGGGCATATCGATGGAGCAATTCCTTATTCAATAAAATGTATTGTTTCATTTATTTTGTTTGTTTGTTTGATTTCAATAATATGGGTATGCACCTTTTTAATAAACACTCTAATTTCACGTTTTTGTTATATTTAGAATATACTTTTGAATAAATTTATCCAATTTTGAAAATGAAAATAATTTTAATGAAATAACAAAAGTGACTAACCACAGAAAAAATTATATATGGTCAACCTGCAAAACATAAAAATGTCAAACGAAGTAAAATTCATTTCAGTTCATTTGATGATATCCTTCGTTAATGAACCTTATTCCCTCGAATGTCAAAATACGAAAAAATCCTTGCAAGGAATAGAGTTTGTCGAACGAATTGACTATTCATTCGAATCTTAAAATAAGGGTGATTAATTTAACTTCCCCTTTTATTCTGTTAATATAATCAGGATGAGACAAATTATAAATATTTTTGTGGATTTGAAACTATAAAATGAATGTTTGACTAACTCATGCGACCACTTAAGACTCTTCACATTTCAAAACCCACGGAACACACTCACAAACTACAAAAATTCTTCTGCACTATACGAACTCTACGCCGTCAAAAAAAAAATAAAGCAAATGAATAAAATTACGAACGAGACAAAGAATAAGACTACATATAATAAATTTACATAGTCCGGTATTACACGGTGTCTTTTGGGTCATGACACTTTTTGACAGTTATGTGTTGATTTTCTATTCTGTGAGACGCGTGCTATTACACGGTGACTTTTGAGTACACGACTCTTTTTGTCAGCCCTCTTTTATTTCTTCTTTCCCTTTAAACACAAACGATTCGCTCTCTTAAAAAAGCTTTGAATTTTTCCGTGGTTCCTTTGACCAAAAAATTTCTTCCTTCTTTTTATGAACCACCCTTCATGAAGAACGAATAGAAATGAAGCAATATAGAAAAATAACAAACAAGGAGAGAAGAAAAAGCAAAAAGAGTCATTGAAATTTTGCCCGACGACTCACACAATTGGTGATTTTATATCTCATCTTCCTTCTCTTTTGCACTTGTGTGAGTCGTGACTCAAAAGTCACCGTGTAATACCGAACATACTCGTAGATATCGCATGCAGTGTAAAATAATACTATATGTCACTTTTCAGGCGAATGGGATTCACTACTACGTCCCAGTTTGATCGAACTCGTTCAAATCGTGCATAAGAATGACGTTGTTTCAAATTTGCTTGGAACAACAAATTGCTTGTTGTTTTTGCCTATTTCTCTTTATGTTTTGTTTTTCATTATTTCGGTTTTTGTTTTCATGTACCTAGTGTGTTTGTTTTTGTATTTCAGATTCTGATTGTGATTCAATGGAATGAATTTCTTATTCAATGTTATTTCCATTTTTTTAAGAACATTGAAAGGGGATTAAGGGGGAAAGTAGGAGTATATCTTGCAATACGAACTGAGGATACTGTTTTAAAGCAAAGAACAGAAATAACAAGAAGGATCACTCCCCTGTTGACTAAAAAAAATCCACCAGTCGTACAAAAAACCAACAACAACGTCTCATTAGATCAAGTAGCGCAGATCTATTGCTTTGTTGCAAATTCCAAATCCCATTTAATTTTTCCTGAGTTAGAATGCATACAATTGTCTGCCCATCATTTCTTCCTTATGGAAATTTACTTGCCCGCAAAAATTGATTGTGAGTAATTTTTCTCCCTCCCCAAGGTGCAAAACGCTCTGTAATTTAAACGCACAAAGTGGAAACAGACTGGTTTTTCTCCTTTTGGTTATGCGTTCGTGTTTGGCTGCCCGCAATTTTTTTACTATGAGTAAATGCGTGTAAATTACTGGCATTGTATTGCATTTGTTTACATCCTGTAGCAATGTTTCAGATTCCAAGATGTGTTTCACCCTGTTTTGTATACTTTTCTTGCTTATTGGAGTGCTGCTGTTTGGTATTTCTACCTTTACTGCGAGTAACAGAAAATAAATTTCCAAAAATATATTGATGTGTTCTTTATGTAAGTAAATACTCAATCTTCCCGAAAAAACTATGACTTATATCTTCACTAAATAATAAAACCACGTTTATTGTCTGCACTAAACGTTCTCACAAAAGTTCCTTGGAAGATTAGTAGACTCTTGCATTGATCTTAAGTAAGACAAGAATTGTTTTAGCTCATTATAAGCTGGATTTCCGACCTGAACTCCAGGGTATAAAATGTTTTTATCTAAATGAGACCCATTATCCATATAGTCGAAAACATTATTCCTTTTTAATGTAAAAGCTTGATTTGAACTATTTTTTAGGCAATTAAGTTGATGAGCAGTTTATGTTGATGCTGCCGTTGTCCTACTAAAAGTTTCCGTTGCTCAGCGGACACTCATTTTTTTCACATGCATTTTGGCAATGTGTGAACACGTGAATTCAAAGAATGTTTTTGCCATATTATCTCTTTGTAAATTGAATTTCTTCATTTGCAGAAATATTAAAACTACTAGAGGTTCTTTTCCGTTTTGGTAGCAAAGATGAAAGTTTTTCTAAGCTTAAGTCTAATTTTAAATTGAAATGGACCAGCGTCCCTTTTAAACATTTTTCTGCCAAATCGCATGCCTGCCTCCACAAATTACTCAAAATTTCATTTTTTCTTTCAAAGGATATGCAAAAATGTTCAGATCTTGAAAATTTGTTTTCGATTTTATACAAATCGAACAAGAACCGCCAGATTTCCTTTTACGTGTACCACATATTGCTAAGTTATTAAAAAGTAAACCACTGAAAAAAAAATCGCTCAATCATAAACCAAAAATAGCCAAATCCTTCGAAAAATCGGAAGTTGACGGCGAATGAAAATGAAATTGAAAAACAAAATGGAACAAAAGCGACATTAGCGTTCTTCTCAAAATACTCGTATACATATGTATTTGTACGATGTGCCACCTCACGAAATATTTACACACAAACACATCATAGTGTAGCGATCCAGATAAACACCACTGACACATTCAGTTATACGTATATGTTCGTTTGCAAGATCGACTGCTACGGAAAACAAAATAAAGTGTTGCAGCAAAACGAAGCATGAAAAAAATGTGTGTATATCGAAGTTACAACACACTGGAGGATGGTTGGTTTCCACGACTATACAACCTAAAATGGTTTCATACCGAATTGATGCAACAACCCTTATGTTTGAGAATCCTATTGTCGTTGAAAATTGATGAATAGATTTGTTTTACTTTGCGAATATGTGTGAGATTAATAATTCAACCAGAGCTCTGGCAACATTCTTCTTATTTATTCATCTTTAAACATATCTTGTTTTGTCTGGCAATGCTTTTAATGTCATTTTTGAATTTGAACGTTTAGTGTAATTTTCCTCTTCAAACTTCTTTAATTCGTTTTTTTCTCTGTCGTTCACACTTGTTCTCTTGTAACAATTAAAAATTACTTTTAAATAAATAAACATATACTCGTAGATTCAACAGGTTTTGGGCCCAGACCCAAACCACAACAAATAGTGGAAGTTTACTGCTGAAAACTCAAGTACGAGATGTCGATGAACATGAATGCGATCAAGTCGCTTAGAAGCGAAAATTACGACACATGGGTAATGCAAATTGAGGCGGTGATGACGAAATGTGGGACATGGAAGCACGTCAACGGAGCAGCACAGATATCCGAACTGAAGGATGCGGACGAGAATTCCAAAAACGAACTGGAGAAGTGGCTGGAAGATGACGCAAAGGCAAAGTCAGAAGCGATGTATGTCCATCGAAGCACACGTCCGAACAGGTCAAAGTTTGAACGAGGTGCTCCACATAGAAAAAACTATGAAAATGCAAGTGAAGGAAAAAAAAAATGTAAGTATAAGTGCTACAGATGTCACCAAGTGGGCCACAAGGCGTCTGAATGTTCCGAAAATAAGAAACCACGAAGCTACTCAAAATGTGAATCGTCAGCAAGGGCAGAAAGTACTTTCCACACAGCCGAAGTCAAGATCAGGCTTTGGGGATTCTGAAGAGTGACGAAAGAGGACGATATTGCTTGAACAGTGGTTGCACGTCACACATGTGCAACGACGAACGTTCGTTTTCATCGTCATCTCCGATTGTGCAAGGGAAGGTGCTGCTGGCAAACGATGCTTGTGCCACGGTAGAGGTAAAAGGAACAGCTGCGATTGTCACTACAGACGGGAAGACTGAAAGGTTAGTAAAACTCCAAAACACAATGTTAGTAAACAAATTTGGGGACTAATCTTCTTTCTGTTGCGAGGATAACGGACCACGGAAATCATGTTCGACAAGGAAAGAGCGATTGTTCGTGGAAATGATGACTAATCGAACTGGACATTTATACTGTGTCCAGGAAAGTAATTCACAGGCGTGGATGGTCAGTCAGAACGCATCGAATTTTGAGTTGTGGCATCGCAGGCTTGGCCATTTAAACGGACGAGATATGTTGGACATGTCTCTAAAAAAATTGGTGACTGGACTAGAGATCATCGAAGACGGAAGGCGTGAATCATGTGACTTTTGTCTTCGCGAAAAAATGACTTTACTGCCGTTTCCCAAGAAGTCAAATAGGTGTACAAAGCTTTTGGATCTGGTGCACACTGATGTCTGGGGAACTTCCTCGACAGAATCGATGGCGCAATCGAGGTTTTTTGTCACTTTCATTGATGACAGCAGCCGATGGTGCAAAGTTTTCTTTTTGAAACAAAAGAGTGACGTTTTCCGCGCTTTCAAGGAATACAAAGTTCGCATAGAGACACAAACTGGTCGCAAAATAAAATGTTTGATGTCGGATAATGAGCGAGAATTCCGTAGCCAAGGGTTTGATGTGTTCCTCAAAAGAAATGGTATAAAACAGACTCTTGTCGAAATGGAAAGGTGCATGCTTATTCAATCAGGCAGTGGAAACGAGTTTTGGGCAGAAGCTGTAGTAGCATCAAATTACCCAAGAAATTTATGTCCAACCGTCAGTTTGGATGGCCACATACTGTTTGAATGTTGGAACAAAAAATTGCCGAACCTGAGTCATTTAAAGGCGTCTGGAGCAAGAGCATTTGTATTAGACAAAGCTCCTGGTAAGGGAAAGTTCGAGGCGCGCTCAACTGAAGGGATCATGGTCGGATACTCTGAAGCATCGAAGGGGTACCGAGTGAGGGTTATTGAAAAACGAAATGTCGTTATTACCAGAGACGCCAAGTTTATAGAAGACGATCTGATCGGCTGATTTGCAATTCCTGGCGAAGAAACTTCAATTCAGATACCAGTGCAACGATTAGATGTAGATAAAGAGCCCGAGGAAGGGGCGGTACCACAGGATTGTATTCGATTTTCAAAAGTTAGCTCCGAATTCCTAGATCAGAACAAAGAGGCTCAACGAAGATATCAAACGAGAGCTGTATCGCGCACCACCAAAGCAAAAGAATCCGAACAACAGCGCCTGCATAGAGACAACAAAGGCGAGGAGAAAGAGGAAACAGATGACGAAGATCATTTCGATCCAATGGATGGAGTCGGAACTATGGAAAAGGCAAACATTGAAGAGCTATCTGTCGAAGATGCGATGTCTGGAACAGAGGCACAAGGATGGTTTGAGGCGATCAAAGATGAGGTCCGAGCGTTTATCAAGAATAATACGTGGGACTTGGTTACGCGTCTAGCAAATAGAACTATTGTGACCAGTAAAATTATTCTGTGTAATAAGTTGAAACCGGATGGATCGTTGGATCGGAAGAAAGCTCGAGTTGTTGCCAAAAGTTTTTCGCAACGCCATGGAATAAATTTCGTAGATACTTTTGCACCTGTAGCTCGTCTTGAATTGATCAGACTCCTTATGTCATTAGCTGTTCGTGAAAAATTGGCAATTTACCAGATGGACATCGTTGTGGCTTATTTAAATGGCGACCTTGAGGAGGAGATTTACATGGACCCTCCAGAATACTTTCAGCAGGACTGGCAGATGATAGTGAAAGAAGATGGGCGAAAAGCCGAAGCGGGAAGGAAGGCCAAACAGATGCTCCAGAAGCTCAGAGAAGGTAACAGCGTTTGTCGTCGGAGAAAAGCACTTTATGGTCTTCGACAGGCAGGGCGTCAGTGGCATAAGAAGCTGGACAAAACATTTCGCGGTCTAGGCCTGAAACCTGCGACTGACGATACATGTCTTTACTGTGGATCAAACAAGGAAGAATTCACAGTCGTTGCAGTGCATGTCGATGACTCTTTGTATGCATCAAAAAGTCAGAATACACTGGACAGTATCCGCAGGGGACATGCTACTTCTTTCGAAGTGAAAGATCTCAGATTGGCACTGTACTGTTTGGGCGTCGAGATAATTTAAGGAGACGGTGAAATAAAACTAAAGCAGCAGGCGTACGTCAAGGAGCTATTAAAGAAATTTAAGATGGACGAGTCGAAATCGATAAGCACACCGAACGATACAAAGGCGAAATTGCCATATGAAGAGCGTTGAACTAAAGGACAACAAGCTGGAAAACCATATCTTCAGCTCATTTGGTCGCTTATGTACCTGGCAATCGCGACAAGGCCGGACATCGCTTTCACCGTGAATCGACTGGCACAGTTCAACGAGTGTTATCAAGACGTACATTCGTCAGCTGCGAAGCGTATTCTACGATACCTGCGGTGTACAGAGAACTATAGGTTGGTGTACAAAAAGGATGAACTTGGTTTTCGAGGATTTTCAGATGCTTCCATGCAAACAACGAGACAGACAGGATATCGTATACTAGATACTTTTTTACGCTAAGTGGAGCAGCAATCAGCTGGCGTTCTCGGAAGCAAAGGTCAGTGGTTATATCGACAACGGAAGCAGGATTCGTTGCACTATCTGAATCATCCAGAGAAGCAATGTTTCATGGGACAGATAATCGAGGAGCAAAGTACATTGCCGAGAATGCACTTTGTCATTCGCATACAAAGCACACTGCAACCCGATACCAATTTGTACGTCAACTGCTAAGAGACGGAAAAATAGCTATCATACATACTCCAACTGAAAGGATGCCAGCGGATGTGTTCACTAAGCCACTTCCTGGTCCAGCACACTATCGATACACGAGAGAAATCGGGATGACAGCATGTTAAAGCGCGCTGTTTAAGGAAGGCGTATGAGAATAATAATTCAACCAGAGCTTCATTCATTCATCTTTAAATATATCTGGTTTTGTTTGGCAATGCTTTTAATGTAATTTTGGAATTTTAACGTTTTGTGTAATTTTCCTCTTCGCATTTCTTTCATTCGTTTTTTTTCTCTGGCGTTGACACTGGTTCTGTTGCAACAATTTAAAACTACTTTTAAACAAATAAAGATATGGATTCAACAAAACAATTGAAGATATGGATTCGACAATATGTATTTTGTATAACTGTGCGTGCAAATAAATATTTTTGTGCTGAAACTTAAGAGTAAAGTAATAAAAGTAAGAAATTTGTTTAAATTTCACAAAAAAGTAACACGTAAACACGTACAAATTTAAGATAAAAAGTTTTTTTCTCGTTATTATTTTTTAGTTCGGATAAAAACAAACACATAATTATCGAACGCATCTTTCGATTGAAAATCCACCAACCTTCATAAAACAAAATCACTGCTTATAGCAACTTTATCGGCAACCCTCAATGCTGCCTTACTTATCGCCAGCATTCGACTTGTTTTTGCTTGCAATAGGTGCATTTTATTGGCAGGTCAGTAGCCAGCTCAGCATTCAATGCCAATAAAACAATATATATTTTTCTCTTACTTGAATTGATTTGTTTTGCTTTGCAAATATGTATTTTGTATAACTGTGCGCGCTAATAAATATTTTCGTGCTGAAACTTAAGAACAAAGTAACAAAAGCAAGAAATTTGTTTAAATTTCACAAAAAAATTAAACATATACACGTACAAATTTAAGATGAGGAGTATTTTTCTCTCTATTATATTTTCGTTTGAGTAAAAACAAACACATTATTAACGAACGCATCCTTCAGAAAACAAAATCATTTCTTATAGTATACGTTACGCCATCTGAATTTACATTTTTAGAACTTTATCGGCAGAAACAATGCAGGCTCATTTATCACCACCATTCGACTTGTTGTTGTCTGAAATGTTAAATTTCACTGTGTTGGTTACTGACCTGCTAATAAAATGCACCTATTGTTAAATTTTAATGTGCTGGTAACTGATCTGCCAATAAAATGAGGCTTGTGTAACTTTATTGTCTGTCATAAGACACAAAATCCAGAAACAAGTTCTACCCGCCCGACGCTGTCTACTGACTTCACTTCTCACCCCCATTTTCTTCAAAATCGAATCGGTCTATATTTGTCTCACCGTGTGTAAAAGTGCATAAGTGAACTAACATAGATGTGTCATCTACTCTACTATAAATTTTGTAATCCCTGCGCTTTTTCGCATATGCATATGTATAATGTAAGTGAATTACCAATAGTTATGCATGCCTGTAGACTGTTAGAATTTGCTAGAATCAGTGCAATTTGTATGTAAAGTTCAATGTGTGTGTAATGTGAATGACGTTTTCGTGAAAATGTGTCGATAATTCACATTGTTTACAATTCACATGGATTGATGGTTTGGTCGTTCCATAACCGGGTTTTGACTTGCATACATATTGGTGATTCACTAACAGTGTATTTGTGAAGAAGCTTAGGGATTGCAAATGCCTAGTTGAGTTCGCCATCTAAATTAGTTCATTTATGACATAATGCAGTGCTCATTTTAGAATTGTTGCGCTTTTTTTTAATAGTGGATTTACGAGTATGAGCTGTTTACACGATTGCAAAAGGAATAGCATCCTTAAATGTTTGAGTGGGTTCAGAAAATATATCTAACTTATTTTCTTTCAACAGAATCGTTTTATTTAAGCTAAGAATACAAGAAAAATCATCCTGATGTTTTCTAAAAAGAGGCTATATAAAAATCACTGTTCAAAACTTTTTAATGGTTGTAGTTTAACTAAAAAAAGTAAGCCCTCCAACTAATTAAATGGAGGGCCTCCACTAACTATGGAATGTTATTTCATTCAAATGACGGTGTCGGCTGGGATGGCAGTAGGCAATGCTGTCAGCCCAATTTTTCAATACATTTTTGATGGGGCCTAAGTTTCTGCCAGGTTTTTTAACGCAAAAGAGCTGTCAGTGCCCTAATATTATTTGATTTAAAAACATTCGTTCATATGGCCTTTCATTTAGAATTCTGTCCACTTCAAAAATTTTATTAACCTTTTGAAACACTTCATTCTTATACATAGCTCCTCGTAGTTTAATTTTTAAATAAAAATTAAGAACACTTTTCCCCTTCATTCGATGAATATATTTAATATGCAAAAGGCGATTTTTTGGGAGATACTTTTTCAAAAATTAATAAACAAACAAAATGTTCGTGAGTTCTCTTTTAAATCCAGAAGCCAGATACGGAAACGTCAAAAATTGTCGACTGTGATATAAGTGCATCATAATTCATACGTTCTTTTCATTTAATAAAAATTATTGTTTAACGTTAGTTTCAAAAGAGTGAACTGTGAATTCCATGAACCGGACAAATTCAAGCAACAAAAGTTTCTTTTTGCTTTATTTGCTTTGCTTTATTCTACCGGTTTTGTTATCAATTCAATAAGTGAAGTTATATGAACTTCTTTAAAAAAAATTATACAAATCAATTAAATGCAATGTGTTTTCAAATTTTAAAAACGAAACTTTTGCTTTTGCTTATTTCTCCGTGTTGTTCATTTCAGTCTGCACTTCCACTTTAAGGTGGCTAATTTGACGGACTTAGCAAATCGCTCTTAATCCTAACATTCGCAGCACAAGTGCTCACATACTTTTAGTTACAGAATACTATATTACTTCACCCATATTATTTTCTAAGGTATTTTCCCTTTTATTGATAATATACGAGTATCTAGCGACAGAAATGACAACGATCCGGTGAGCAGTCAATAATTGATCTGAACGAACCTTCAAAGTGTCAAACATCAAGTCTCAAGAAATTGAAATTCGCACTTCTACTAACATTTCTCAACGAGGCTTTGGAGATTTTTGCGGCTAACGGAAGTTAGAAATTAATTCGAAACTAAGAAATAATAGTCTCTTTAACTCTACTCATATAAAACTATTGTAGGCACTTTTAAGTGAATAAACCTGTGCCTACTGAATCGTGACTTTTATTCGCTAAAGAAAATCCAAACCTATGAACCACAATAACACATAGTTTCCATTTATTTATTCACAATAATAAAATATATATTTTTTTATTTTTGCTCTTCCAAATTGTTTTTTTGTTATTATTAATTTATTAATATATTTAAACGATTATCTACAATATTATATGTCATAAGTACTATGTATGTTTTATGCCCGTTTGCTGATACGAAACTTGAAAATATATGTTTAACATAAACCCTTAACTCTTTCAGTCACACTTTTACATGGACAACAATACATTTTTTTTTAATTTTAGTAATATGTATGGTAAACTAATTATAAAAAACAACACAGAAAGAAATTACTTTGTAAGGCTTTCGAGGAATAACGTGCTTAGCTATGATGATCACTGTGACTTTAGAGGGAAAAAAAACTGTGTTTTGTTATTATTTTATTTTTATCCAAAGGTTAAATACATTAGTTATTACACTGAAAACCATAAGCTAATGTCTTTTCTGTGAAAATCTTGAAAGCATCTTTTCCCTTTACGCAAGCATAGAGGCACTGTACAGGCGCTGCATTGCGAAATTGTGTAAAAATGAAAAACACGGTAACGGGGTTCTAAAATGAAAAGTTTATAACGGTCAACGATATGCGGCAAGTTTTGGAGCGAAATAGATGTCAACTAAAGTGTATTCTTCCGAGTTAGTTCCACAAAAAAATCGTTAGATGGCGTTGAAATTAATAAAAATTTGGCAGCTGTCAGCGTTTGTTAGAATACCTAATATCCGTGCGGATGAAAATTGGCAGTGTTCGACAAGGACAGTGTGCGACACAAAGGACAGAGTGTTTACGATCTCCTTAAGAGATACAAGTACTTTTTGATCTGTGTGATAATAATTT
This sequence comes from Volucella inflata, assembly GCA_928272305.1. Lineage (NCBI taxonomy): Eukaryota > Metazoa > Arthropoda > Insecta > Diptera > Syrphidae > Volucella > Volucella inflata. The sequence goes on along the minus strand of OV743716.1, from coordinate 86,362,322 downwards.
AATAAAATAAAAGGTAAAGTTATAAGTTAAATAAAAACGTTTTTTGCTTTTGGTTAGATAGATATACTCGTATATAGTGGAGGTGACAACCATCGCTATAAATGGTGACCCCGACGTGATTTTTACATAAAGTCACAAAGAAAAATACGATCCGACGTGCAAACAAAATATACATATTGTGGTATACGAGTATATTTGATTAAATCAATTATCCAGTGTTGCATAACTTTAGGATCATACAAACTCTCCACGTTGGAGAGTTCAATTATTACCCCAGTTTCAAACCAGAAGTTACCAGAAAGAACTAGAACCCGACAAATGTGGTATAAATACAGGATGAGAAACTGCGGACGATAAGTTGATTTTTGGAAAGCGATGGAAAAGGACCTAAGTCTTACTAAGTGAAAGATAAGAGATTTGAATTGTGAAATAGTAGTGAAATTGTTTGTGAATTAATTGAAAGTTATTTTTAAATACTCGTAATAATAAATAGAGTGTTGTGAAACAGAATAACGTTTTATCATTTCGAACACTAGCCGAAATGTTACAGTATATATTGCGACGCATATGCCGTATAATCTGCGCAGTAAAAATGGGCGCAAATTGAATTTTACGGATTCTGAGGTATCTGACGAAGAAGACATCAATTCTGTCCAGGAAATTAAAAACAATAGTGCAAAGAAAATGTCAAATCCTGGTACTGATCCAAAGAAGAATTGAGAGAAGCAAACGAGGCAATTCGTTTGCTGAAACGAATTCAGTTCTCTCAGTCACTGGCAACAACTCTAAAAAATCCCAGTGACTGTTCCAGCGGGATCTACAACTGCACAACCACCAGTTAGTAACAACAACACTCTAGCACAGACACCAGCTGCAACTAACTTAGGAGTGCACCGAACAACAATGCAGCGTGTACTTCTTCCGAAATTTAATTTGCTGTATTTTCAACTGTGGCTGACTCAAGTGGAAATGGCATTTCAATTGGGTGGCGTTACCGACGACAACGAACGCTATGCCAATTTGCTAGTTAGTCTCGAAGGCGACGCATTAAGAGCTGAAGGTGACTTGGCAAACAACCCACCAGTAGTCAACGAATTCCCCGTACTCAAAGAGCGACTGGTAAACTACTTCGCTAACACACCAGAGTCCCAGTTACGACGAATGCTACGAGGTGAAGACATGTCAGGTAAGAAGCCATCAGCAATTCTCGTACACATGAGACATCTTTCTGACGGACGATGCGACCCGTCAATAATGCGCATGCTGTTTTTCGACCGACTGCCAGAGAACATGTGTATAGTGCTGCTAGCAACAGGTCAAGATGACTTGGGCAAACTTGGCGAAGTCAGAGACAAAATTTTCGACTTGTCCAGCGCGCATCTATGTACTATCTCGCCCTCCACCTCGTTGCCATCAGAGACGATTCAGGCCATTTCAAGGCAAAACACTGGAACAACGTTGGACGAGTTTAAAAGATCAGTGGAGGCTCTGCGTAAAGAGGTTTACGCTCTGAAGATGAGGAACCAACCCAGCATCAGGTCGACATCCCGTAATAGATCAAAAAGTAGACCTAGGACCACTGAAAGCGGCGAAGCAAAACTTTGCTACTTTCATCAGAAGTTTGGTGATGATGCACGGAGGTGCAAACTTGGTTATCGAAAGTGGACGGAAAACTAGGATTGCCGTCGGGCGTACGGACAGTCGTCCATGGCAACAACAAAAACGGACGTCACCATCTAAAAATAAGTGACAAAACAAGTGGCATGTCGCACTTAATTGATACAGGCGCAGATATTTCCGTCCTGCCCAAAAAGTATGCCAACACCAAAACACCTGCCTCATCCCAACTTTACGCTTCTAACGGTGCTACTGTTTCCACATACGGTACTAAGTCTATAGCACTCGGTCTGGGACTTCGCAGAGAATTCCGCTGGACTTTTGTAATCGCCGACGTCAGACAACCAATCATTGGGGCCGACTTTATCCACCACTTTGGTTTAACAATCCGGTTAAGTCAGAGAATACTGAGCGACAACATTACCAACCAAGGCGTTCGAGGCAGCATTGCCAATAGTTCGCAGCCAACACTCAAGACAATTGACGAAACAAACCATTTTGCAGACATCCTCAAGGATTTCGTGAGTATCACACTGGACAAGAATCCAAATAAGCACGAACATTCTGTCCAGCATCATATTATCGTCAGAAGACATCCAGTAACGAAACGATCTCGTCGGCTTGCTTGCGACAAACTTAAAAGAGGAGTTCCAGGATATGATGCAGCGAGGAATCTGTCAACCATCCAAGAGCGAGTGGGCATCTCCCCTTCAAATGGTGCAAAAAAATCCGGAGGATGGAGACCTTGTGGTGACTACCGTCGCCTCAACCGCATTACCGTTCTGGATAGGTATCCAATACCACACCCCCGAGATTTCAGTCAACAACTCGCCAATTGCACCATTTTTACAACTTTAGACCTGAAGGGAGCTTACCACCAGATATCACTTGCACCAGAGGATCGACCAAAGACGGCTGTCATAACACCTTTCGGCCTGTTTAAGTTCAACGTCATGACATTTGGCTTGTGTAAAGCTGCGCAGACAATGCAGCGCTTCATGGACACAGTACTGCGAGGACTTGAATTTTGAAGCCCATCGACAACACTTGCGCATAATCTTCGATAAGCTACAGCAATTGGTCTAGTCTTGAACGTATCCAAGTGCTTCTTTGGACACCCTGATGTAAGATACTTGAGAAACACAGTCAACAAAACTGGAATAAAACGTCCCACAGACCGAATTGAGGCATTAATCAGCTTTCCAAAACCGTCGACAATGGACAAGCTGAAAAGATTCCTAGGATCGTGGAATTTTTATCAAAATTGTATGCCCGGCGCTTCAAAAACCCAAGCTTCTCTCGTCAGTTTAACAGTCGGAGCGAAAAAAGGCGATAAAAAACCTGTTCTGTGGACACCCGAAGCAACCCGAGCTTTCGAAGAATGTAAACAAAAGTTGAGAGATGCAGTTCAACTAGCTCATCCACAATCTGGTGTACCACTGGTGCTGCGATGTGGTGGTTCAGACCTTGCAGTTGGAGCTGTTCCGGACCAACGTGTAGAGGATCAATTTCAACCGCTTGGTTTATTCTCTAAAAAGCTAAGTCCAAGAGAAGCCAGATACAAAGTGTACGACCGGGAGCCATCAATAAAGCAGTACGACATTTTCGACACCTGATACAAGGCCGTGAAGTCATCATCCTCACCGAGCACAAGCCACTGGTGCACGCATTCGACCAGAAATCAGACCACGCTTGTGACCGCATAGCCCGTCAGCTAGAGGAAATTGGGCGCTTCTCAACTAACATTAAATATGTTCCGGGAATGAAAAACATTGTGGCAGATGCGTATTCTCGCATCAACACTATCAACATGCCTGCAGATTTGGCTGAGATGTAGAGAGACGACGACGAGCTAAAGCTTCTTCTGACAACTCCAGAAAAATCTTCACTTCAGCTCCGAGAAATGCGCAACGACGACACAGACGTCATCGTTTACTGCGACGTAGGAGGCACCGACATCCGTCCGACTATGTGTTCAAAATAAACATGAACGGAACACCAGCAACAGTATCCACAGTGAGATTAAAACCAGCTTTTTTTGAAAACTTCTACGAATTAATACCAAATAGTACACCAATGATTAATCAACAACAGTCATCTTTACCATAAATTCAGATCAGCAACAGCTTGGTAAATACAGCAAACCCCAGCTCCCCCACATCGATTCCATCAGTATCCAGTTCAGCCCAACCCTCCACCACATCAGGAAACATCTCATATAATTTAAAAACCTATCCTGCAAAGTATAAACCCACAAAATGTTCTCTTTCGAATTTAAATATTTAAAATGAATTCACGCTGTCACTTGAAGCGGAGTGCTTTGGCAGCTGTCAGCGGTTGTTAGTACACCTTATATCCGTGGGGATGAAAATTGGCACTGTTCGACAAGGACAGTGTTCGACACAAAGGACAGAGTGTTTACGATCTCCTTAAGAGATACAAGTACTTTTTGATCTGTGTGATAATAATTTAATTAAATAAAAGGTAAAGTTATAAGTTAAATAAAAATGTCTTTTCTTTTGGTTAGATAGATATATATAGTGGAGGTGACAACCATCGATATACAAACAAATCAGAAGAGGTGATAAGTAGAACTAACCACCAAGACTGAAAGAATTAAGTATCAACTATTGCTTTGCATCAAACGTAAACTCAAACATGAAAATCCTAAAGTTGAATATAAATTAGACGGAAGAAAATATGCCAATATAACTATCTTATGTCGAACTTAAATGTTCATTTCCTGTTGTTTTTCCCTTATTAGTCAAGAATCGTGAAGATTATTAGAATAATATTATTACAGAATTCAATAAAAATGAATTTTTGACTGCCGGACTTGATTGAAGCTGACGTATAGATACAAATAGATGTTATTCATTTAGGTGGTACAGATGGAGAAATTTTTCCCAACAGGAAAAGTTATTTCTCTATCAATGTTCAAGCGATTTGCAACGCTAAAATGATATTCACAAATGTAGTAGCTACGAGTAGATAGCCAGGATCTACGCATGATGCAACATTTTTGAGTAATTGCAACATTTGAAATGTTTTGGAGAGACAGTCAAATACAAATACAGAATATTTTCTCTTGGGTAGGCTTTATTTAAATTTGATTTTGTGCATGAAATTGTTTGTCTCATCTGATGACACCTCTCCTCAATCCAAGAAGTTTAGCAGAACTGTTGTATAATGAGTCTAAAATTCGTACTAGATTTGTAGTAGAAAAAGCATTTGGAATTTTAAAAAGAAGATTTCCCGTTTTGGCTTATGGTGCCCGAATAAAATTGAGTACAGTTTTAACAGTTATCATTGCAACCTGTACTTTACGCAATACCTATATAATGAGGCAAAATGATCATCTCGATGATCTTCCTGAGAGTTTAGATTTTAGTGCAAATGACCTTCAACGAGTTATTACTGAAGGAGAGATACATAGTGAAAATGGTTCTCAAACTAACAACTCAAGCTCGAATTCCTTCAATTTGAATATGCGAAATCGAACGGATTTGATAAATCACTATTTTGCAGGACTGTAAACATTATTTCAAACAAAAATAAAAATGTTCAACATGAGCTTACATGGTGTTTACATTGGATCTTAACGAAAGAGGTATTGCCAATGCAACATCGTTAAAATGCTTATTAGTTTAATATTTACCAAACACAACATATGAATAATTAGTTTACTCCATAGACAAAGTTCAAAAAATTCAAGAGAGAGGCTATTTCACAATTCTAATAGTGCAATTAAAATATAATATTAAATACTAATTTAAAATATAGTCAATTAAATTCAAATACCAAATTTGAGATGACAGTTCTTTTAAACTTCTATTTTCCTATAACGGTAATTAACAAATTCATATATATATATTTTTTTCTTCATTAACTTAACAAATTCAGATAATTTTCGTTTTCCAGTTCATTAAACCCGATGTATTCTTCTTCCGGACCTGGTGACCAAAGAATCTGCTAAATCTCGTTTGGGCCCCTCACCTCCTGCGTGTGTGTCCCTCCTGTGTCCCACTACCGGTATACAGTTTTTCTGGTATACCATAATGGCTAAACGTTTCTTTACATTTGCTGATGACGTCAATCATGCACATACGTGTCAACTCCCCTATCGCAAAGTTCCTTGAAAAGCAGTCGACAATAACTATGAACCATTTTTTTCCAACTTGAACAAGTCCATCGCAACTTTTTGCCATGGGTATTCTGGCAAATCGGATACCACTAGCGGCTTGTGTCTATTCGCTGTTTGTTGTATACGTGTTGGGCTACTCCTGACTTTCTCTTCAATATCGTTTGATAGTCCTGGCCACCGCATGGTTCTTTGTGCTCGCATCCTGGATTTCGTTATACCCAGATGTCCTTCGTGCCCATTCTGTTTTTTCTCAAAAGCAGACCATCAATGACCATCAGCTCATTCCTTACGGAGTGGAAGCCTTTCATTTCCGAATTCATTGTTGCGAGCAATGGCCATTCCGTCCTAATGTACGATTTAATCTCTTGTATCCTTGGATTCGCAAGTTGTGCTTCTGTGACATGAACAATGTTTCTATCCGCCGTGCTTATTTTGGACCGAACTATCTGGTGTATGTAGGCACTTATTTCTTTTTCCCATTCCTTTTTCTCAGACTGTGAAACGACTTTTATCGGCGACCTCGACAGGCAATCGGCTACAACAAAGTTCTTTCCCGGTATATATATAATGAAATAATCAAACCTCATCAACTTCATCCATATACGTTGCAACCTTGGTGAAAAATCATCTAGGTCCTTACTCTGTAAAATTTGCAGAAGGGGTTTATGATCCGTCTGAATTTTAAATTTTCGGCCGATTAAATAAATTCGAAGTTTTTCACAGGCCCATGCTATCGCCAATGCTTCTCGTTCGATGTTTGTATAGTTTCTTTCCGCTTATGTAAGGGTCTTTGAAATGTATGCAATCGGGTAACTATCCTTGACATGCGTCTGCAGGAGCACTACCCCTAGTCCTTCTCTGGAAGCATAACATGAAACAGTGGTCCCTTTCGAGGGATCATATATTTTCAATTTGGGCGCTGAAAATAATTTTTCCTTTATCTCCTTAAAAGCTCTTTCTTGCACACAGCCTCACGTAACCGAATTTTTCTTATTAAGCAGGCTTGTGGTTAGCTGTAGAATGGTGGATTTATTTGGGATGTATTTTCCGATAAAGTTAACTATATCCAAAAATCCCTGAACCTCTTTGGTATTAGTTGGAGCTTCCATTTCTATAATAGCTCTGGTCTTTTCCTTGTCTACTGTTATTTCTTCCCCTGAAATAGTATGCCCCAAGTAATTTATTTTAGTTTTACCGAACTTCGACTTTTTCCTGTTAAGCTTCAATCCATCTTCGCTGATCTTCCTCAATACTGCTTCTACACACTCGCCATGTTCCTCAATATTTTCTCCCCAAGCGAGAATATCGTCGATATGCACAACGCAATTTTTAATTCCTGCCAAAATTTTTTTTTAAAAGCTTCTGGGGTGAAACGCTTTTCCGACACATTTATTGAGCTCTATAAAACTGACACAGATCCTAATGCCGTTCTTCTTTGGTACAACAACCATCAGTGCACGTCAATCCGACGCGTTTTCGATAGGTGAAATTACCCCGTTCTAACCATTTTTTCTAATTCCTTCTTAACTATCGGCAACAAATGGATAGGTACAAATCTACGAGCGGAAATAGCAAATGGCTTCGCATTTTCTCTCAATTCAATTTTGTACTCTTCGTTATACGTCTCCGGCCCCTCAAAAACTTCCTTAAAATCTTCGAACCAATTCCTACACGAGACCTTAAACAATTTTTAATTAATTCTAGCTTGTCATTTCCCGGCTTTCCCAATAACGGTGCCAATTTTTTTTTGACTACATAGATCACCTTTTCAATCTCCTTTCCCCCGAATTTTAACTTCACCTTAACCTTCCCTACTACGTTAATTGCTGTACTAACACTGTATGATTTTACTCCAGTCCTTACCATGGATATATGTTTCCAATTCTTGATGGCCGCCCAGGATACTATAGTCACATCGGCACCCGTGTCCACCTTGAATTCCATTTTCACCCCATTTAGTCATATGTCGATAGCCCAGGCCTTTGGATACCGCACCAACGAAGTATTCCCCTACATCCTTCTCCTCGTCCCCATCACGGACTTCATTGACTCTTTTAGACTTACACACTCTTGCGTAATGTCCCACCCTATTACACTTATTGCAGATAGCACTTTTGGCTGTGCAATTATCATAGCCATGTCGCTCGTATCCGCATCGCATGCACTTGTCCTTTTCAGTTCTCCTGCCTTGTTTTTTTAGCTCATTTTTTGTCTGTCCTTTATATCCTTTTGCTCTCTCGGTCGTTCGATTTTGCAAACATCCGATTGTTGTGTTGCTGAAAGCTAATTTTTCCTCCAAAGGAGTTCTTCTACCTGTTGTACTGATATAATGGCCTTTTCTAACGATCGACTAGAGTCCAGCTGTATCCTGTCGCTTAAACCTGTGTCTTTAATACCTATGATAAGAGTCAATAAGACCATATGATCATACAAACTTCCCCAAGCACAATGTTTTGCCAGTGAATGCAGCGTTGTGATGAATTCCTCCCCTGTCTCCTCGTCCCCCTGTTGACTTTTTAAAAATTTTGCACGCCCAAATATGCTATTTCATTTTGGTATAAAATAATCCTCAAACTTTCTTATACATTCCTCCTCCTATTAGATGTTGGAATAAAAGACGCAAATATGTTTTCGGCTTTTTCGCCCATGCAGTATATCAAAATATTTACCTGTGATTTGTTGTCAGCCTCGTGTAATCCACTCCCGATTCGATATCTTTCGAAACTCTTGTGCCATCTTTCCCAATCTGAGGGCAGAAAGGAGAATTCATCTGGGGGTTTATTTGTTTGCAGGTAAGTTTATCTTTGTAGCAGAATTACTTTTCTGCGCTTTGTTTTTTGTCTGCATTTGCATTGCACATTTGCATTCTTTAGTTTTTTTTTTGCAGTTCACGAGCCTGTGGCCAGTGGCTGATAGGCACTTGCACGATAGTAGTGTTTTGTGGTTTAATGAGTTATTTTTTAATACTTTCCTTTTCTTTAGCGGTCGGGTTTTCTTTAATTTTCACTCCAAATAGGTTAGAAAGTGTAAGGTTAGGTTTCCGCTGCCACCATGTTCAAGATTTAGTTTGAGAGTGGTTTATCGTTCTGACATATGAGAATACATGGTGTTTACATTGGATCTTTACGAAAGAGGTTTTGCCAATGCAACAATTTCCTTAATTCATTCATTTACAGTGTTGAAAAACAATTAAATGCTTTTGTGAAAACTCTGGGCCTCTTTTGCTGTGCAGTTTTTTTCTTATATTTTTTTTAATACTTCACCTTTAATTGCGATATCTAGTTCTAAAGATTCTTTTTTCAGGTCATGCTCAACATTTTTGATACTTTTTCCCTATTGCTTCTTCTTTTAAAGTATCATATTTTAAGCTTTGAGAGTTCGGAATACTGCTCAGATATCTTCCTGCTCTGTAATATGGAGGCGACTGGTCTTCTTCAGGACGTCCATGCATTCTTTTGAAGTTGTTTTTTAAAATCCTTTGACAAAACTATTTGCGGCGAAGTGTCTTTTTCTGTATCAAGCGAAATTTAATTTTCAAGAACGGTGTCATCGAATGTGTGAACTGGGGTTTTCGACTTTGGATGAAATAATTTTTTTAATATTGACAGCTTATAATTACTCCAGTCATCGTTTACTTTTTCATGGCACTGCAAAAATTATTTGCAATTATCAAAAAGAAGTATTGCTTTTAAATGTTTCATTTACAAACTTCTTCTTCACTTTCTATTTGTTTCACCATGCTGTCACCATGAAATTCGTTTTCCAACCCAAGAACTGTTTTCGGGTTCATGATGTTAACTGCCAGTTCAAAATTAAAGTCAGATGGTGTGAATGACTTTCCACCTCCTGTTTGAACACAGGAACTTTTTTCTTTTGCCGCCTGTTTCCTTATTTCTGCTTTGTAGTTGTTGTAGTATCGTTTGAGGGTTTCGGTATTTCTGTAACATGACCCCGAATGGCTGTTAAAATTCTTCAATCCTATTATTTTATTATTATTATTATTATTATTATTATTATTTGTTTATTTACTTCATTGCAAACTTATACTATAAATAACAATGTTATAGAATCATAAAATAATTTAGGCATGAAATAATGCAGTACATTCTGTTGCCTAATGAACAAGTGACGAATGTATACTTATAAAATAGTAAAAAATTAAATTCAAAATGTTGATGGGGAAAAAAAACACTGTGAATATGTTTCAAAAAAGAAATAAATAAAGCAGAAAATCCAAACACATGTTACAAATAGGTTTAGTTAATGGTTCAAAAGTTTGTTCAATATCCGTGGAATTAAAAGAAAAAAACCATTTTTTAACATTCACTAAAAATACTGTTTTTACTCTTTCGCATCTAATGTTATCAGGTAGCAAGTTAAAAAGACGAGGTGCAACAACAGAATAAAACCTAGAAAAGTGTGATTTTTAATTGCAGGTACTGTTACAAAATTCCTGGTGTTATTATGCAAGTTATAATTTTCATATGTCCTAACCTGATAATAACCAGATTTTTCAAAGAATATTTTTAAGACTTTACAGCAGTATAAGTGTCTTAAAGGAAGAAATTCGAGGTTCCTAAAAAGTTCTAAGCTATGCGTTGTACGATTCACTTTGCAGATGATTCTGACTGCATGTTTCTGCTTAATTAACAAAGGTTGGATGTGAGAGTAATATGAGGATAACCCATACCATAACCCATCGATTTCAATAAACCATTGTAAACTAGCTTTAAGATGGTTGTATTACAATCCTGACTTATGTGGTACAACTGTTTTACTACTCTATTCATATACTGTTTCAAATAATTAGCATGATCCTTCCAACTAAGTTTATGGTCTAAAATAATGCCCAAATATTTAAATTAGTGTTGTGATCAAAACTAATGGAATTCTGTCAACAACAGATTAAAGCAAAACGTGTACAATTCGGGCTATGGTAAGATAACGAAAAATCTTGATAGTCCATGCTTCTGATATTAAAAAACATAAACTTAGTTTTCATGGTAATTACAAGTTTATGATGACTGAACCATAATCTCAGTAATTCAAGATCGTGATTTACTACCATAAAAATATATTAAAATTATTGCTATGGGAGTAGAAAATAGCAGTATCATCAGCAAACGCAGAAATAATTCCTTTGAAAGGTTGACTAAATAGAGAGTTAACATAAATTAAAAACAATATAGGACCCAAGATCGATCCTTGTGGAACACCTGTATTTATAAATTTCAGCGAGCTAAAATACTCTTTGATCTTCACCCTCTGCTTTCGATTTGCTAGGTAAGAAGCAAACCAGTTAAAAATAAACCATCTAAAGCCCGCATTATACAGTTTATATTTTATATTTTAATAATAAGGAGTGGTCCACTGTGTCAAATGCCTTAGTTATGTCTACAAATAGAGCTGCACATCGTTTGGACAAATTTATACTATTATAAATTTCTCCGATGAATTTTTGCAAGTCCGTTTCTGTCGACATATCACTTCTAAAGCCAAATTGAAAATTTTTGAAAAAATCCGTCCTACTTTAAAACGAAAGAATTCTCGATTTCATGCGTTTTTCAAGAATTTTTGAAAATACGGATAAAGAGATATAGGCCGATAATTATCTATGGTCTGAGTATCACCTTTTTTGTGGAGGGGTATTACAGCTGTTTTCAGTGTTTCTGGAAAAATACCATTTTTAACACTAAGATTAAAAATGTAGCACAGGACGTCGGAAACAAAAAATTAAATCTGCTTAAGACCAGAGCTGGAAACTGAGTCAAAAGAGGATGAATTTGATGATTTAAGTGACATAATTATTTTTTGAATCTCAACATTTCTTTCTTTTTTATTTTCCTAAGTAAGAGAAAAGTCATCCACGGTTTAATACACTTCAGCTTATTGCATTTTTTATTCACACGATTAGTGTAGCATGATAGATGAAACTGTAATATTTTGAGAAAATTATCAAAAGCATAAGATGGATCACTCGAATTGTAAACTTCTTCCCAAAATTCAAAATTAAGTCTAATTTGAGAGCACTGAAATCAATTCTCTCAAAAGTTTGATAAGATGAGTTCCTAGACTTGCATTCTTTATGATCGAACTGAATACAAGTTAAATACGAGTATTAATCTGTTATACTCAGGTCATAAGCCATAACTTGATAACTAATAAGATTGCATCTGTGAAGCCTTAGAAATATATGGCCCAGACAAGAATCAAGACGTGTAGATTGATCCAATAGAGAATCAAAACCATGTGACGCCATAAGTGATAAATAATTATCAACATCTATAGACTCAGACAGAATATTTATATTAAAATCACCCAACAGTATAACATTCTTACAAGTTTGTAACTCTAAGAAACTCGAAAATTCATCCAAGAAGACACCTACTGAATATTTCTGAAGTCTATAGGCACAACAGAAGCAGTAACGTACACCAGAGATTTCACAAAATAAACTCAGTACATCGGCACTTTTCATTTTCCATAATTTACTCGCACAGTCATTTAAGTTATTTCTATGAAATACTGCAACACCTCCAGCTGAATACGAATTATTGCAACAAAAGTGAAATTAGGAATTACATTTGCGTAATCCAAGATTTCATCTTTAAAAATCCAAATTTCAGAAAGAAATATTATATCAGGTAAATGTTCAAGAGATGCGAGATGAGTAAAAAATGTAACAAAGTTAGTTCTTAGGCTACGGATATTCTGATGAATTATTGAAAAGCCTGTACTACTATTGTTTAGATGTTCTATACAGAGACAATTAGGTTCATTTAAGCTACTATTCACAAAATATTGAGGATTCTGAGCAAAATTTGAATTATTTGACAGGACGAGTAATTAAACAGACGCAAAACAAAGAAAAATTAAGTTTCAAACTGGAAGAAGTCCACAAGATTACGAATAATTATAGCTTTTTCGCCTTCTGTTTTCCTTATGAGAACAGTTCCATTTCAGACTCAAACAAACTAAAATTTATTATTATGTTTCAGTTCATTTGCCTTTCTTAATAGTGATCTTGAATACGCCGTGAGGGAGTCATTTATGTAGATCTTGTTGATTTTGTTGCGATTGCTGCTGTCACTGGTGTTATCAACATGTTGCCCAACACCATAAATGTTAGAGGAAGAAATGTGTTTCACCTCACGCGTTTTTCTCATCACAGACTGCTTGCTCGCGAGAGTTGAGAACTTAACGCAAACTACGGTGGATGGTGATTTGCTATTCTTCACTCTAATTTTTTTTAACAAAACAAGATGCTATATCGTTGTTGTTGCACTCAGCTTCAGTGAGACCCGAAAGGAGAAGTGACACTTTCTCCTTAGCATTTTTGTTTGAGACGTCTGGTATGCCAACAATGTCAACAGAGCATTGTAACTCTCTTTCCTCGATGATATTTAGCTTTGACTCCGAAAACAAAACCTTTTTGTTCAGAGAACAATTTGACTCTTCGAGAGAACTAATCTTTGATATTGCTTCCGAAACAATTTGCTGGAGTTTAATGATCTCTGCAAGAAGCATTTGATTTGTTACCGTATCGCCCGCATTGTTGACGTCATGGGCACCGACCGAAGGGGTTGATACGGAATCTCTCATTCTTACCAAAGAAGTGCAAGTAGAGCCACTGTTGAGAATAGAGTCATTTGCAGATGAAGTATTAGTGGTAGTGTTACGCTGAGTAATGTCAGCCTCAGATAGATGAATACGGTCATCAGATATAACCGATTTTCTTCTCAGAGCGACACAGGTGTTACATTTATGTGTTTGACCGTTTTTCTCATAAAAATCAATCTCTTGTTTTCCAAGTTTCGCGCACTTTGCATGAAAAAATACAAAGCAAGTGTTACAATGAATTTTTAACTGAAGTCTATCGACTTTTAGTTTACAGATACCGCACGACATTATTTAAGACTTAGTATTAATGTTATTATGCACTTATCAAAATGGTGTTAGTAAACTGATATTTTAAGGGTCCAATTTAAAATTAAATTTGAGCCAGCTTAAGAGAGCTCGCGGGTATGTGTGTCCCCATCAACAACACATATACTCCTTTGCCAAGCATTTTCCTTGTCTTTCCAGGTTGCGCCGTCAGTTTTTTTGTTTTCGATTATTTCTTTCTCATCAAAACCAAAATTAAGAAGAAGTGATTTTTCATTTTACGAAAATTTTGGGTTCCTTTCCGCGTTTCACAATTTTTGATATTTAAATTAACCAACATGAAGTTAGTTCTTTTTTCCTAATACATACTACTTACTTGGTGTTACAATGAGGTAAATATTTGAAACTTAGATTGAACAATTTCTTAATTCTACCTAATAGGCCATCCCCTCATGGCGATGCTGATATTTAATTTAATCTTTATATATGTATATTTGTGGCAGAAGGATTTTTGGCGCCTACTAGGTGACTGATCGCGCCACCTCGGAGTGGGTAGGGTAAACTTCATAAGTAAGGGCGCGTTCACAGCAGCACTCCCCCTTGTAGTTTCCCCGTCTCCGTGCCTTTGACCGACGTCTAGGACTGCAATTTTTACCGTGGGCTTCTCGCATTTGCACGTGTGCGCTGCGGACTTGTCCATCATCAGACTGGCGGACTTTGACTATCCGCCATTTCGGCCAGCAGTTTCTGGTGTTATTTGGGTCGACTATTAGAACGACGTCACCCACCTGTAGGGGCTTCACTGGCAGAAACCATTTCCCCCTTTTTGTGAAACAAGCCAAATTTTTCTTACCACTCTCCCATCATCATTAAGTCCCGCCACAGGTTTTAGACCGCTCGATGTTGCCACTAAAAAGTGATTCGGCGTAAGAGCTTCCTCATTTTCACTCTATATTGGTATGTATGGCAACGATTAGTATAAGGCCTCGTAGAAGTAGCATCTTCCGGTAGCTGCTGATTCCTTAAATGACGAGAATGAGCCTCTGCAGCCGAACATCTTGCAGCTCTGCCTCCCCGTGTCGCCATCTGGGAATCTCACTAGAGATTGCGAAGTGAAGGGGGCAAATGGCGAGTTTCTTGCGCCATAAATCAGGGTTAGTGTAGGAAAACCAAAACAAGACCTTATCCGGGCTACTCCGACATATTTGGAGCTCAGGCCGGAAAGGATTTCCAGGACTTAGTCAGGGTCCTGGAAAAGAGATGGTGGCGGACGAGCCCTATAAGGGCCAACGGCAACGCTCACATCCCGGAACGGGTTACTGGCTTCGGTGTAACTGACCCCTCGTCCTAGGGGCACTCAAAGTGGAACTGGTCCTCCAGGTTGGGGGTTGTGCCGCCGGGGTAACTGCTCGGCCATTTAAAAAAAAAATAATTTACGAAGCATCAACAAGCCTCGGATATGGATGGAAATACTGTTGACAACCCACGCAAACAATATTAGGACAATGAGCTTCCGATATGCACGTGGAATGTTAGATCCAGCGGAGGCTCTAGACTGCTGCAAAGCAGACATAACCGCCACTCAAGAAATGCGATGGGATGGGCCGGACAAAAAGAAAATGAAAAACTGCGATATCTTCTACGGCAATTGCTATCGACGGCAAAAGCAGCGCTTATTTGGATGCGGATTTGTTGTCGGAGGCAGACTAAGACAAGAAGTCCTCAGCTTCCGGCATGTGAGCGAACGCCTCGTAGCAATCCGCATCAAGGCTAAATTCGCTAAAATTAGCGCCCACAGAGGAGAAAGATGACGACAACAAGGATGCCTTCTACGAGCTTCTTAACAAGACCTACGAATTATGCCCTAGCTATGACATTAAAATTGTCCTCGGTGACTTTAATGCAAAGCTAGGAAGAGAGGGTATCTTTGGCGGAACAATCGGAAAATATAGCCTGCACGACACCACCTCCGATAACGGATTTAGGCTAATCGACTTTGCGGCGGGGCGAAACATTGTCGTGGCTAGCACACGGTTCCCACATCTCGACATACACAAGGGGACTTGGAGAACTCCTGGTCAATCAACAGTCAACCAGATTGATCACATTGCGATCGACGCAAGACACTCCTCCAGTATTATGGATGTCCGTACGTTCCGAAGAGCCAACATCGACTCGGGCCATTACCTTGTTGTAGCCAAGGTACGGTTGCGGATATCCCAAACTACGCCAAAACAAACTAATGCTGTGAGAAAATTCGACGTCAGACGGTTACAATCGCAAGAGATCGCCAAGTCCATTTCCGATCGAGTGTCTCTTAATCTCTTAAGAGGTCCAATGCCGCCAGCATCAAGCATCGAAGACCACTGGAAACACTGCCAAAATGCCATCAGAGATGCCGCTTCTGATGTGCTGGGTTTCACTCGTTCACCACAACGAAACCACTGAATCGATGACGAATGCCGGCAAGCACATGCAGCTAAGCAAAAAGCACGCACGAAGCCTGTAGAGATGAACAAGGGAACATCGTAGTAGAATCGCAGTCGAAGCTGAGGATTTAGAAAGACGATTTTTGCAAACTGTATAACGGCGATGACGGACTAAATACCGCTGTCAGGCAGAACCATCCTATCAACTTGGACGATGATGACCAACAATTCCGTCCACCCGACCTGGATGAAGTGATTATAGCTATACCAAAGCTGCTGGAGCAGATGGCCTGACTGCCGAGCTCTTCATAGCGGCAGGCGATGACTTGGTTAGGAGCATACACCAACTCATCTGTAAAATATGGTCGGACGAAAGTATGCCCGATGAATGGAACCTCAGCATTGTTTGTCCGATTCTCAAGAAAGGAGACCCTCTGAACTGCGCCAACTACAGAGGCATCAGTTTCCTTAACATCGCATATAAGATCTTATCTGGCATATTGTGTGAACGCCTGAAGCCGTTCGTTGACATCCTGATAGGTCCATATCAGTGTGGCTTCAGGCCAGGAAAGTCCACCATCGACCAGATATTCACACTACGGCAGATCTTGGAGATGACCCATGAGCATCAGATCGATACCCACCACCTATTCATCGATTTTAAGTCCGCGTATGACAGCATCTATAGAGCAATGTCTAGTTTTGGCATCCCTGCCAAACTCGTCCGTCTGTGCAGGATGACGATGGAGAATGCACGCTGCTGCATCAAGGTCGGTAAAGATCTCACCGAGACCTTTGATGTCCAGAAAGGATTTAGACAAGGCGATTTTTTCAACATCGTACTTGAAAGAATAGGGCAAAACTCACGAGCAAGCACAAGAAGCACTATCTTTCAAAAGTCCATCCAACTACTCGCATACGTCGACGATATTGACATAATCGGGAGAAAGCAGCGTGATGCTGCGAGTATTGAGACGGAAGACCTCAATAATCCCGGTCCTGCTCTATGGCGCAGAGGCATGGAAATTATCAAAAATGGATGAGGGTGTTCTTGGTTACTTCGAGAGAAAGCAATCTTCGGTCCCGTCTGCATTGACGGTGAGTGGAGGAGAAGATACAACGACGAATTGTACGGACTGTACAGCGACATGGACCTAGCCAGAAGAAGAAGATCCAAAGACTGAAATGGCTGATTCATGTAGAACGTATGGACACCAATGCTCCGCTCCGAAAAGTCTTCGAATCCGCTCCTAAGGGACAGCGCAGTATAGGATGGCCAAGACTCAGGTGGCGCACGCAAGTGGAAGAAGACCTCAGCCAACTTATCGTGCGAAACTGGAGGCAGCTAGCCAGGGATCAAGCTGGCTGGAGAAGCTTGTTGACTGAGGCCCAGATCCACGCCGGACCAATACTTAAGTAAGTAAGTATTGGTATGTTTTTCAGAGGACGCGAATTTACAATATTTTCGGCCTCCATCAGCATGCTGCGCAGCAACTCGTCATTCGGATTCCGCATCAGCGACGTAGACGTGTAGAGTACCTCGTTTATAGAGCGAACTAGGCGCTCCCAGCAACCTCCCATGCTTGCTGACCCTGGGGGTATAAATTTCCAGCTGGTGTTGGCATTCGTAAAGGTTTCCCTCAATTTTTTGTAGTCTACCAAGGTCCAAACTTTTTGCAGCTCCCGGTCATCGCTACGGAAGTTGGACCCATTGTCACTGTAAAACTCGATGGGCGTGCCACGTTTAGTCATGAAAGCACGTATGCACAGGATGCAAGAGTCCGCAGACAGTGTGTGGGCAATCTCAGATAGACGGCTCTAATGGTGAGACACGTAAAGAGAACCCCCCATCGCTTTTCCGTCCGCCGTCCAACACTTACTACTATCGGACCGAAATAGTCGATGCCGACATAGGAAAACGGTCTGCAGAACGAAGCAAGTCTGGCTGCGGAAAGTGGTGCCATAAAGAGTGCCAGTGTTTGGGCCTTTTTATTCTTGCACACTTGACACATCCCGTGCGAAGCTTCGATGCACTTTGCGAAGCGAGCACCTAGCAGAGCGGCTTGTAGCTCTAGTCGAGGTATTGATAACGCTTTCAGGAGGGCTTATCTCGTTTTTGCCCCTATTAGACTGGTTTCTATGAGTGTGGCGGTGGAGTTACGAATGTATGCTACCGCGGCGTAGCATACCTAGCATACGTAGCTACCGTTGGTTGCGCGCTCAGACTTCGAAGCACTTTGGGCAAGTTCGAAACCTAGTTTCGGATGTGAAAGCCGCCTTGCTTGTGGACGTGTCGAATGTTCTTGACTTGGTTGATGGCTGCCTCCTCTGTTGGCACACTATCCATCAGGTCGTCTACCGCTTCAGGAAACTCACTGGCGAAGCGCTCGGCGTTGATATTTTTGACAAAGTGCGCGGTACATGGCGAACAGGCTGCTGCGATGCTCATCACAGTCAGCTCGTAGGTATAGGGTTCACCTATCGCGTCATTTCCTCAGAGAAACCGTTGGTAGCATTGGTCTTCCCGTCGGACGTCGATCTGGTGGAACATGTCCATGATGTCTACGCATTTGGCGATCTTGTGTTGCCTGAACTCATAGAGTACCGCGGTTAGAGGCGTCAGCTGATCAGGTTCTTTCAGCAGAAGAGAGTTCAAGAATACACCTTGGGTGGCGGCAGCAGCATCCCACACAAGCCTAATCTTACCGGGTTTATTTGGGTTTTCGACGGGAAAGACTGGCAGGTACCACGATGTTTCCCGGCAGTTACTTGACTCTTTCGGTGAAAGTTGCCGGGCGTACCCTTTCTCGAGATACTCGTCGATTTTCGTGTTGAGTTTATCGGTTAACGATTGATCTTTCCAATCTTTCCAATTCCGGATATCTCGAAATTAAGTAGCTGTGAGCTCCCTTCATACCTCGACGTATTTCCTGTCCATCTCAGGTACAGTGGGTGGGACTTACCTTGAAGGTTCAGGAGTCTTGCCATCGCGTAGGACTCCAACTTGACTCTATTACCGTACAGCTGAACTGGTACAATTCGAAGTAGGATAGAATAAGTCCCAGGAACTGCTAACAAAGCTGAATGGACGGGCACCCGCCGTCGCAGATACGATATGGTTTGTTGGAACTGTAAGAGCGTTGATCCTTCTCCTCATAATGAGCGTGTAGTTGTCCCAGGTTCTTCCCGATTTTTCTTCTGTCGCCTTGGCTCCGATCCCCTTTACTTGCTGCTAGTTCAAGCGGTGGTGAGGTAAGCACTCCATTGGCTGCTGCAGACATCATGCGTATTCATGCATTGAAATCGACCAGCGTGTACCTAGGTAGCGTCTGCCTGTGAATCCCCCCAAATGAGACGCATGGTCGGCGGAAGCTTTTCCACAAACTCTTGCAGCAGCACAGGATTGTTTTGATAATCTATTAATCCGGAGGACTCCGCTGTAGCACACAGATGCTCCATCACTATGGCAAATCGAGGGATGGTATCCAACTTCTCAACCTTCGGACTTGGCGCGCCTCGAACCGCCTGTATAAGAGCATTGACGAACAGCTCAGGACTCCCGAACAGCATCCGTAATGTCAACAGTACCCGCTGGAGGCAGTTAGGTTGGACCAATAGGCTTTTGACGGCTGCCAGAGCAGCAGTTCTCAGGGGAGGAACGCGCCCAACCCAGAGTTACGATTGAAAGTGGAGATGAACAGGGAAACGACGTCTTCAGACGATTGTATTGCTTCGTGTAACACTAAATAGTTCAATTGTCCGGACGACATAGTTTTTGACGATTCACTAATGCTTCGTATAACTCATTGAACTGTCAAATAACGACGATTGAACGATTGCGATTGAACGATTGCAATTGAACGATTGCTATTTTACGTTCGTTCCATGCTTAATGGTTAATTGTTGTTTAGTTTCGTTTGTTAAATTTTTAATAAAAATGCATCGGCATTACTATGTTTTGTTTCTCGATGACGAAGAAAGTGAAAATTCTGTCGGACTATTGCGGTAAACCTAAGGAGCGGCTCACGGTTAACACATTGTAATATTTCGGCTAGGGTTCGAAATGATAAAACGTTATTCTGTTTCAAAACACTCTATTTATTATTGTTTATATACAATTTTAAATCAATTCGCAAACAATTTCACTTCTATTTCACAATTCAAATCTCTTATCTTTCACTTAGTAAGACTTAGGTCCTTTTCCATCGCTTTCCAAAAATCAACTTATCGTCCGCAGTTTCTCATCCTGTATTTATACTACATTTGTCGGGTTCTAGTTCTTTCTGGTAACTTCTGGTTTGAAACTGGGGTAATAACTGAACTCTCCAACGTGGAGAGTTTGTATGATCCTAAACTTATGTAACACTGGATAATTGATTTAATCACATATATACCACAATATCCCCCTCTTAAACTTGTTCGTCCCGAACAATCTCTTCGACATTCTGCCCAAAATAGCGATGTATTCGATCCACATGAACCACTTTAATCTTGCCTTTTCCTCGTTGAATGCGATAGACAACATCGTTGATGCGTTTTACGACTTTATATGGTCCTTCCCAGTCTTGCTGTAATTTGGGTGATACGCCTTTCCGTCTATGAGGGTTATATAGCCACACTAGATCTCCTTCCTGGAATCCCGTTGTGGTCGCCTTGACATCATACCTCGTCTTCATGCGGTCACTGGCTATCTTGATCTTATCCCTGGTTCTTTGGTGCACGTCCCTAATAATCTGTCTGAGGTCTGCGACATAGTCGTCTTCATTTCCGTTCTCTTCAGACGGCGGTGATCCAAACATCAATTCACTAGGTAACCGGACTGTTCGACCGAAAAGGATTTCCGATGGAGTGTGACCTGTGGTGTTGTGTACTACACTCCCATAGGCTAATAGAAACATTGGAATTTGCCTATCCCAATCGCATTGCTTGTCACTAACGACCTTTGATAGGTGTTCATTCAAGGTTCTGTTGAAGCGTTCTACCATCCCGTCCGATTGTGGGTGGAGCGGTGTTGTTCTCGTCTTTTTGATACCCAATAGCTCGCACACCCCTTGGAAAATCTTGGATCCGAAGTTGCACCCTTGATCCGAGTGCAATTCCATCAGTACGCCGAACCTGCTCACCCAGTTGTAAGCGATCTGTTCAATCACGGTTTTGGCTTCCTGGTTAGGGATAGCAAAAGCCTCAGGCCACTTGCTGAAGTAATCCATAACAACAAGAATGTAGCGATTTTCCTTTTCGGTTTCAGGAAACGGTCCTGCGAAGTCAACTGCGATTCTCTCGAAGGACGCTCCAGCGTTGTATTGCTGCATTCTGCCGTGAGTTTTAACCCTCGGGCATTTACTGGCGGCGCAGGTGACACACTTTCTTCTGCACCAATTTTCTACATCGTCCTTGGCGTGCACCCAATTAAAACGTTCTCGCACCTTTTCTAACGTCTTATTCACTCCCATGTGGCCTCCGGATACTCCATCGTGCAGTTCCCTTTGCACGTCACTGACTCTCGACCTTGGCACAACGAGCTGCATCTCAAATGACTTTCCATCCGAGCTTTCCCGCCTTCGCCTCAAAACAAAATCTTGAACATGAAGCGAGTCCCACTGTGCCCAGTATGACTTTAGTTCGGGACTTTTATTGGATATTTCCTGCCAATCTGGTTTTTCTTCGTGTTCTTTCCAGGCGAGTATTGGCTCGATATCCGGATCCTCTTTTTGGGCGTTTCGCATTTCACTTTCATTCCAACCCTCAGTGGGCTCAGCTCTTAGTCGTTGGGTGGATACCGCATCTTTTTCCTCTTTTCGTGCGCAACGTTTGCAATCAGATTTGCAAGGTTGCCGTCACAGAGCATCCGCATTAGAGTGAAGGCTTCCCTTTCGATGCTGTATCTCGTAGTCGTACATCTGGAGTCGTTCAATCCACCTTGCGACTTGTCCATCAGGATTTTTAAATTGCAGCAACCACTTCAGAGATGCATGGTCTGTGCGAAGAATGAAATTTCGTCCGTACAGGTACTTGTGGAAATGCTTTGTTGCCAAGACCAAAGCAAGAAGTTCCCGCCTGGTAACACAGTAGTTCCTTTCCGGCTTAGAGAGCACCTTACTAAAGTAGGAAACTACGTTTTCTTGCCCGTCATGCATCTGCGAAAGGACAGCTCCAATTCCGACGTTACTGGCATCTGCATCCACAATAAATGTTTTTCCTGGAGTAGGTTACGCTAGTACAGGGGCCTCACATAGTTGTTGTTTGAGAGTTTGGACGCTTCTTTCGCATTCACTTGACCATTTGAATTGTTTTCCCTTTTCTGTTAGTTGATGCAAACTCTTTGCGATCCCAGCAAAATTCTTCACAAACCGCCTGTAGTAGGTAGCGAGTCCCTGAAAGCTTCTTAGTTGGTGTTTGTCTCTTGGGACTGGCCAATTTTTCACCGCTTCGATCTTTTCGGGGTCTGTCCCTACCCCTTCGGATGAGATGATGTGTCCCAAGTATTTGACATCTGGCCTAAAGAGGTGACACTTCTTCGGGTTTAGCTTTACTTGTCCACTTCGTAGTCTTTGGAACACCTCCTTTAAGTTATTTCGATGTTCTTGAAAAGTTTCGCTGACCACGATGACATCGTCCAGGTAGATCAAACAAGTTTTCCATGTTAGTCCCAGCAAAACGCGTTCTATTAGACGCTCAAAGGTTGCCGGAGCATTGCACAATCCGAATGGCATTACTGTGAATTGCCAAAGCCCGTTTCCTGCGGTGAAGGCTGTCTTCTCACGGTCCTCCTGATGGATCTGTACTTGCCAGTAGCCACTCTTCAGATCAAGTGTGGAGAACCTTGGCAAGGGGTAGCTATCCTTCTTGGTGACAGTATTTAGCTGGCGATAATCCACGCAGAATCTGTTGGTGCCGTGTTTCTTCTTGACCAGTACAACGGGTGATGTCCACGGACTCTTAGAGCCTTCAACCAAAACCTCATTTTCCATAGTCGAAACCATTTCTGTAACCTCCGTCTGCTTAGCTAATGGTAAACGCCGAGGAGGTTGGCGTATGGGTCTTGCATCTCCAGTGTCTATTTGGTGTTGTACCAAATGTGTGCTGCCATATTAACCATCCTGCGAGGCAAATATGTCTGCAAATTCGTTGATTAGTTCCTCTGCCATCGCTCGTTGCTCCTGGTTCAGCTCGGTTTGCCTGAGTGTAGTTCTTTTCAACTCGGCTGTGCTACTTGATGGCAAAGATATAGCAGCATTCTCCTTCGAGAACTTGGTAACAGCAGTTATCGGTACGCACGCTCCAATCGATTGTCCTTGCTTTAGTTTGATACTCTTATTTCCCACATTATTTATTCTTACTCGGACCATTTTGCCTTTCGGCTCAACGAGCATCTTTCCCATGACGTAATTGTGATAATAATTTTTAGTGTCCGGCTCAATCAAATAGAATCGATGGCTCCCAAGATCACCTTCCAGCTTTGCCCAAATAAGTGTCTCTGCGGAAGTTGGTAAGATCTCGTCCTTGCTGACTACTATCCTAAGGCATGCGGCATTCTCATTCCCGTACACCATCGGAATCTCAACGTTCCTGTACTTAAGTACTTGAAACCGGAAACCGACTTCTGCCCCTCGAAGTTGGTCCTTACACGTATTCCCGCCTGTTGACTTGATGATGCGCTGCTTGCAGTATAGATGTTTTCCCTGCCACATGCTTCTTTCTTACGTCCCCCAGCAGTGCATTGTGAACAACTGCGTTCTTTAAGTGGAGCCCAGCACTGACGCTGCAGATGTCCTATTTTGTTGCAGTTCCAACAACGGACTTGTCCTCCACGCACACTGTTCCGCTCCACGAAGTCTGCTCGTTGGCATGAGCATTCCCCGGCTGTCACTTCTTTCACGCGGTGGATTCCTTGAGATGCTTGGTCGGCAGCTTTCATCGTCAGGGCAAATGCTAGGATTTCAGGGAGGGTTCGCTTTCCAGTTATTCTTAAAGCCATTTGCAACTGCCTATCTTCAATCGCTTGGGTAAACGCCTCTACAACCATTTCGCTGATAAGGTCTTCTCCGGCGTTAGGATAAGATAGATGCGCCAACCGTTCGATATCGGCCTGCAACTGCTGAAGTGTTTCGCACCTCTTCTGGACTCTGCTGCGCAGTTGGACTCTGTATACTTGCTGCATATGGTCATCTCTCTATGGCTTTAACCAAAGCGTCGTAGTTGAGTTGTTTATCTTCTGAGATGGTTTGCAGCAATTCCGCAGCTGTACCTCTCAGTGCCAGCGTGAGCGCAATCGACTTTTCTCCGTCGTCCCAGTTGTTGGTCATGGCAGCTGCTTCAAATTGTCTTCTATATATTGGCCACGATGTTTGGTCATCAAAAATAGGTGGTTGCATCTCTTTCCTTCTAGGGAAGTCTGTAGAAATTTCTCGGACTTTCTGTTTCTTTACTCTCTCTAGTTCTTTCGCAAGATTCTCGATATTGTGTTCAACCTTCTCGAATTGTGCCTCGTGCATATTAATTTTTGATCGATTATTTCGAATTTTGCTTCTAGAGAATTCTTGAACTCTTCGACAGTGTCTTTCTGTGCGGAAATAATGGAATTCTTCTGTTCTTCTAGAGAATTCTTCTGTTCTTCAAACTTAGAATCCATACTTCTCCTTTGCTCGTCTAAAGAATTGTTCTGTTCTTCTAACTTAGAATCCATACTTCGCCTTTGTTCTTCTACTCGTAACTTAGAATTCAATCCAAGGAGCGATTCCATCATGGCAGACATGTCAACCCCTGTGCTTACAAGCTCCTCTTCTACGTCGAACGACATGTATTTAGGATCTTTTCCATCTTTTTCGATCGCTTCTTGTAGCCGAAGAATCAAATCACTTTTTCCTCCAGCTGCGGAGAGATTCCGCTTCTCTAGCTTAATTTTCAGCTGGTATACTTAGCTCCAGCAATGTACGTGGCATTTTTTTTATTTTTATTTATTGTTTTTTTTTTCACAGCACTCAGAATAAGTTTTATCCCGCTTCTGACACCAATGTAATATTTCGGCAAGGGTTCGAAATGATAAAACGTTATTCTGTTTCAAAACACTCTATTTATTATTATTTAAATACAATTTTAAATCAATTCACAAACAATTTCACTTCTATTTCACAATTCAAATCTTTTATCTTTCACTTAGTAAGACTTAGGTCCTTTTCCACCGCTTGCCAAAAATCAACTTATCGTCCGCAGTTTCTCATCCTGTATTTATACCACATAGTTCTTTCTGGTAACTTCTGGTTTGAAACTGGGGTAATAACTGAACTCTCCAACGTGGAGAGTTTGTATAATCCTAAGCTTATGCAACACTGGATAATTGATTTAATCACATATATACCACAATATATTCCCCCAATTTTAAGACTAGGTGCTATCTTGGAGGTCCTAGCTGGTGGTGGCTACCAATGGTTGGCTGGTAGCGACTTTGGAATTCTGGTGGCCAAAGTACCCTTTTAGAGATAGTTTGCGAGACCTTAAAAGCGTTAGAACTAAAGCTGTGTCCAATCAATTGTTTTATTTAAGATTTGTGATCATAAAACACGTATAACTGCAATAAATGCTGATACGCTGGATTCGCTCATGGCTCATTGGTTTGGAGGCATTCCAACGAAAGAGCCTTTTTCGTTAGAAACTGCACCTAAGGAAACCATAATTATTGGCTTTTGGGTAGGTACGCAATTATTTGTATCCTTGTGTAATCCTCACATATAATATTGTAGGTGACAGTAGATACCCTCTTCAGTCTTGGTTGCTGACACCCTATAGAGCATCTATTAACCCAGCTAAGATACACTTCAATCAAATTCATTCTAAGGCAAAAAACTTAGATCGATGGAGAATCTTAATGGAGGAAAGGAAGAGCATTTACCACCCTAGTAAAGTTGCTATTTCTGCTAATGTTTGCGCCGCATTGAACAACATATGTATCTTCCACAATATGGACAACAATAATGCAGATATCGAACCAAGCGACGACAATTCGATGGAAAATGAAACTGCAAATAGAGATATTTCCAATAACCGTATGAACGAGGTTGCAGAAAGAATTCGAAATTCAATAAAAGAACAATCGATGACACGACGGGACGATGCGATTGTAGTGTTACACGAAGCCAAGTTTTGACGACGTCGTTTAATACAATCGTTTGAACGATGATCGTCTGAAAAGTTACGCGATGCGAGCCCATTATTTTTGTTGAACGTTAGGTTGATAATCTTCTTCATCATTTTCGGTTAAACTGGGATGAAAGTCAGCTACTTTAATGCCATTTACACTTTTATAAAAGTGATGTTAAATATTGAAAATCAATGGCAACATATCCAATAAATCTTGCTTTTAGTTTCCGTTGATTTCCAGTGGTGAAGAATAACATTTCTGCTGATCAGCTATGTTAATGGAATTGATCCCATGGCGTTATACGATTTGAATTGTTCGATTTCATTTAATACTGTTCCAAACTCTTTTGTGAACCTCGTCCGCTTTACCTTTGCCAACAAAATTTCTCTCCATCATTTGCCACATTTCTCCACATAAATTTTTCTTTGGAAACAGCTGAGAAATTAAAAATCACATCTTGATTTATTTCTTTAACTTCAAATTTGTTTTTACGCCCACTGTTCTCACGAATTGATACCAATCACGGTGTTGGGATCTCAATGACGTCAGCGATCCCTCAAGGCATTTGGATGTAACCCAAAAGCAGTAATTTCGATTTGTGGGGTAGCACCTTTACAACAGTTGTATTTTACTTTGATTGAATAAATTTCTTTGTTCAAAACCCGAACATTTGGTCACTTCGACCGGACTTATCCCAATCTAAATATAAAGCAAAGTGAATTCATATATTATAAATTCGTCCGCGCAAATCAGAAAAAGAACATTTCTCCAATAGAATTCTGGATCTACAACCAATATTAACTGGAAGCGTGTGTTCATCGAACTACAACCCGGAAAGCTGAAGACTTGTGTGCTGTAGTCTGCTTCCGGCGTAACTTCATCAACCATCTGGAACTGCAACCCGGATTATAAGAAGACTGCGTGTGCAACGAGAAGGGTGAGTAGATTGGTGTTCAGTAGCTAAAAGGTAGAGTAGAGTGTTAATATGATGTCCAAAAAATTAAGCAAAGTGCTTACCCAACTTGAAAAAGATATTTCCAATTTCGGCAAAAGAGGATCTAGTACCAGAACAGTCAATTATCTCTCGGGGCGATGACGAGTGTTCAGAAGTGGAAGATGTTTTCGAGAAGATCCGAGAGTTGTTCGTCGAATATCGAGCAGATGTACTCGATGCAATGGATAAAGCGAAGGCATCGACCATAACGGATATTGAATACGACGTCAAATCTACAACAACATTTGTAACACATACCAGTTCCCGTTTTTTCTGGTTCATATGAGTCCTGGCGGTCTTTTCGCGATTTATTTGTGTCCTTAGTACACCAAAATGTAGCACTTTCGAAAATACAAAGACTGCATTATTTACAGACAAGTGTGTCGGGTGAGGCTGACTGAATCTTAGTACACTTACCTTGTCGTAAATGGTAATTACGCTAAGGCATGGGCCATTTTACAAGACCGTTACGATTACCAACGGTTACTAGTGAATACGCAACTGAAGTGTCTTTTTAACTAACTAGTGATTGCACAGGAAAGATAAGAAGCGATCAAGGAGTTGATGGACACCTCCAGTGAAATCGTTCCCACAACAGTCTAAAAGTACCGGTGCAGTACTGGGATGCAGTTTTGGTGTATATTCTGTTGCAGAAACTACCAACGAAAACGCATCAACTCTGGGAGGAAAAACTAGGAACAAAGGAAAACACAAAGGAGCTACCAACCTTCGCAGAATTCATCCAATTTCTGGAAATGCGGTTCGGTACCCTGGAGGCAGTAAGTTACCAGCAAAGCAAGACGGTGGTGGATCATCCAAAAAAAAAAAGCACAATCCAAATTTTTATGTAAAATATGTAAAATATGCAATAAGGGTCATCATGCCATAAGGAAATGTAACAAATTTCCCAAAATGGGTATTCCCGATAGGGTTAAATGTATAAATAAGTTTGGCATTTGTAGTAATTGCCTTGCATATAGCCATACTGTACAAAATTGTATAAGTTCCAGCAGTTGACAGTTAGACTCATCTGAATGATCTGCAGCTCGCAGATCCATGCTTCTACAAACCAAAATCGATATGCTGTTGGGCAGTAATGTGATTACAGAAATTCTACTCCCATAGCTTGCACGACATGAGAACATGAATATTCCCATCGCGCAGAAGACCAAGTTGGAATGGGTATTGTTTGGCAAGTCAACAGTGGTGCCACAGAAGGTTAGCACTTTATCCAACACTCCGACATATACGACCAGAGGTCATTATTACCTCCCACACCATGCAGTCATCAAGGAAAGTAGTTCCACGACAAGGGTAAGGGTAGTTTTCGATGCGTCTTACAAGATGGAACGTCGTTAAAAGACCATCTGAGAACGGAACCTTCCCTACAACATAATATCATGGACATCATCTTGCAGTGGAGGTTATATCAGTTCTCGTTTTCAGCTGATGTAGAAAAAATGTACCGGCAAACTTGGGTATCAGAGTTGGACTCCAATTACCAGCTTGCATATTCCCGCAAGAACCCAACCGAAAAACTGAAGGTCTGAAAACTGTGACTTTTGGAACTGCATCAGCACCCTACTTAGCAATAAGAAGCCTGATAGAAGTAGCGATTGAATGATTCAATCGGAGATGTATGTCGATGATTTGCTATCTGGCGCAGATACCATTGTTGAAGCTGATATGAAAAGGAAAGAAATTCAAACAGTTTTAGAAGGAGTAGGGTTCTACTTACGAAAATGGACAGCTAATGCAGAAGCGCTTCTTGAAGGAATACCAGTAAAAGATCGGAAATCCCGGCCGAATCAATCGACAGTGTAAAAACGCTAGGTATTTATTGGATCCCTAGCGAAGACTACTTTTGCTTTTTCTTCACTCTACCAGATGACCTGCAGTCGACCAGTTCCGTTCTTGCAACAACAGCTCGATTGTTCGATCCCATGGGTTGGATTTCTCCGTGCATCCTAAGAGCAAAGCTCATCATGCAGTCCATTTGGAAATGTAAACTTGCCTGGGATGACAACTTAAATGGAGAACTGTTAGAAGAATGGAACAACTTCTATGAAGACTTACCTGCCATCCGTAACATACGCGTTCCAAGAGGTTTATCCAGAACGCGCGGAGGCCCCATGGTTCAAGAATCTTTGGCCCCTTATGTCCGCAGGAAACCTCTAAAGCGCACAACACGTTATCCGATGCGTGCAAAATAATATGTTTCCCGAGAAGATCTGTAGAGCCAGGGGCATGGGAGCCCTCAATCCATTTAACGACAAGGGTGGAATTCTTAGAGTTGGCGGAAGGCTTAAACACGCACAGCTTCCGTACGATCAAAGACACCCTATCATCCTAAACTCTGGACATCACTTGACCAAATTAATTATCAAACTCTCACACAGCAGAACATTACACGGCAGATTACAATTAATAATCTGCTGGCTGAGAGAGAAATATTGGATACTTCAAGTCAAACGCGCCATCAAAAGTCACATATACAACTGCACAATTCGTCACCGGTTTCGCAGTAAGACTGCACAGCAGATAATGGGAGAACTTTCAGCACCAAAAGTCAGGGTTTCCAAACCATTTACCCATGTTGGTATTGACTACGCCGGACCGATCATGGTTAAAACGTGGAAAAGTCGTGGAGCCGAATGTCTCAAAGGGTATATTTCTGTTTTTATTTGTCTCACAACTAAAGCAATCCATTTGGAGGCGGTAAGTGATCTGACTATGTAAGCATTTTCGACGCATCACAGCCAGAAGAGGAGTTTGTAGCCAAGTTTACAGCGTCTGTGGAACAAATTTCGTCGGAGCAGAGGCCGAACTAGGCCATCTCCTAAAGGCAGGTGCAACGGATTGGAAGGGTATCGCTGAGGAGTCATTAACACACGGTATAGGTGGAACTTCATTCCCCCTGCTTCTCCCCACTTTGGAGGACCATGGGAAGCAGGGTTCAAGAGTGTCAAATACCACCTCAAAAGAGTCGTTGGGAATGAAACGCTAACGTTCGAAGAACTCGCCACGCTTCTGTCACAGATATAAGCATGCCTGAATTCAAGGCCTCTATGTCCCATGTCAAATGATCCTGATGACTTCCAAGCACTGACATCAGCACAGTTCCTCATAGCAAATACGATGCTCACAGTTCCTGAACCCGATATGGCCGCATGCAAACACACCCTGCACGATCGATGGAAAATGAAACAAACTAGCCTCCTGGACTTTTGCAAACAATGGCAAAATGAATATTTGACTCGACTCCAACAACGGGCGAAAGAGGTGAAGCAGCATCCCCAGCCAAAGATCGGTGACCTTGTTTTGATTAAGGATGAACGATTTCCCCCTGCACGATGGAACCTCGGCCGATTTATCGACACCCATCCCGGTGCAGACCAGCTCACAAGAGTGGTAACAGTGGTAACTCAGCACGGTGAATTTCGAAGGCCTGTTACAAAATTGTGTCCATTGCCAACCAACGGATCAGAAAGCCCATTCGAAGATCAACAGAAACAAACACAAGAAAACTCTAAATAGAAAACATTTAACACTTAACATTTAACAAATGGGATAGCAATGTCGCGCACGACTGTCATTATGTTGCACACTCTGCACACCAAACATACACACACACTGGTTCGCTTACTTTCGCAAGCATATCAAACATACAATCCATTCATTTCCAAGTACGAGTATTTATACAAACCCATTCATTTCTTTAGCAATCCTAAAGCCCATTCACACAATAACTCAATGCACTCAAGAAGAAAACCTATTTTTGAATACAAACAGCAGATCATACACAAGTCATGGTACCCCCTTCCGGTCGGGGTTAGAATAGACCTGGGGTAAGGTATGCCTGTCGTAAGAGGCGACTAAAATCCATTCGTGTTCCATGTTCAACCCTGAATGATGCTGAGGTAATACATCCGATAAAGCATTGTTAACGGAACACACTAGAAGGAGGTCAACTGCGAAACCCAATTAAGCAGCTTCCCAACCAGATGGGCGGAGAAGGAGGGCTTGACTGAAAAGGTCAAAGGAACCCCTAAGAACTCTCTGCGGCAAGACGAGCAAGCACCGTCTTCCAAGTAAGTGCCTCCCACCCACAAGGTGGCAACGAGGGATACAACAAATGGCGAGATCCGGCGGTACCCGCCACAAGGTGAAAGTTGCAGTTTCTTCACCATAAAGGGACTGCACGCACATATTTTTTTATTTTTTTATTTTATTTTTTTATATTACAGTGTAGTGCTATAAAATTAGTATTATATTAAAATAAATGGTAAGAATAACCTTAAAACATTAAGACTGAGCCCAGTAAGGTCTTAATTATGGCATACTGGAAGAAGAATCGGAATGACAACTATGAGGGCTGACGTTTGCAGTATTCTGTTACCTGAGTAAGTAAGAGTGAAATTTTGCGGAAATGGCTTTCAGGCTAATGCTGCAAGCGCCCCCGTCCCGTTAAAACCCTGGCAGGTCTCAAAGAACGCTCAATATTTCGTCGCCATTAAGTTGGTGGTGTAGGTACAGATGTAACATTCCTGTTAAGCACCGATCTGGCTCTGGCACAGGACCCCATAAGGGTTTGTGTCAACCCTCGCATGGCCTCACTGCTCGCATAGATAACCATGGGATCATAAGGTAACTGCACATCCGAATATTGATAACGGCTTTGAGTGGGGACCCAATAGACATGATGACAACAAACCAAAAAAACACCAATGAAGAAAATGGGGAGAACTATGTGAACCCTTCCAGAGAAGCTCTGCCTTGCAGAGATCGCCCATTGTTAAGGCGTCGACGCCTCAAATGTATATGGAAGAAGGTGTGGCTCCCCCAATGCGTCCAGCTTCGGAACCGCAATTAATCACCCAGCCAATCACCCAGACAGTCTTCCATAAACTGGGAGAACAGATAAAAACGCTGGTGGAAATGCTAGAAGATGGCAAGAGGCGCTCCATCCACCAACCAATGAGAGACGCCATCGAAAACATTAAGGCACTCTACGAGCTCTCGGCAATTGAGATGCACGATGACATGGCCAAGGAAGTCTTAAGAAAAAATAATAGCTCACAGACTTCACCATGGCTTAAAGCGGCAGTTGTGAATTCAAAAAGGAGAACGGAATCCAACGGCGAAACACCGAGCTCAAAACGTCGTCAGAAGCCGCCACCAGCCACTGGGAGCAAGGTAACCCGCAGCAAAGCCGAAAGCAAGAATACCGGCAAAGTCGAAAAAGGTGCTAACATCAAGCCTCTAAAGGCTGACAAGGCCGTGAATAACGGACAGACGGTAACCGAAGGTAAAAAGGAGTGGTCAAAAGTCGTTACCAAAAAGAAGGCGGAAAATAGTTACCAAGGAGAACACGCGACCCGATGCAATTGTGGTAGCAGCTAAGGGAGAGCTATCGTATGCGGAGATATTACGCAAGGTTAAGGCTGATCCCAAGCTTGGCAACTTGGGGGAGCCGGTAACAAGAATAAGACGTACCCAAAAAGGTGACCTCCTGTTCGAACTAAAGAAGCAACGTGAGAAAACCGAGCAGTTCAAGGGGATACTCGGGGAAACTCTGGGCGCCAACGCGGAGGTCCGGACACTGACCCACCGATCCACGATAGAAATCAAGGATATCGACAAGGTCACCACTAAGAGAGATATCTGCGAGGCCATAAAGTCGCAGTTCCAGCTGAAAGAGGTATGTGAAGCAGACGTCCTGAACCTAAGGAAGGCCTACGGAGGCACGCAAGTCGCGACGTTCGGGTTGCCAGTAGACAGCGCAAATAAGATGCTTAAGTCGAGCAGGATTAAGATTGGGTGGGTAAACTGCCGCATACGAGTGCGTTTAGTGCTAACTAAATGCTTTAGGTACCTAGAATTCGGGCACACGGCGCGTCACTGCAAGAGCGAGTATGACCGATCCAAGCAGTGTAGAAGATGTGGGGAAGAAGGTCACATTGCCAAGGCTTGTGCAAAGAAACCTCTATGTTTCTGGTGCAAGAAGGACAAGCCTGATAATGCTGGACACGTGGCTGGTAGCGGCCAGCTGCCACAAGGACTGTGGCCAAACATATTCATGAGATAGAGTCCGCTACGGATGAAGCAGTAGCCAGAATCAAGAATTGGCTAGAGTCTGCAGGGCTAGAACTAGCTGACCACAAGACCGAGGCTGTGTTGATAAACAGCCGAAAGACTGTGGAATAGGCATCTTTCCGTGTTGGAAACCAACTAATTAGATCAAAGGGGTCATTAATGTACCTAGACAACAGGTTAAGCTTCAAAACGCACATCCAGTACGGCAGCAAAAGGGCGTCACAGATGCAGGCAGCTCTTTCCCGGATTATGCCAAACATCGGTGGACCTGGATACGCCAGAAGGATTCTGTTATCCAGGGTGGTCAGCTCAATACTGATATACGCTGCACCGGTCTGGGCAGGGGCTCTTACATCTAAGGAAACAAGAAGGAGGCTCTCGTCAGCATACAGGCTCTGCGCAATAACAACACTAGGCGGATTCCGAACAATTTCGGACGAAGCAGCCTGCGTTATTGCGGGAATGATTCCCATCGACATTCTCGCTAACGAAATGCAAAGGATCTACCTTAGGCTAACTGTCAACAGGCAAGAGTCCATCATAAGAAAAAGGATAAAAGAAGAAGAAAGGGCAACATCTCTAGCACTGTGGCAAGTCCGGTGGGATAACACGGCAAAAGGCAGATGGACCCACAAACTGATCCCAAACATCGAGGTCTGGACAAGAAGAAAAAGCGGGGACTGCAACTACCACCTCACGCAGTTCCTGTCCGGGCACGGCGGCTATCGAAGTTATCTTCACAGATTCGGCCACGATAGCTCGCCTCTATGCCCCGAATGCCCAGATGAAGAAGAGGATACGGAGCACGTAATGTTCCACTGAAGAAGATTTTCAGGAGGAAGAGTGAACTTACCCATTCCACAGCTTCTCATAGAGCGTATGTTGAGCTCAGAAGACGACTGGCTGGAAATATGTTCATACATAACGAGCGTACAAAATGAGCTAAGAAGAGCCGAAAGACAAAGAAGGGCCGAAGTGGCAGACGTTGACGTTGATGATTTAGCATGAGTTGCTAACCAGCCCCGCGAAGTAATACCTAACGGCAGTCCCGCTGGGAGAGTGGTAGAAGAGTACATGGGTGTGGTTTAGTACGTAAGGCGCGAGGCACTGGAGAAACATATCCCGCGAATCGTGCATGCTAGTAGCACGGGCAACTAGTATCTTTCGAAGATTACACATCCTTTGGACGCAACCAAAAAAAAAAAAAAAACACACAAGTCATGGCATAATTAGTGCCTCAATCAGGCAAACACAAACGCACGTACATATATGTTTTACAATAATGTACAAATCACAAATCCAACAATTCGTAAATATACACATGCACACACCCCTCAACTCAAGCCAAATTGAAATTTGAATTATGCAAATACAAATTATAGCAATAAAAAGAGCATCCGCACGGCTCATACGGATTTCCAGTCCATAGGCGGTCACACATACGAACGTGTCTCACGCCTCACTACAACTTCCAGTCCATCGTTGCAGGTTGCAATAATGTGAAAAAGCGGGTCGTCACTCATATGACGTTTTCATTTGTCTTGTTTGTTTTCATTATGCATGTTTTGTTCCGTTTCACTAATTCAGCCCCTTTATCATTGCATGGGAAAGCCAAGCATGATTATCCAGTTTCGTGAAAGAGGATTTGAAGAAATTAAACTTGCAGCGGATGATACTACAATCAGCACGATAAAATACAATGATGAAGTTGAGAACGTTGTTCACCGGAGGGGAGAATGTTGGGATCTTAATGACGTCAGCGATCCCTCAAGGCATCGCGACCGAAAATTTCCACTTAAATTAAAGGGGAAACTCTACACCACGGTTGTTAGACCAGCTCTTATATACGGTTCACAGTGCTGGACAATGTACGAAGCGTTTAAAAACAAAATGGCGGCAGCGGAAATGAAAATGTTAAGGATGTCTAGTGGAGTCACTAAACGCGATTGCATTAGATCTACGCGTATAAGAGGAAGTCTACATATAAAGAATTCGGTAACCGAACAGCTTGAGGCGAATCGAATAAGTTGGTATTGCCACGTTCAAAGAAGATCTGCGGAAAATCCGGTTAAAAAGGCACTATCAACTACGGTCACTCCAACTGTAAGAAAACGAGGTCGGAAAAAGAATTCCTGGATTTCTCAGATGGCAAATGCGCAACAACGCCTGGGGTTAACCACTGAAGCGATCCAGGACCGAGCATTATGTAGACGCGTTCTGCGGTCTGCGACATTAGCCAACCCCATAAGCGGAGCAGCAGCGATGCAGTAAAAATGGGAAACTCGTTACGCATAAGTTCGTATAACGAGGAAAGGGTTAATAAAAGGATAAGAAGAAGAAGATCCCTCAAGGCATTTGGATGCAACCCACCCACACCACAGCAACGCCCCAAAAACTCGAACTGTCAAATAAACAAAGGTAAACAAACATGTATAGATAACAAACAAGTATAAAATGTATTGCAGTTAATAAAGAAGAGTTGTTCTTTTTCTAACGTTTATCGAAAAGCAGTAATTTTGATTTGTGCAGTAGGACCTTTACAACAGTTGTATTTTACTTTGTTTGAATCAATTTCTTTGTTCAAAACCCGAACACACGGGAATGATGTATTTTAACGGCTGTCAACTTTTTCTCTATCCAATAAGGTCATGGTCCTCGTCACATTCCATAACAGCAGCATAAGAAACGACAACAACAGCACTAACAGAAACAACAACAACAACATATGCAGAAACAACAAAAACCGCAGCAGCAGCAGAAACAAAGGGTTCCACTTATAAATACGTTCAAGATGGAACTCAAGGACACGATCGAGTTATGTAAGTCGGCCATTGGCTCGAACTTTTTTGTTAAGAGGCTTTGTGTAGCAGATTTGTGTAGACAGGACCATTGCTGTCTTAGCAGCGAAATATCCGTTCCGAACGAAAATGCGAAATTAAATGAGTTTCTTAAAAGGCATTTCTACAACTGTAGTAGGGTGCTTTGAACACACTTCTCCAGGACACTGACAAGGGCACTCTCCTCGAATTCGCTCTACTCACCGTCCAATAGAAATCTGTCAAACGAGAAGATTGACAGGTACATAAAACTGATGGATTAGACAATCAAACGGACAATGGACACAACGATACGTCGGTATTAATACACTGACAACGAAGACTTGTTCCGCAATTCAACTATTGACGCACTGCACCCACATAAAAGTAGACTTCTGTCAAGACTAAAAACCTTGTACAAAAAGTTTACTGACAGACATAACCCGGAGATCTTGACATTAAAGTCGTCGATCAAAAACATCCAAACATTAATAAAAGAGAATTACAGGTCTTCTGTAAGTTTGTATTGGAATAATAAAATTCGAGCTGTAAACACCAGCAACCCGAATATGTTCCCGCAAATAAATAAAATATTTCGGAGGAAAGATCAAAACGACTTTCGTGCTTAAAAATCGCCCGAACAATAGACAATGAACGCATACTTTCAACATCAGGTATAGATCAAAATGAGGCTGTTGATGATGACAACTTCTTCGTGATCGAAGATCCGTTGAGGCTATAGCAGCGACTTTCCAGGAAGAGTACAAGACAAATGAAATCATTGGCCCAAACAACGACCTGGAAAATCGAGTTTTTGTGCACAATTTCTACCTTCGAAATGAAATAGTGAACTGGCGAATCGAGAACTCGGGTTTCACCCAGTTCAGTGACGAGAATATGGCAAATAATGTCATCGCCAATGAAAGGGAACGATCCCTGTTCATTTCGAAGGAAGAACTTCGAACGATTTTCGACACAATTAGAAGTAAGGAATCAGTGCCAACCGATGGAATACCGAAGATTTTGCTTCGACATCTCCCACTAGAAGCGGTGGACATTTATACCACCCTGTTTAACAATGCAATGAATAATGCACATTGGAAAACTGCGTTGGTACATCCCATCCCTAAAAGGGATAAAGCCACCACCAATCCGGTGAATCTCCGGTCGATCAGTCTCCTTCCAAACATCAGTAAGGTTTTCGAAAACATCATCAATAGAGTCCTGACTTAGTGGGTTGAGGACAGAAATATAGTTCCGGATAATCAATTCTGTTTCAAGGCGGGGCATGATGACATTCATGCCGCGTCTGAACCGGTTTCTGATATCCAATGGAACAAAGCCAAGAAACAGTGCACGGGTGCCTGCCTCATTAACTTGGAGAAGGCCTTCGATACCGTATGGTTAGAGGGACTCTTCTACAAGTTGAACAGACTGGGCATTAGTAAACCACTGCTGTATATTCTTCTTAATATGCTCACAGATAGACAGTTCATCGTGAAAAATGGCGATGTGACTTCTACTGGTACATTCAACATTAAAAACGGTCTGCAACAAGGTGCGGTTAATTCGACAATCCTTTTCAACATTTATACAAGTGATCTGATAGGTTCACTTCACCATGCCAAAGCGTACGCAGACGATTTAATCGCGTACAGATCAGGTCCAAAGCTTGAGAGATTCGCCAGAGTCTGAGTACATAAAATTCTATTTACACGAGGTCTTGTACAATACCTCTGCCACGACAATAAAGGTCTGATCCAGGATAGACTAGCGGTGTCGTTGCTGGAGCGTCTCCGGCTTAGAAGAGCGATAGTAGCAACATGAAGGATGTTGCTCGGCAGCACCAACAATTTTGGTGACTTGCGGAAGAAGGGGAAGCTCCATCGTCGAATTTCTGTAGTGCAGGGCAGCTCCATTAGATAGCAGAGTTGGGCAGCTTAATTTGTTTTAGCTGCGGCCGGCTTACATAGGTTTGGGTATTATAAGTTAGTTTTTATAAGTAAGCATAATTATAAGTGTAAAAATTACATGTATGTAGTGTTTAAATTAGATTTTAGATTTAGTTGTAAGTTTTATTGTATATATAAATAGAAAAGTCCATTCACAAGTCTTTTTGAATAAAACGTTGTTTTCTAGTTTTACTTATATTTAATATTATTGTGGTATGTGTGTGATTAAATCAAATGTCCGTTGGAGAGTTCAGTTATTACCCAGTTACGAGAAAGAACTAGAACCCGACAAATGTGGTTAAAATACAGGATGAGAAACTACGGACCGTACGTTGATTTTTGGAAAGCGATAGAAAAGGAGCTATGTCTTAATAGTGAAAGATAAGAGATTTGAATTGTGAAATAGCAGTGAAATCGTTTGTGAACTAATTGAAAATTGTTTTTAATTAATAATAAATAGAGTGTTTTGAAACAGAATAACGTTTTATCATTTCGAACCCTAGCCTAAATATTACATTCGTGTCAGAAGTGGGATAAAATTATTCTGAGTGCTGGTAAAAAAAATAAAATGTCCCGTACATTGCTGCAGCTAAGAATGTCCGGTATTACACGTTGACTTTTAAGTCACGACTTACAAGGGTGCAAAAGAGAAAGAAAATGAGATAAAAAATTACCAACCTTGTGAGTCGTCGGGCAAAATTTCAATGACTCTTTGTAAGTTTTCTTCTCTCCTTGTTTGCTATTTTTCTAAATTGCTTTATTTCTATTCGCTTTTCATGAAGGGTGGTTCGCAAAATTTTTTGGTCAATGGAATCAGGGAAAAATTCAAAAATGTTTTTAAGAGAGCGAATCGTTTGTGCTACAAGCGAAAGAAGAAATAAAAGAGAGTTGTCAAAAAGAGTCGTGTAGTCAAAAGTCACCGTATAATAGCACGCGCCTCACAGAATGGAAAATTAAAAGAGAACTGCCAAATAGAGTCATGACTCAAAAGTCACCGTGTAATACCGGACTATACCCCAGCTGAAAGTTGAGCTAGAGAAGCGGAAACTTTCCGTAGCTGGAGGAAAGAGTGCCCTAATTCTTCGTCTACAAGAAGCGATCGAAAAAGAAGGAAAAGACCCGAAATCTATTTTGTTCGACGTAGAAGAAGAACATGTGAGCACAGGAGTTGACATGGCTGTTATGATGGAATTACTCCTTGGATTGAATTCTTAGTTTGAAGAACAGAAGAATTCCTTAGAAGAACAAAGGAGAAGTACCTATTCTAAGTTTGAAGAACAAAGGAGGAGTATGGAGGAGCAGAAGAATTCTTTAGAAGAACAGAAGAATTCCATTGCTGCCGTGCAGAAAGACACTGTTGAAGAATTCGAGAATTCTCTAGAAGCGAAATTCGAAATAATCGATCAAAAATTAAATATGCACGAGGCAAAACTCGTAAAGGTTGGAACCGAATTTTAGGAACAGCTCGTGAAAGTCGAGGAACAGTTCAGGAACGAAAACAATATTGAGAATCTTGCTAAAGAACTAGAGAGAGTGAAGTAACAGAAGGCCCGATAAATTTCTACAGACTGCCCTAGAAGGAAAGAGATGCAACCACCTGTTTTTGATGGCCAAACATCGTGGCCAATATATAGAAGACAATTTGAAGCAGCTGCCATGACCAACAACTGGGACGACAGAGAAAAGTCGATTGCGCTCACGCTGGCACTGAGAGGTACAGCTGCGGAATTGATCAAACCATCTCAGAAAATACACAACGTAACTACTGCGCTTTGGTTAAAGCCATAGAAATGCGCTTCGGAGATGAGTATATGCAGCAAGTATACAGAGTCCAGTTGGTGCATTTGTCTTATCCTGACGCTGGAGAAGACCTTATCAACGAAATGGCTGTAGAGGCGTTTACCCAAGCGACTGAAGATACGCAGTTGCAAATGGCTGTAAGCATTTGCCCTGACGCTGAAAGCTGCCGACCAGGCATCTCAAGGAAAGCACCGCGTGAGAGAAGTGACAGCCGTGGAATGCTCATGCCAACGAACAGACGTCGCGGAGCGGAAGAGTGCGCATGCAGTACAAGTCCGTTGTTGGAACTGCAACAAAATAATACATCTGCATAATACATACATACGTCAGTGCTCGGCTCCACTTAAAGACCGCAGTTGTCCACAATGCGTTACTGGTAGGCGTAAAATAGAAGCATGTAGCAGAAAAATTATCTATATTGCAAGCAGCACATCATCAAGTCAACAGGCGGGAATACGTGTAAGGACCAACTTCGAGGGCAGAAGTGGGTTTCTGGAATTGACGCCCCTAAGACCAAAATCCAAGTCCCCCAAACCAAATGAAGTAACAAGAGTCTTACAATGGAAGCCCACATTGGCCAGAACAAATGCGTGGCCACCATTGACATCGGTGCCACCGCTTCCATTTTAAGAAAGGACATCGCTCCTGATTCAGGACTGCACAATACCAGTAGCTAATGTCTGAAAACAGAAACAGGAGCGACGGCGGAGGTGTATGAAGGAGTTCTTTTTATGATCAACCTGGCAGGACTAACATTCACCCACGTATTCCTAGTGGCCGATATATGCGACGAGTGCATCATTGGAGTTGACTTTATGAAGGCGCATAATGAAGTGCCCGACATCGGAACTTCTTCTTCATCTTATCCTTTTATTAACCCTTTCCTCGTTATACGAACTTATGCGTAACGAGTTTCCCATTTTTACTGCATCGCTGCTGCTCCGCTTATGGGGTTGGCTAATGTCGCAGACCGCAGAACGCGTCTACATAATGCTCGGTCCTGGATCGCTTCAGTGGTTAACCCCAGACGTTGTTGCGCATTTGCCATCTGAGAAATAAAGGAATTCTTTTTCCGACCTCGTTTTCTTACAGTTGGAGTGACCGTAGTTGATAGTGCCTTTTTAACCGGATTTTCCGCAGATCTTCTTTGAACGTGGCAATACCAACTTATTCTATTCACTTCAAGCTGTTCGGTTACCGAATTCTTTATATGTAGACTTCCTCTTATACGCGTAGATCTAATGCAATCGCGTTTAGTGACTCCACTAGACATCCTTAACATTTTCATTTCCGCTGCCGTCATTTTGTTTTTAAACGCTTCGTACATTGTCCAGCACTGTGAACCGTATATAAGAGCTGGTCTAACAACCGTGGTGTAGAGTTTCCCCTTTAATTTAAGTGGAAATTTTCGGTCGCAAAAGAATCCCGAATTTTCCCGCCATTTCATCCATCCCACACTCACTCTGTGGTTTACGTCGTCGTCACATTTCGCTTCCATGTTAACGATTGATAATAAGTACTTAAAGATAGTGCTTTTCGGAAGAACTATTCCGTCTAACATTATATCCGGAACAGGTCGCTAAGTATAACTGCGTCGTCAGCGAAGAGAATTGGCGTTACATTTGCTTCGCGCATGCAGTCTTTTAAAAGATAGTCGAATATTAAAGAGGAAAGGGCTAAGTACGCTTCCTTGATGCACTCCGACATTAACTGGAAATTCGCTCGTTAGGCCAGCAGAGCTTTTAACCGCAGTTTTCACGTTTCCGTACATGTCTTGTATTATTCTAATATACGTTTCCGGTACGTTTTGAGACCTCAGCGCGGCCCATATGAGATCAATAGGCACTCGATCGAATGCTTTTCGAGGTCGATAAATACCATGTGTAAGTCCTTAGACGAATCTCGGTGCTTTTCCATTATTATTCGTAGGCTTTGGATAGCGTCCACCATCGATCTTCCTTCAACAAATCCACACTGGCTATTATCGAGCTTTATTATTTGCCGAAGACGTTCGTTTAAGACTCTTTCGACGATTTTCATTGTGTGTGACATAAGCTTGATTGAACGGTAGTTGTTGCATTCTCGAGTGTCGCCTTTTCCTTTGTATAATGGAACCAAGAAGCTACTTCTCCATTGATTCGGCATAGGTTGTCCACATTTTAATTTATTTAAAAGTTTCGATAGCCAAACGCTGCCGATCCCCTCCATCTTCGACCAAAACTCTGATGGAATGCTGTCTGGTCCCGCCGCTTTCCCCCGCTTCATTTTTCCAATTGCTATACTTATTTCTTCGAGTGAAAAGTCCGAAACTTCCTCCTCGAATAGACCAGCTGTCGGCACGATATCACGTGGAAACTGTTTGTTAAGCAACTCCTTGCAGTATTCAAGCCACCGGTCACAAATTTCCTTTTCATTTGTTAATAGGCGACCGTCTGCGTTTTTGATGTATTTCGGCGAGGTCATTTCCATTGAATTTTTTCTCCTCTGTGCAGCGAGCTTAAAAATATTTGGCATTTTAGTACTGTACGACGTTTGAACTTCTTGGATAGCTTGTCTTCTATCCGCCGCTCGTGAGGATATTTGTTCCAATTCCTGGTACAGGTTTTCCGCTTCTGCCGCTCGAGTTCGAGCCAGGACTTTCTTTGCGATCTTTTTAAGACGCTCGTATTCAAGAGCCAGTCGAGCTTTTTCGATATCGTCGCTCCGATCGCATTTTGTCCACGCTTGGAATGCACTCTTCTTGTCGGCCACAGCTCGTTTGGTTTCGTCATTCTACCACCATGTTTCTTTGCCGACGTAATAGTATTTCGATATAGTCCCCAAATGGGACTTTGCGAGTGTTATGCATTCCTCGTGCATGCTGTTCCACATTTCTTGCGGGCTAAGTGAGTCTGCTATACCATTTATATTTTGAAGTACTTCTTTAGCCAGTGCGATAAATCTTGCGCTTCGTTCCTTCGATAGATTATACCACCGGATTTTTGGCTTTCCAAACGATGCCCGTGTTTTCGGTGGTTCCGCTGTGAAAAATTCTGTAATGAGCAGACGGTGTTGGCTTACTAGCGATTCTCCAAGTATTACTTTACAGTCCTTAACACGGTTTCTCATCGACATTTTGCAGAGGTGATAATCTATTTGCGTTTCGTGGCCTCCGCTGCTATAGGTGATGAGATGTCGTTGATGTTTAATAAACATTGTATTTAAGACGGTTTAGCCGTACGCCCTACACGCTACAAGGATGTCTACGCCAGCTGAATTTCTGGTTCCAAAGCCTTTACCGCCGTGGCAGTCCTCATAATCAACATTTGTTTCTCCGACGTGGCCATTTAAATCTCCGCCTACGAAGAACATCTCATCGATAGGTATATTTCTAAGCAAATTACCGAACTCTGACCAAAATGTATCTTTTTCCGATTGGTCGCATCCATTTTGTGGAGCGTACGCGCTAACAATGTTCCACGTTTCATTGTGTATGACGAGTTTAACACTCATCAAGCGGTCGCTTATTTTCAAGATACCAACGATGTTGCTTAGACGATCCGCTGCAAAAACGATTCCAACACCGTTTCGTCCATTGACCGTTCCATGGTAGAACATCTTAAATGCCTTAGTTTTTAAATCTAGAAAACGCGCTTTATTTCCTGTATTACACCACTTCGCTTCCTGTACGCACAGGATTTGTAGAGTTCTGCGACGCATAATCGCTTCCAGTTCTAAACTTTTTGAGGTCATCGATCCGACGTTCCAACTTGCAAACCGAAGTTTAGGAACATCGGAACTCAGGTACTTAAATACAGGAACGTTGAGCTTCCGATTGTGTACCGGAATGAGGATGCCGCATGCCTTAGAACAGTAGTCAGCAAGCACGAGACCTTACCTTGGGAGCCATCGATTCTATTTGATTGAGCTGGACTCTAAAAATCATTATCAGAATTACGTCGTTGGAAAGATGCTCGTTTAGCCGAAAGGCAAAATGGTCCCAGTAAGAATCTTGAATGTGGGAAATAAGAGCATCAAACTAAAGCAAGGACGATTGATCGGAGCGTGCGTACCGATAAC
The DNA here is from genome assembly GCA_928272305.1 of Volucella inflata. Taxonomy (NCBI): domain Eukaryota; kingdom Metazoa; phylum Arthropoda; class Insecta; order Diptera; family Syrphidae; genus Volucella; species Volucella inflata. The sequence goes on along the minus strand of OV743716.1, from coordinate 86,318,393 downwards.
TGCTCTCACCAAGTTGTCGAAGGAAAATGCTGCTATATCTTTGCCATCAAGTAGCACAGCCGAGTTGAAAAGAACTATACTCAGGCAAACCGAGCTGAACCAGGAGCAACGAGCGATGGCAGAGGAACTAATAAACGAATTCGCAGACGTATTTGCCTCGCACGACGGCGAATATGGCAGCACACATTTGGTACAACATCGAATAGACACTGGAGATGCCAGATCAATACGTCAACCTCCTAGGCGCTTACCATTGGATAAGCAGACGTGGGTTACAGAAATGGTTTCGATTATGGAAAAGGCAAGGTTGATTGAAGGCTCTAAAAGTCCGTGGGCATCACCCGTTGTACTGGTCAAGCAGAAAGACGGCACCAATACATTCAGCGTGGATTATCGCCAGCTAAATAATGTTACCAAGAAGGATAGCTACCCCTTGCCAAGGATTGACGACACACTGGACATACTGTCAGGAGCGCTATGGTTCTCCACACTTGATCTGAAGAGTGGCTACTGGCAAGTACAGATCCATCCGGAGGACCGTGAGAAGACAGCCCTCACCGCAGGAAACGGGCTTTGGCAATTCAAGGTAATGCCATTCGGATTGTCCAATGCTCCGGCGACCTTTGAGCGTCTAATGAAACGCGTTTTGCTGGGACTAACATGGAAAACCTTTTTGGTCTACCTGGACGAGTAGAAGAACATCGAGATACCTTAAAGGAAGTGTTCCAACGATTACAGAGTGCACAGCTAAAGCTAAGCCCGATCAAATGTCATCTCTTTAGGCCAGATGTCAACTCTTTGGGACACATCATTTCATCTGAAGGGGTAAAGACAGACCCAGAAAAGATCGAAGCAGTGAAAAATTGGCCAGTCCCACGAGACAATTACCAACTGGGAAGCTTTCTGGGACTCGCAACCTACTACAAGCGGTTTGTGAAGGATTTTGCTGGGATCGCAAAGAGTTTGCATGAACGAACAGAAAAGGGAAAACAATTGAAATGGTCAAGTGAATGCGAAAGAAGCTTCAAATTTCTCAAACAACAATTATTTGAGGCCCCTATACTGGCGTACCACTCTCCAGGAAAAACATTTATTGTGGATGCAGATGCCAGTAACGTCGGAATTGGAGCTGTCCTCTCGCAGGTGCATGACGGGCAAGAGAAAATAGTTTCCTACCTTAGGAAGGTGCTCTCTAGGTCAGAAAGGAACTACTGTGTTAGCAGGCGGGAACTCCTTGCTTTGGTCTTGGCAACAAAGCATTTCCATAAGTACCTGTACGGACGAAAATTCACTCTTCGCACAGACCATGTGTCTCTGAAGTGGTTGCTGCAATTTAAAAATCCTGAAGGACAAGTCGCAAGGTGGATTGAATGACTCCAGATGTACGACAACGAGATAGAGCATCGAAAGGGAAGCCTTCACTCTAATGCGAATGCTCTGTCCCGGCGATCTTGCAAATCTGATTGTAAACATTGCGCACGACAAGAAGAAAAAGATGCGGTATCCACCCAACGGGTAAGAGCTGAGCCCACTGAGGGTTGGAATGAAAGTGAAATGCGAAACGCCCAAAAAGAGGATCCGGATATCGAGCCAATACTCGCTTGGAAAGAACATGAAGAAAACCCAGATTGGTAGGAAATATCCAATAAAAGTCCCGAACTAAAGGCATACTGGGCACAGTAGGACTCGCTTCATGTTCAAGATGGTGTTTTGAGGCGAAGGTGGGAAAGCTCAAATGGAAAGTCGTTTGTGATGCAGCTCGTTGTGCCAAGGTCGAGAGTCAATGACGTACTAATTGAACTGCACGATGGAGTACCCGGAGGTCACCTGGGAGTGAATAAGAAGATAGAAAAGGTGCGAGAACGAAAATTGGTGCAAAAAGTGTGTCACCTGTTCCGCCAGTAAAGGCCCGAGGGTTCAAACTCACGACAGAATGCAGCAATACAACGTTGGAGCACCCTTCGAGAGAATCGGAGTTGACATCGCAGGACCGTTTCCTGAAACCAAAAATGGGAATCGCTACATTCTTGTTGTTATGGATTACTTCAGCAAGTGGCCTGAGGCTTTTGCTATCCCTAACCAGGAAGCCAAAACCGTGATTGAACAGATCGTTTACAACTGGGTGAGCAGGTTCGGCGTACTGATGGAATTGCACTCGGATCAAGGGTGCAACTTCGGATCCAAGATTTTCCAAGGGGTGTGCGAGCTATTGGGTATCAAAAAGACGAGAACAACACCGCTCCACTCACAATCGGACGGGATGGTAGAACGCTTCAACAGAACCTTGAATGAACACCTATCAAAGGTCGTTAGTGACAAGCAATGCGATTGGGATAGGCAAATTCCAATGTTTCTATTAGCCTATCGGAGTGTAGTACACAACACCACAGGTCACACTCCATCGGAAATCCTTTTCGGTCGAACAGTCCGGTTACCTAGTGAATTGATGTTTGGATCACCGCCGTCTGAAGAGAACGGAAATGAAGACGACTATGTCGCAGACCTCAGACAGATTATTAGGGACGTGCACCAAAGAACCAGGGATAAGATAAAGAGAGCCAGTGACCGCATGAAGACGAGGTATGATGTTACGACGACCACAACGGGATTTCAGTAAGGAAATCTAGTGTGGCTATATAACCCTCATAAGCAATCTGAAGTTGACTTTTTCTCGACAGGAAACCCAACGTATTGGCCTTCGGATATAACAAAGACCCATGATCTTTTTGACTTCTTTGTCACAAAGGGAGCAGCTATAATTTCTACAATCATCGAGGAAAGTTATGATCTCTCCTCAGATCACTCACCAGTCATTTTGACTCTTAGCATACATAATTAAGAAAGAAGTGGCTCCTAAATTAACTAACAACATAACTTACTGGGACTGTTTTAGAAACTACTGCAATGAACATATTGTTCTAAACGTGTCGCTGAAAACACAAAACGAAATAGAAGACAACGTCGACAGATTTATCAAAGTCCTGCGGAACGCTGCCTGGAACAACACTCCAACTAGGAGAAAAGAGAAAGCAAGTAGTGAAATAAAATATCCACCGAAAATAAAAGAACTGGTGAGAGAAAAGAGGAGAGCGCGCAAAAGATGGCGACAATCCCGTGCTCCCCAGCATAGAACATACTTAAACCACTTATGCAACAAATTGAAAGAAGCAATACGAGATTACAAAAATCGGAACATCTATACATATCTCGAAGAAGTTTAAATTACTCCCTCTGGAAAGCCAATGCTACACACATGATTTGCTTTCATCCAAATCATTTAAAGTGATGTTGTACGGCTTGGATAAAATGCCCTTAAATACCCTCAAAAGAGAACTTGTCTCTCATGGACTAAAGTGCCAAAATATCAAAATAATAAAAAAACGCCTCGAACATTATGAAAATGTTTTTTACATTTTTTTTTTCTCAAAACGGGTTCTATTAAACTCCATGAGCTTAAAAAAAAGGTCGCTCTCTGTTCAGAACACAAATTAAATGGGACTTTGTCAGGAACAGAAAAAATAAATTAACTCAGTGCTTCAATTGCCAGATGTTTGGCCATGGTGAGAGAAACTGCAACGTTAAAACCTACTGTGCAATTTGCTCTCAAAATCACAAAACGGAGAACTGCAATACAAAAAGCAGAATGAATTGTGCAAACTGCAAAGGTGAGCACAAGTCTAATGACTTGTCATGTGTCTCGAGGTAATCATTTTTGCAATTAAGAGAAAAGCTCTCTAACAGCAAAAACAGTCGATCAGCAAGAAATGTCAAGAAAACGGTTCTACCATTCGTGCTCGAAAATAAAGCTTTTCCTGAATTGAACGCACATCGAAATTTCAGTAAGTCGTCCATGAAAGCCTTTTCTAGTCAACACCATCTACTAACTTCATCATCAAATGTAACCACCAATCCTTGGAAACAACCAACTAGTGAGCTTAATCATGACAGTACTGGAATGCAGACTTCCAGTAATCTCTTCTCCTATGAAGAAATAAGTTCCCTTACCAACGAGATGACAACTTTGTTAGGAAAATGTAGTAGTAGGCATGAACAATTTAATGTTATTACTCAATTAGCCATCAGGTACCTATATAATGTTAAATGATATGAATGCAAGCCTAAAGATTATAACTTGGAATGCAAGGGGCATTCGAAAACAAGCCCACGCGTTTCTTGCTTTTTTATACAGACACAATATAGATATCGGTTTAATATCAGAAACTTGGCTATTCAATAATGTTAACTTATCCAATTAAACTAACAAATGTTTTCGATATAATAGATTTGATAGAATTGGCGGAGGAGTTGCCATTGTGATAAAAATATCCATTCAACATTCACTTTTACCTGTAGTTAGGACACGAGTTGTTGGAAACATAGGTATCGAATTACCCTTCAGTAATGGTAATTACTTAAAAGTTTTTTCAGTGTATTTCCCTGGTGGTAGTAGAAACATGAATTTTAAGCGTCAATCGTTTAGAACCGACATAAGGAAACTCACAAGTGTTAGTGGCTTGCTTCTTCTGGGTGGGGACTTCAACTGTCGTCATCGCAATTGGAATTGCCTTTGCCTTTTTAAGAAATAATGAATGGAATATAAAGCTAAAGGACTTGAACAAATCAAGTAAACCGTTCTGGAATATTGTTAAAATCATTAAAATCATTTAGAAAAGGCTAATGTTTTAGCGAAATCATTCGCTTCAAACCATCTGCTTTCAAGTAGTATGTTAATTAATTTTGAGAGTGCTGTTGAAGATACAATACATATCGTTAATAATTTCGCCTTGCCCCACAGCAGTGTATATGTTTCTTTGGAGGAGGTCAAAAACATTGTAAGTACTCTAAAGACACGCAAATCAATTGGATTCGATAATATTAGAAATATTTATTTAAGAAACCTTCCCAAAGTTGGTCTTAAAATTATCCAGTACATCTTTAATGTATGTTTAAATATTGGATATTTTCCAAATTCATGAAAATGTGCCAAAATTATACCAATTTTGAAACTTGGCAAAACTTCAAACAATCCGATTAATTATCGCCCCATAAGCCTCATCAGTGTTTTAAGCAAATGTTTTGAAAAAATTGTTAAAAACAAAACAATGCACGACGTTGACGAATTTAACATCTTACCGTCTGAACAGTTTGGTTTTCTTCCAAGTCATAACACATCTCACCAGCTCTACAGGGTTAAAAAACATGTACTTAATTCCTTTAATTTAGGTCATAGTACTGGTATGATTCTCTTGGACGTAGAAAAAGCATTTAACACCGTTTGGCACAAAGGTTTAATCTATAAGCTATTTCATTTCGGCTTTTCCTTACATCTAGTCAAAATAGTTCAATCGTTTCTAATGGACAGAAGTTTTAAAGTAATTGTGAATACGCAACATCAGACTTACAAATAATCTCTGCTGGTGTACCTCAAGGTTCAGTCCTAACTCCAATACTTTACAACATTTACACATCCGATTTTCCATTTCTTCCTGGGTGTCATTCTGCAATTGTAGCAGATGATACGTGTATCTACGCATCCGATTCGGTTGGTTTATCAATTGAAACCAACTTGCAATCAGTTTTGGATGACTTTATTGCATATTGCAACAATTGGAAAATCAATATAAATGCTCAAAAAACTCTACCTCGCTTCTTCATCAAATAGCCAACATTGAGACTGTTACTGATCTTATTACAACTTAATGATCGATTTACAACTTCGTGCAATTTGTCCGACAATCCTCTTATATCCAGTTTAACGAGTAACTAAACTTTTGTGTTATTATTCTTATCTAAACCATCTATTGTTATCAGCTGTTAAATTATTTATTTACTTTGTTTATTTATTTATTTATTTATTCATTTATTTATTTATTTTCTAATTTATTTATTTATTTATTTATTTATTTATTAATTTATTTATTTATTTATTTATTTATTTATTTATTTATTTATTTATTTATTTATTTATTTATTTATTTATTTATTTATTTATTTATTTAATTATTTATTTATTTATTTATTTATTTATTTATTTATTTATTTATTTATTTATTATTTATTCATTTATTTATTTATTTTCCAATTTATTTACTTATTTATTTACTTATTTATTTATTTATGATTTACTTATTATTTCTACATAAGTCCTGATTGTTAACTCTTTCCTTTTTTCTCTTACTATTGCTTTATTAGTATAAGGCTTCTCAAGCAAACTGTGATATATACGAGCGAAGGTTTTTACATAGCTTTTCCTTCGAATATTCCTTCCATTAATCTCATCTTTGCGTTTGCGTTATAGTTTTCCATAAGTAAGGTAGAAGATTACCGTATCTATGTAATTCTTTTCATTGTATTTAGAACTTGTAAATTGTTGATATTAAAAAAATATTACTACTACTACTACAATACGAGATTACAAAAATCGGAACATCTCTACATATCGATGGTATGTTTGCCGAAAGAAGTTCAAATTACTCCCTCTGGAAAGCCAAGGAAGGAATCAAAAAGCCTCAAATTCAATTTCCTTCTGAAAAAAAATAATGGCGAATGGGCAAAGGATATAAAGGGAAGGCGGATCTATTTGCCAGCACGTTTAAGAAACCTATTGATGAACAGGCGTTAACAGGTGGTTCTAATTATATAATTACGGCATCGGACAATTTTAGAATAAAAACAGTGTCGCTACGAGAGCTTAACCAAGCAATTACAAAATTGAAATATAACAAAGCCTCTGGTTATGATTTAATAAGTAGTCAAATGTTCAAGAAGCTGCTAAAAAAAGCCCTGATCAAACTGCTCCAACTTATAAATGCCGCGCTAAGATTATTAAACGTTCCAAGCCAATGAAAAGTTCCTGAATGGTCCCTAAATGAAAAAAAGCCCGACAGACCGATATCGCTTCTGCCGATAATATATAAAATATCTGAAAAACTCATATTGAAGCGCTTGTAACAGTTCATTGAAGAGAGACGACTAATTCCTGAACATCAATCCATTTTTAGAACTAAGCACTTCAAAATTGACCAGGTTTATAGAATTACGAATGAAATTGAGAAAGCCTTAGAGGGGAACAAGATATGTTCTAGCGTGTTTCTTGACTTGTCGCAAGCCTTCGATAAGGTATGGCACGAAGGCTTGAATTTTAAGCTAAGTCAGGTTCTTCCGAGAGAGCTGCAAGATTCTGAAATCGTACCTGAAGAACAGAATTGTTCGTGTTAAACATGGCACCGAATACTCGGAATTTAAAGAGATCGCCGCTGGAGTTCCGCAAGGAAGTGTACTTGATAATGTACTCGTAACTTAGTTGTTGTCGTTAAGAATTGAGGCGTGTTTTTAAGGAGTAAGAACCTCACACTACTATGAGCAACGGGTTCATAGTGTCTATGATTATTTTTACACATGCCCACCAAAAAAAAAGAAAAACCTTTCTCTACATTTAAATACATTTGTGAGTTAAAGTTATTATAATACAGTTAGATGAAATAAAATAAATGTATAAATGTATATAAATACAATATGTAAAGATATGATTGCATTCCCGAACAGGGATTCATCCCAACAGTAATTGCCATAATTTAAATCTTTCAAAATTTTTTAGAGGTTAGACTGCAACGAAGAACTTCCATAGGAACACGCGAAACATGTGATTATTTTTTTTATTTTTTTTTTAATTTTTTATTAAGAACACATTTATGACAATTTTTTTAAATGCCTGAGTACGTATTAGGTTTTCGAAAAATTGAGAGAGAAAGAGACTATTAAAAGTGATGTGCTATAATATTTCTCGTCCAATCCGTCACAACTTTCAGGATCATCTGGATAAATAAAACTAATTGGCATTTAACTAAATCTTCGACAACCGATTCTTCAATTTCGTTAAACCCTTCGGAAGGTTGTCCACCATCTACGACAAATCTGTTGAACGGGTTCGACATGATTTAAGGACCGATCAAATGGCTAACTAGTATCGCGATATACCTCGAGTTATGCAAGATATTTCTATTTATGAATTAAAATAAAGTAAATCCAAAAAAGTACTTGTATCTGATATACAACCAAATTTTTGCAAAAATAGTACTTTTACAATTGGATGAAATTGTAGCGATGTGGCACTTACATTCAAAATAAACACTGTATATGAAAATTATACACGCGAACAATTGCTTAAAAGCAAAGGCCAGTTCAAATTTTATTATGTTTTATTAATACAAAAGAAAATTCCCAAAAAAAGCTGCCACTGAAAGAACCGCTCGCCAAGAAGATAAGAGTACCAGTAAAACAAACAGAAAAATTCATAGAAAATGTCTATCAAAAAAGGAATACCAAGTAAGAATTAACGAAATGAGCTAATTGCTCTTAAGTGGTGCCAAATTGTGCGGACAAGCCGCATTTACATATTTGTATACAAAATCCTGTACAAACACTTTTCAACAGAGGAACAATCCATCTCAGCGAAATAAGCTAATTTCACTAGCCCCCTTTGCATAATTGAATTTTCTTCCGGTTGAATCACATAGTCTTATAGTTTTAACACTTTGACTGCCAGTCTATTACTGGTGATCACACCAAAAATCTTCCCTCAGAGGCCAGTGTATCACCCACAGACCACTAGAGCCAGAATAGTAAAATGAACAATGCATCCATAGTACTCGTAGTTAAAATAAAATAAGCAGATGCGATTAAATGTAATCAGACCCCAAAGTCCTAATGCGTAACTTGAAAATGATTGAGGCAAAACAAATCTTCTCAGGAAATTCTCTCAGGTATTGCTCTGTCTACAAACGTTGCCCTCATTTTTGGAAATCTTGGCTGATCCCAGTATAGCATTTTCTGCGAGGCTATCTCTTTCGCCTTCTATTTTTGTTACTGCCGTTGATGTTTGTCAAAATAACCGAAGGAAAACCAAACTTTAGACTGATTTACAATTTATTAAGACTAATTTTAAGATACAATGAAGTATCAAGGAAAGAGTTATAGTAAATGAACTGATCGCTAGAAAAACTACGTGAAGAAGAAGGATTTTTACTAGTTTGACGTTTTATTTAATGACTGATTAAATGATGTTGCAGTGATGCCAATTTGTTGTTTTATTTTCAACATCCTCAACGGGCCGACATTTCCAGTGGGTACAGGAGCTGGATGGGACGTCGAAGAGTACCTCCATCAGGCAGACGTAGCTCACAAGCCCTTACTCTGCCATCTCTTCCAGGGAAAACAGTTTTGACCATAGCCAGCTTCCACAATAAACGCGGGAGAAGGTGATCGTAAACGAGAACTATGTCACCTTCCACCACATTATAGTTTGGAATAATGCGCCGACCTTAACTGGTTCAAATATTCTGTCCTCCACCTTTTCCAGAACTGTTTTGTCGCTCGCAGTCTATTATTCCATCTTCATCGAGGATCGTTTGCTGAAACTAAGTCTATTGTAATAAATTCTCCTTTTCTTCAGTTCAGTTCATTCGATACGAGAATATTCTCAAGACCGATGAACAACGCTTAAAGGATTTTGCATTGTCCGACATAAAACTAGCTGGAGCTTTCGGCGTGCGATAAACCTCCTGATACCCAGCTGAAAACTTTCGGCAGAGAGACTAGATGTAAGCTCAAGGTGGATGGCATGAACTGTGGAACAAGTGAAAAGTAATAGGTACAACTTTTTATTACCTTCTTGTTGCTTAACAATTAAATGGTCTTGACCCATAGATCCGCTCAGTTGGTAATTCTCCTGTAGGTTGATTCGCTGCCTTACCTCTAAACCGTTTGCAAATTGTACATATTCTTAGTACACATTTTACAAGTTGCCTCGCTCCTGGAATCCTATATCGCTTACGCAGTAGAGCTAGAAGTGTGTTTACTCCTGCATGAATTCGCTGATGGTGCAAATCATACACGATGAGATTTATAAAATAGCATCTTTTCGGCAATATAATGGGGAACGTTTCGTCATAAGAAACCTTTGAATAAGTTTCAATAGCGTTAAGACGGGAACCAACACGTAAAATTCCACTTTCATCAAACCAAAGGTTTAGGTTTAATATAGGTGAGGATGTGCTTATCGGAACCCCTTTTTTCAGATTTTGCAATTCGTTGAAATAACACGTTTCTTGACTAAATTTTATCCAATAATTTTCAGCAGCTTTTATCTCATTTACGTTCGCTACTAGGCTGTCAAATCTTAAAACAATTCGCTGAAGTGATTTCGATTTGAGCGCCTTAACAAATCGAATGCAGTATCCAGCCCCTCTCAAGATCCTTTTAAGATTGCTATGTTTCTCCAGCGGCAAGAATTGTTCTCGTTCCGATTTCATAATCATGAGATCCTCTTCCCCAGAAGTAATAAGAAAACTTTTAGTCATATATGCATCAAAATCATTTACCTTTTTCGGAAATAAGTGGTCATTTTCACAAAAATCTCGCAGCCAATCAGGACCGTGAAGCCAAATTTTTGATTCAGATAAAGATTTTGGTGAGATACCTCTTGTCAACAGATCTGCAGGATTCAATTTTCTTGAACAAAACCTCCTTCCCTACAACTTCCCCAGAGCACTGTTTGATTTCACGCACCCGATTAGCAACATAGGGTTTCTATCTGTGACAATCTCCACTTATCCACTGAAGCGCTATTTGTGAATCCGACCATAAATTGACCGACTCAAAAGCCATCTTAAAATTTCTCTTTATGTAAACATAAAGTCGTATACCAATTAAAGCAGCAGTTAGTTCTAGCTTAGGTAATGTAAGCTCCGGCGTCTTGTCATCCTTTAGTGGGGCGATTGTATTTTTAGAGCAGAAATAACTTATCCTCGGTTGTCCATCAGATTGAAAATATCGAATATAAGCTACAACTTCGTATGCTTTCGTGCTTGCGTCAATAAAAATATGCAGGTCCTGTTTTAAAGGGTGGCTTTGAAAGATCCATCTGGGTATGGTGATGTCCTCCAGATAGTGTACCTCTGCAATAGTTTCCAACCAGATTGTCTGCAAAGTCGAAGTTAAAGTGTCATCCCACATCAAATTTTGTTTCCAAGTTTCCTGAAACACAATTTTGAGTTTGAAAACAAAGGGTCCGCATATACCTAACGGGTGGTAGATCTTTGAGACAAGTCCCAGTAATTTTCTCTCTGTACCCATTTGTGGCAACTCATTCAGGCTCAGTGACTCAACTCCAACCGCTTACTCATCCGAATTCAAAAACCATTTTAGGCCCAACACCTTTTGCATATTTATTGATGGATTTAATTCAGAAAATTTGTTCCGCGCAGCTGGTTCATTGGAGTTCCATTTATTTCTGTATGTCTACAGACTCTTCAGAAACCTTGATAGTAGTTGATTCATCGGAGACACTGCAAATCAAGTCATCCACGTAGAACGATTGTTCCAGCATGCTACAAGTATAAGGAAAAATTCTTTTGAATGGTCATGTTCAAAAGAAAGGGACTGCATGTTACTCCGAAAGTCACCCTTGTCATTCGGAATTCTGCCCAGCTCGACAAGCTGTCAACATCTTGTATCTTGTCGTTGAACCAAAAGAAACGGTTCACATCACGATCTTCTTTATCAAGGTGAATTTGCAGAAAAGTCTTCTGAATGTCTGCAAACAGCCCAATCCTTTCAGCACGAAAATTAAGCAGAATTCTCAACACGTTGGGCAGCATGTTTGGCCCTGGCGAAAGAAGTGAATTTAGGGGTGGATTATTACCTGAATGTGCCGACGCGTCAAACACTATCCTAATTTTCGAGGTATTTTTGTCGTCTCGATATACTGCTCGATGGGGAAGATAGTAAATTCCTCTGGGTGGAACATCAAATTCGTTGACTCTCTCGATGAGTTCATTTGCAATCAACTTATTCATTACTTTCTCGTAAACAAACAAATCTTTGGGACGACGCAGAAGCTTGCGAATTAAATTACCAAATCGCGATTGAGCTCCTTCCTTATAGCTGTCTAGGTGAAGATTATTTTGTCTCCATAACAACTTCGCTTCGTAATGATGATTTATTCTAACAACGTATCCTTCTAACAATGCTTGCTGGTCGTTACTTTGTTCGTCTTCGTTGATAATACCAATCGTCTCCAGGTCCTAGAAATTAGGTTAATTGAACGTTTCTTCATTGGACGTGTGTAAAATTACTGTTGACAGACAAATCAAGGTTTGAGCAGAGCTGTGTATAGATGGTCCCAGCAAAGTCCAACCAAACAATGTGTTAACAGCTGCCATATTTTAAGAAAGGTGCTCCCTTTCGCCTGTAACGATATTCCAATAATAATCAGAGCCCACTAATAAACTGATACCTGCTTCCTGAGTAAACTTCTGTTTGTTGAAATTGGCAAATTCCAAGTCAACATCACTTGGTTCAAGCAAAACGTCATCGCAGATTTCACTGACTTCTAGTGCAATTGGAGACACACTTCTTCTGCAATACTGACTTAGCAACGTCAGCCGCACTAAATTACACAATTTCGGAGATTTTCTGCCACCAAATGTAGAAATTTTAATTTGTTGTGCTCCGACAATCGGCAACTTCAATTTTTGCGAAATATTTTGTCGTATGTAAGTTCGTTGGCTACCACCATCAATCAGAAATCATAGAAATAGTTTTGTTGAATTGTCTGGATTAGTGACAAATGCACGGGCGGTTTGTAAATAAACCTGAGTGGGAGATTTTACTGCACACGTGCTGACTGTTTTCTCGTTCGCACCTAGAACTAGCATGATGTCCGCTACAACGAGAACAAGTGACGTTCCTTCTCTTGCAATTTCTGGAGCAGTATCCCTTGTATGTGCATCTAAAACATTTTCCATTTCCTTTCAACATTTGTTTCCTTTGCTCAACGGTGTGATTGCTAGATTGATCTAATGATTCAATTTCCCTTTTTAACAATTTAAAAAGCTATTTAACTGACTTTTCCACAATAAATGTATCGTTCGATGATGATGCCGTTTCTTCACATTCTACTTCGGATTCGTGAGTCCCATCACTCCCATCACTTGAAAAATCTGTGAAAGTCGATTCTGAGGTCTGTGGGAAGAATTGGTTTTTGTCATAAGATAGCCGCGCATAAGATTTGAGTGCCCTAAGCGGAGTCGAAAGACCAATGTGATTTTCATCTTCGAAAGGATGATTGGGTAGATGGTCTTTTTGGAGTCCGTGGTGGGTGTACAGTGTACAGTGTCCAGTCCTCTACCCTTTTGTCCTCCCAGTGCCGCATAATTTGCCTACTTATGTTCTTATTCAATTGGACGTAGAAGGATACTAGAGGTTCTACTGTCGCCGATTTTGCTACTCTATCAACTGCTTCGTTGCCCCTGATACCTACGTGTCCCGGTATCTACATAAGTTTGATTTTGCTGTTGCTATCGATAAGTCGGTCCCGTATGGTTTCAGGTGTTGGTGTTCTTTTATTAATATTTTTAATGGCTTCGATTGATAATGATGTGAAATGTCAAGTGAATAGGCGTGTTTTCAATCTGCTCCTGATCCAAAGGGAAAATTAACCGCCGTTTTATTATACTGAAGTTAAAAATCATAGTGCTTAATTGAACACATTTGTTATTTTGTAACTCAGTGTTATACTTTTACTTTCACGCCAAAGAAAGTTAAACAAATCTCTTTTTTATTTCTGCTACTGACCATCAATTTAACGCACTATGTCAAAGAAAAATCTGCGGTGGCCTCTACGCCAGATAAATCGCCAGCAAATTTACATAAACCGTAGTCCCACTCAGAACCTAAGCTTCTCGACAAAAAATCATCCTTGTCAGAACAACTTCGGGAACTGGCGGATAGTCTATTGCTGATATTTAAATGTCTATTGCTCTAAGATGACGGCTGATGTCAACAACACAGACGCATCTACATCAATGAGTGTTTAACGCTAGAGAATAGCTCTAGCACACACAATATTTTGCATTATGTTGTTTTTTCCTTTTTTCTTATTATATCTTTTTTCTTTTTCCTTATATCCTGTCTACTTTCCGATCAATACTGTTCGTACTCTACTCACTTCCTATAGTTCTTGTTGTTACTATTATGTATCCCAAGAATGCTTGTTGATTGTTTACATTCTCCTTTCATTATGATACACTTAAATAATCTATCAACGTCGGTTGTTGTTAATGAGGATTGGGTCGCAATGCGGTCAATGATTAACATTTTGTCTAGAGTATGTGAAGGGTTTAAAATCTGCTACCTAAACGCTCGTAGTCTATTAGACTACACAAAGAATATTTTTGTTAATTCTGCGATCGATATAATATGTATTACTGAAACCTGGTTATGGTCTGACCCTGAAGACAACGATGCCGTGGATCTTTTATATGAAATACCGGGGTATAAACTTCTTCGCAATGATAGAATTAGTACTACATCTGGTGGAGGAGTTGCTGTATACTACAGTACTGCTCTCAAGTGTAGAGAGCTTAAGAAGTCTAAAGGAGACGCAATAGAATATCTTTTGCTGGATATTAATGAAGGCAATACAAAATGTTTTCTTGGCGTTGCTTATAACCCAAAACGCTGTTATTCTTTTCTGCAATTCAGGAGCTTAGTGTTTTATATGAGCACATTGTAATCTGTGGTGATCCCAATTATGATCTTCTAGAATGTGATTACAAAAGTCACCTACTCTTAGATTCTGCTACTGTTTGTGGCTTGTCGATAATTAACTCCTATGCTACACGTTTTGGCCCAGATGTTCCCCCCCAGTCTTATTGATGTCCTTATGGTGTGCAATCGTCACAATGTTCTACTTCAGGATCAGTTGTCTCTAGAAGGGATTTCCGACCATGATTTAATGTTTTGTACCTCCGTGCGGCATCGGATTATGAATAGTGCCGCAGTGCGTCCCAGCTTGTCGTAAGAGGCGACTAAATGGGACACCAATCATATACAGGCAACTATGACACCAAAAATGAGCCTGTGACACTTTAACACCTTACAACTTTCTTACAAGTTTGTATGCAATCAGTGGTTCCCATGTCTGGAGACTACCGGTGGGGTAAAAGAACAGTCAATCAATTCGAAATGAGCATACAAGTGTCAAACCACTCAAACTTTAGATACACTTCATGGAAATGATCGCAATTAATAGCACCACCCCGCTGGGCACCACGATTGCAACGCACTCGGGTGATCCAAGAGCAAGAAGAAGTGCTTGTGTCAGAGCCCGACGGATTCCGGGGGCGGGCAAAGTGAAGTTTCCAAAATATTTTCCTATACTTCGGTTTGCAAGTTGGAACGTCGGATCGATAACCTCAAAAAGTTTAAAATTGGACTACAAATCCTGTGCGTACAGGAAACGAAGTGGTGTAATACAGGAAGTAAAGCGCGTTTTCTAGATCTAAAAACTAAGGCATTTAAGATGTTCTACCATGGAACGGTCAATGGACGAAACGGTGTTGGAATCGTTGTTGCAGCGGATCTTCTAAACAACATCGTTGGTATTTTGAAAATAAGCGACCGCTTGATGAGTGTCATACACAATGAAATGTGGAACATTGTTAGCGCGTACGCCAAACAAAATGGATGCGACCAATCGGAAAAAGCTACATTTTGATCAGAGTTCGGTAATTTGCTTAGAAATATATCTATCGATGAGATGCTCTTCGTAGGCGGAGATTTAAATGGCCACGTCGGAGAAACAAATGTTGATTATGAGGACTGCCACAGCGGTAAAGGATTTGGAACCAGAAATTCAGCTGGCGAAGACATCCTTGTAGCGTGTAGGGCTTACGGCTTAGCCATCTTAAATACAATGTTTATTAAACATCAACGACATCTTATCACCTATAGCAGCGGAGGCCACGAAACGCAAATAGATTATCACCTCTGCAAAATATCGATGAGAAACCGTGTTAAGGACTGTAAAGTAATACTTGGAGAATCGCTAGTAAGCCAACACCGTCTGCTCATTACAGAATTTTTCACAGCGGAACCACCGAAAACACGGGCATCGTTTGGAAAGCCAAAAATCCGGTGGTATAATCTATCGCACTGGCTAAAGAAGTACTTCACAATATAAACGGTATCGCAGACTCACTTAGCCCGCAAGAAATGTGGAACAGCATGCACGAGGAATGCATAACACTCGCAAAGTCCCATCTGGGGACTATATCGAAATACCATCACGTCGGCAAAGAAGCATGGTGGTGGAATGACGAAACCAAACGAGCTGTGGCCGACAAGAAGAGTGCATTCCAAGCGTGGACAAAATGCGATCGGAGCGACGATATCGAAAAAGCTCGACTGGCTCTTGAACACGAGCGTCTTAAAAAGATCGCAAAGAAAGTCCTGGCTCGAACTCGACCGGCAGCAGCGGAAAACCTGTACCATGAGTTGGAACAAATATCCTCACGATCGGCAGATAGAAGACAAGCTATCCAAGAAGTTCGAACGTCGTACAATACTAAAATGCCAAATATTTTTAAGCTCGCTGCACAGAGGCGAAAAAATTCAATGGAAATAACCTCGCCGAAATACATCAAAAACGCAGACGGTCGTTTACTAACAAATGAAAAGGAAATTTGTGACTGGTGGCTTGAATACTGCAAGGAGTTGCTTAACAAACAGTTTCCACGTGATATCGTGCCGACAGCTGGTCTATTCGAGGAGGAAATTTCGGACTTTTTAATCGAAGAAATAAGTATAGCAATCGGAAAAATGAAGCGGGGGAAAGCGGCGGGACCAGACATCATTCCATCAGAGTTTTGGTCGAAAATGGAGGGGATCGGCAGCGTTTGGCTATCGAAACTTTTAAATAAATTAAAATGTGGACAACCTATGCCGAATCAATGGAGAAGTAGCTTCTTGGTTCCATTATACAAAGGAAAAGGCGACAATCGAGAATGCAACAACTACCGTTCAATCAAGCTTATGTCACATACAATGAAAATCGTCGAAAGAGTCTTAAACGAACGTCTTCGGCAAATAATAAAGCTCGATAATAGCCAGCGTGGATTTGTTGAAGGAAGATCGACGGTGGACGCTATCCAAAGCCTACGAATAATAATGGAAAATCACCAAGATTCGTCTAAGGATTTACACATGGTATTTATCGACCTCGAGAAAGCATTCGATCGAGTGCCTAGGGATCTCATATGGGCCGCGCTGAGGTCTTAAAACGTACCGGAAACGTATGTTAGAATAATACAAGACATGTACGGAAACGTAAAAACTGCGGTTAAAAGCTCTGCTGGGCTAACGAGAGAATTTCCAGTTAATGTCGGAGTGCATCAAGAAAGCGTACTTAGCCCTTTCCTCTTTAACGTAGTATTCGACTATCTTTTAAAAGACTGCATGCGCGAAGCAAATGTAACGCCAATTCTCTTCGCTGACGACGCAGTTATACTTAGCGACCTGTTCCGGATATAATGTTAGACGGAATAGTTCTTCCGAAAAGCACTATCTTTAAGTACTTATTATCAATCGTTAACATGGAAGCGAAATGTGACGACGACGTAAACCACAGAGTGAGTGTGGGATGGATGAAATGGCGGGAAAATTCGGGATTCTTTTGCGACCGAAAATTTCCACTTAAATTAAAGGGGAAACTCTACACCACGGTTGTTAGACCAGCTCTTATATACGGTTCACAGTGCTGGACAATGTATGAAGCGTTTAAAACAAAATGACGGCACCGGAAATGAAAATGTTAAGGATGTCTATTAAGTCACTAAACGCGATTGTATTAGATCTACAAGTATAAGAGGAAGTCTACATATAAAGAAATCGGTAACCGAACAGCTTGAGGCGAATAAAATAAGCTGGTATTGCCACGTTCAAAGAAGATCTGCGGTTAAAAAGGCACTATCAACTACGGTCGCTCCAACTGTAAGAAAACGAGGTCAGAAAAAGAATTCCTGGATTTCTCAGATGGCAAATGCGCAACAACACCTGGGGCTTACCACTGAAGCGATCCAGGATCGAGCTCTAAGTAGACGCGTTCTGCAGTCTGCGACATTAGCCAACCCCATAAGCGGAGCAGCAGCGATGCAGTAAAAATGGGAAACTCGTTATGCATAAGTTCGTATAACGATGAAAGTGTTAATAAAAGGATAAGAAGAAGATTTAATTTGTTGTACGTAAAATGTCCACTTTTCTTGGTCTCGGTTTCCATTGTCATTCCAGTTTAGAGATTTTTCTTTTGTAGACAACTATAACTTGCAACTGGATGCAAGCCAACTACCTTGGCGTAATTCCTATTATGCCTCAAATGTCAACGATAAAGTTAATCATCTGCAAAGCTACTACTTGGCCTTTTTAATAGGCATGTTCCATTAAAGACAGTTGCTGTTCAAGACGGGAATTGCCCTTGGTTCACGTCGGAGGTTCGAAATGCTTTGAAAGCCCGTAAAAAGCTATACTCAAGGTGGAAACAAAGACCAACTATAGCCAACTGTTAAATATTTTGTCGGGCCCGCAATCATGCAACCTTTGTAACGCGAAGAGCTAAGAAAAGATATTTTTTATCTAAACTAAGTACTGATCAATCATCAAAAAAAACTATGGAGCAATCTGCGTTCAATTGGGGTCGGGAAAATGCTACCGTCGATACAATGACACTTGATGTTGATAATCTCAACGGCGCGTTTCTTTCCGGTGCCACAAACAACCCGAATTTTATTCCTGAAAATCAACAGTTGTTTGAGTTTGATTTTGAGTTTGAAGTCGTCTCCGGAATTGACATAGTTAATACCATTCGCTTAATGAAATCAAATGCGGTAGGTGAAGATGGGATACCTATCCGATTTGTGAAGATGGTTTTACCTCATATTTTGAGTTCTCTCACACACGTTATTAATTACTGTATCACAACCTCTTCTTTTCCAGACAACTGGAAGTTGGCAAAAGTAATCCCTGTCTCGAAAAAGCCTTGGCCTTTAACGGCAAATGACCTTCGCCCAATTAGTATTTTACCGTGTCTGTTGAAAGTCTTGGAGAAAGTTCTTGCAACTCAAATCTCGAGTCACATCAATCAACATTCCTTGTTATCCCCAGTTCAATCTGGATTCCAAGCTCATCATAGCTGCTCCACAGCCATGATTAAAATTCTGGATGATATTATTTAATAGGTATTGTCTTTGATAGTGGATCATAAAATATTATGTCAGAAGCTCAGACTGTATTTTGGTTTTAGCGAAAGGTCGGTGTGCCTGATGGGTAATTACTTAGGTAATAGGTGCTAGAGAATTGTACATGGTAACAGATCCTCCAGATTTGCTCCGTTACTTGCTGAAGTGCCACAAGGATCGATACTAGGACCAATCTTATTTTGTTTATTTATCAATGACCTTCCTAAAGTATGCTCTAACGTATCAATTCATCTTTACCATGTTGGTGCCCAGATTTATTTATCACGGCCTATTGGTCTGATTGAGGATCTAGTAGTAAGAATAAAAGAAGATCTGTCAAAAATATACAACTGACCACAATGTAATGGGCTTAATTTCAATCCAGACAAATCTCAGATGATACTGATTTCTAAAAACAATACAATATGTATGAACTACCACCAGTTTTCTTAAATAACAGGCAAATCAAGTTCGTTGTAAAACATCTTGGTTTCAAGTTGACTCGATTACTCTCTTCTCATGACCACGTAAATTATGCAATTGGTCGAATCTATGCTGGCCTGCGTATGCTCCGGCTATCCTCCAGTTTTACCTCAACATGCACGAAACTTAGACTTGCAAAATCCCTGTTTGTGCCCATTATTGATTACTCCTGTTTACTGTAAGCTTGACTCCCACTCAGAACACAAATTGCTCGTTGCGTTCAGTGCTATGATAAGGCATGTATATGAGTTGAACCGTTATGCCCATGTATCTCACTATCATAAATTGGTTCTAGGGTGTACGTTTCAGCAATTTCTAAAGATAAGGTGCTGCCAATTTATGCATAAACTTATATGTAAAAGATCGCCTAAATATCTATTTGATAAGCTTCAATTTGCGTAATCGACCAGAACAATGAATCTTATAATGCCCAGTTCAAACTACTTAAACTCCTCTCGCCTCTTCCCCAGACTTTGGAACTCTCTTCCAACAGCGGCAAAGCAAATAATGGAAGCTAACAAGTTCAAAACTGCCGCATTAGAACACTTTTCCTGACTACAACAACTATACTTTCCTTTTTTCATTGATCGAACCTCCTTTCAAACCCCTTTTCATGCTCTTCTTTCTTTTACACTCTTACTATTTCTTTTTCTACTTTTTTCTTTCTTTTTTTTGTTTTCTTCTTTTTGTATATTACATTTAAGAATTGTTAATGTTACATATCTTGTTATTTATGGACGTCTTACTTGTACACAAAAAAAAAAAAAAAAAAAACACACTGTGGCGCTGGCAGCCCAGTATGGGCCATGGCCTAGCTTTTTGACACTCATTTGTGTTGCTCATGTTCTCATTTTTGTCACATCTGAGCGGGGCCTACGGTTTATCGCAGAGTCCGAACGGGACTTCTTAGAAGCTTTTTCGTAAGCAATTTTACTTTCAGGAGTTTGCCATTGCCCGCCGAAAGGGTGATGGCGATTTGAAAAATTGTTGGTGACCCAGCCAGGAATCGAACCCAGGCTCTCTGCGTGATAGTCCAATGAGCTAACTATTGCGCCAACGCCATCGCCCTTACATTTACACACGAATTAAATAAATAAATAAATAAATGAAATGAATGAATGACTGTCAGTACATATTACTATTTTTTTGTAGTCTGCTAATTTTAAGGCCCTGAGTATTCCCAGGGCTTCAGCTGATAGAACTGAGGAGAATTCTTCAGCAGTCCTTTAGAGAGAGTCTCCCCACCTTGATAAACAACTGCGAAGGCTACACCGACATTTGTTTTGATCCAAAAACAAAGCAAGTTCCAATTAGCCTGTTGTTCACTGTCCATGACTTCGAGGATATTCTTTATCTGTAGTAGATGTTTTCGCGAACGCGCTGAGGTAGGCATTGAAGCGGTCGTGGTGTCCATGGTGGGTGAAGTGGATTTTTGCATTTTCTCGTTGATATTAGAATGCCGATGTTTTAAGCGTGCACTACAGCGTTGTAAATCATTGATCCACATTTAGGTAATTTCCTGCGACTCAGAGATTCTTCGATATCGACGATTATAGGTGTTCAATAGGAGGGGCTTAACTTCTGTATTAGGAATGAGGTTAAGCAATAAAATCGCTGTTCAATGGATGGAAGTCCGGCTTCAGTTAGCATGTTTTTTATAGGTGTACTTCTGAAGATTTAAACAGTGAATCTTAAAGTTAAATAGAGAGTCAAAAATAATGCGTAGTATTTTTAATGAAATAACGTAACTTATGGGTTCTAAATTTGAGTTAAGCGATATGTGTTTTAAACAAGTAGTTTTCCTGCATATATGCATATATATGCATATACTGTATATACTGCATATACGCAGCAGAGTGATTACACCAGATGGAAAGATCTGTTAGGATGTTTGAGAAATCTGTAGCTGTTTTCGAGAGATCTTTGCATTTAGAAAACAAAGCGAGATCATCTGCGTATAAGAAATGTTCGACGTCTGTATACCTGAGAACGATCTCGCTCAGTTCATCGAATGCAATAATGAATAGAATAACCGAGAGCAGGAATCCTTGCGGAATCCCATTGTTAAGTTTACTGACAGGTGAATAGCAATTGCATAATTTTACCCGAAATTACCTGTTGGTTAAAATGCTTCGACGTAGCGATACATTTTAGGTCCCATTTTCCACTGTATTAATAAAGCTTTCTCAAAATCGATTGTTAGAATTGAAGTGTGGTTTTTATTGGACAAAGCGGATGGTGTAAAAGGATCGATGTGAAGCTGTGCGTCCATGGTGGAGCGTTCATACTTAAATGCTACCAGGTTAGTGCTTATTAAATTATTTTTCTCAAGAAACCAGAGCAGTCTTTTAGCGATCGTTTTTTCAAGTATTTTCGCAGTGCATTGAAGAAGGAAAATAGAACGGTACACATTGACCCCGTAGGGGTTTTTATTAGGTTTTGGTATAGGTACAATCCTATTTTCCGCGTTTGTGGTATAACTCCTTCGGTTGAGATTTGATTAAATAGACATAAAAGCAAAAGTGTGTAGCATTCTTTAGCATTGCATATGACACTCTATCCAAACCGGGGTCTTCCCTTTGGCTAATTGAAGGCAGCTTTCAATAATCTTGGCTCACGGGTCGGTATCATTTGTTGGGACACTGTTTGATATTACTAGAGCTTTTAGTAAGGGAATTTAGAAGAAAAGTTGATGTCGTCAGAGTATTGAGACCAGGTCTTTGCGAAATATAGGGCTATTATTACTGGACAGATTAGGTTTTCTGATTCAGAGTCATGACTTTGATAGACGGAGGTATATAGTTAACAGTAAGGGTCTTAACATCAGCCTAGCCTTAGGGTTAATGTCTATGTAGTATGATATGACGCATTATATTACGTCTGGTAACAATTTCCAGACGCAGTCTCAGTCGCACTATCTGAATACTTGGTAACCAACGATATCAAAAGCTCCCAAATTATGCTTGCCTTGGATTTCAGCGTGCCAGAGAATATGCGACAGAGAGCAGCGCAGTCGGTGATCAGTCTTCGGACAAATTGCTTGCATTTTTATTATATTCATATTACATGGCAACCGTGACTTCGTGATCCGATGTCTTCGAAGAGTTTAAAAAGACATTAAAATAAAAATAAACAATTGAACTAATTATCCATTGAAATAAAAATAAAATATTGCACTAATAAGCTTCAAAATTTAAATACTGTGCTACTGAATTTTGATCACAATAGGAGAAAAAACATCCAAAATAAACATCCCGACGGCAAACGTTATGAACGAAATAGACATCAGTGAAAAGATTGTTGATTTATCTAGTATTAAATTAATGATGCTAATAATTTGTGTCATAAGTGTCGCGAAGTTTGTTTTATAAGTAGTGGTAACAAACCGTTAAAGTTTAATACGAAAATATATGTCGAGAGCACAATCACTGGACAAAATTTAAAAAAAAAAAAACAGTATCTAAAAACCGAAATATATACTCGGATATGATAATAAAAAAAAAAACAAAAAAAGGGCATAAATAAGTGAGTGGACATGGAATATCAGCATTTACTTGGCCAGTGATTGTACCCTTGGACCTCAACAAAGAAACATCTTTCTTTTGATGTAATACAACTGTTAAGTTTAGTATTTTAAGTATATACATATATATAGTATGACTATTATTTTATTAATATGAAAAAGAAAAAAAGAGAATATATCCGAAATGAACCGATCGATTTTAATAAATCGTGTAAGTGCTTAAATAAAAATATAAAAGTAAGAAAAGAAATAGTGGATAAACATGTTGTTTTGTTAATTGATAGTTACAACAAAGTAATGACAGTACTACAAGTACATTACGATAGATTAACAACGCAACACAAAGAAGAAGCCCAATTCCAGTTAGAATCAAGGTAGGGGCCGTGGACGTAAAGGCAAAGCCGTGGAGGCATTCAGAACAGAGGCCGCTTCCGTGGTAATAATCGTGGTAACCAGGCCAATGTACGATACACAAACAACGGTCAAGGTTTGGAAAACCTGAACAGACCCCAATAAATACTACGAAAAAAATGCTTACTCTGAGTCTTAACCTCAGTACCTTTATAATATCAAGATCAAGTTTCAATAATAAATTATCAACATTTCTTATTTACACGGGCGCAGATATTTCTCTAATAAAAGAGACAAGTATTGAAAATAATATCTTCATTGAAACGCAGCACTAGAAAAATAAGTGGTATAGGCCAGGACGCAATTAACACAGTGGCTATAGCGAAATCAGACTTACAAGTCGAAAAAATACTAATACCTTTAAATCTACAAGTTGGAAATAAAGATTTTCCTAAACTCTGTGATGGTATACTTAGTCTTGACTTTATAAAAAGGTACAATTGTGTACTATATTATCAATATAGTCAAGACTGGTTAATCTTACGCCCAAACAACTCTTCGGAAAAGGTTGCGATACCTATGACCTGCTAGATCTGAAGTTATTAGATCTCGGCAATCAGTTAAGTGAAATGAGAATCATTAATATACAAAGTCTATTTTTAAACAGAGTCGAATTATGGCTAATTACAGTGGATATTTCGCAAGTCAAGAATTTGTTTATTATCATTGTTTAACATGTCTTTCATACTTTTTATAGTTTCGTAAATCTTTATTTTTTTTATAAGGTTTAAAATAAATTAATAATTTTTTTTTTTGTTTTTCTCCCTCTTTTGTTTCTGATTGTATTTTGCAACTACTCCATAACTATTGTATGTTAATTTGTTTTAATGGGCCATTCGCCTCTAGCCTTTAAGGCTATAGAAAAGAAGTTATTTCTGTCAACAGCAAAAAAGATGTGCTTTTGCTTCCAAATCAAGAACTTGAAACTGGAGTGTATGTAGCAAGTACAATAATTAATACTAAAAAACCATGAGTGCGTGTAATTAATACCAGAAATAACAATAGAACAGTTAACAATCCGAAAATAAAAACAGAAAATCTGTCGGATTACAAGGTTTTTGGAAGTAAAATCTTATTAGAAGCACATAAAGAAAAAGTTCTTGACTGCTTGTCTAAAAACTTTCCCCAATTCGTAAAATCTGAATTGACGGATCTATGCAGTGAAGTTAATGATATCTTTGCATTAGAAACAGAAAAAATTTCATGTAATAACTTCTATACACAAAAGCTCCGATTAAAGGACGAATCTGCGGTTTATATTGAAAATTATAGGATTCCGCATTCACAAAAAGAAGAAATAATTAGGCAGGTTGGCAAATTAATTGAAGATAGTAGAACCATCAATTTCTGAATATATAAGTCCGATCTTATTGGTTCCCAAGAAAGCATTACCAGGAAAAACTGAAAAGCTGTGGAGACTTCCAGCTGATAAATTTCCAGTACCCAGAATAGATGTTATTCTTGACCAACTTGGTAGAGCAAAGTATTTTTCTTGTCTTGACAAGTTCCCATCAAATTGAGTTGGATGAAACAACGAGAAATATTACATATTTTTTTACGGACAAATGTTCATTTGGCTTGAAAGTCGTGCCAAATTTGTTTCAGGGTATGATATCAACAGCAATTTGTGGTCTTTCTCCAGCGCAGGCATTTTTGTACATGAACGATTTAGTCGTATTAGGATGATTATTGAAAAATATTGTAATATTTCGGCTAGGGTTCGAAATGATAAAACGTTATTCTATTCCAAAACACTCTATTTATTATTATTTACTCGTAAATACAACTTTCAATTAATTTACAAACGATTTCACTACTACAATATTTCACAATTCAAATCTCTTATATTTCACTTATTAAGACTTAGCTCCTTTTCTATCGCTTTCCAAAAATCAACTTACTTGTCCGCAGTTTCTCATCCTGTATTTATACCACATTTGTCGGGTTCTAGTTCTTTCTCGTAACTTCTGGTTTGAAACTGGGGAAATGACTGAACTCTCCAACGTGGAGAGTTTGTATGATCCTAAAACTATGTAACACTGGATCCTTGATTTAAGCACATATATACCACAATATGTTAAACAGCCTGAAAGATGATTTTTCCATTTGTCGTAAATTCAACTTAAAACTTCATCTCGATGAATGCGAAAGCAGCAAGTCAACTATAGAACAAGTGTTAGGGCTTACCCATAATAGGCGAAAGCAAACTGGAGATACTGTCAGAACTGGACAGTTCTTTATGTTATGTTTATGTTGCCCAAAATAGGAATTTGAAAACGTATCCACTGTCAAGTCAAGTTGTCATTTTCTTTTTTTTTATGTTCTTGCCTTTGTTCGCGAAAATAATATTCAGTTTATAAAAAATGAGTGATAAATAAGTTAGATTTGATTTATTAAGCTCTTGCATCTTGCAATGGAGGCATCTTGCAAGATTAAGGATTCCGTGGAAAAAAAAGAAAACCATCCTGTTGTGTTCGAAGAATGAATCGCAACTGAAACCAAAATGGTTTTTTAAATGTAACATTCTTAAAAATCAAAGAATTTGATTTTTTTTTATTTACAAGGATGAGTCCAGAAATTTACCATCGATTATTGGTAATCAACCACTCCTCAAAAAACCTTTCCATAAGAAAACCCATATCTGCGGAATGGCGAGAAGCTGTGATTTTATTGTATGTTTGATTATTCAGTTATAAAATTAAATTTGATTTAATTGTTTGTGTCTATTAGCTATTTGTCTCAATGTGCATCCATGTAGACGCTAGCTTGGTCATTCAAACTAGTGAAGGAAACAGTCCGGTCGATTGTGTTGGAAACAGCTGAAATAATCTGGGAAGCCCTATTCCCCATCTATGTGTCTCAGCCGAATATCGACGACTATACGTAAATAAGCGCAGACTTTTGGAATGCATGGAAAATGCCAAATTGTATTGGGGCAATTGATGGAAAACACATTTTTATTAGACGTCCACCCAAGAGTGGAAGCCAATACGTTTGCCATAAAAATCATTTTAGCATAGTTTTGATGGCTGTATGTGATGCAAAATATCAGTTCACACACGTAGACGTTGGTGCATATGGGATTCAAACCGACGGAGGTAAAAAGTATAGTTTAAAATATTTTGTAGTTTTTCTTGATGTACTCTAATTACAGGTGTTCTCCAAGCACGTAAATTTGGAAAAAGACTTTTAAGCGATAACCTTTCAATTCTTTCCCCACAATTACGTGTACGAAAATTCCTCACTATTTTGTTGGCGACGCAGCCTTTTAATTGGGACCACACCTGGTGCGACCATATCCAGGAGTGTTTTTGACAACTGAGAAGGAGAATCTCAACAAAAGGCTATCGCGAGCTCACCGAACAATAGAGAATAGTTTTGGTATACTTGTGTCACGTTGGCGCATATTGCTCAAAACACATCCAGAAAATGCAGAAAAAGTGGCTTGCGTTGCATTACATAATTTCATAATATTTAATAGAGGGAATGCACCATCCTAATGTCCCAATAACATTGTGGATTGAAATGATTCTGATGGTAATCATTACGATGGACTATGGCGAAGTTAAGTGCCAAACAACATTTATTCGACTGCGCCATCAAATAATATCAACATGAATGGCGGAAAATCATCTACAACCATCAGAAATGTCATTTGTTAATATTTAAAACAAAATTAACACACAATTGAAACCATATTTTGAATTATTAATATTTTATTAAAACTGAGCTTAAGAAAAAAAAATTTAAAAAAGAAATTCATTATTACCAAAAAATAAATAATACATAATATAATTCAGTCATAGCTCTTAAACTATCTCTTAAAAATAACACATTCACTCATTATAAGCACATATACAGATACATTTTTTACAAGTATTGCGCTTTTTTAGTCCCGTATGTAGCAGTGCCGAGTAACATAATGTTATTACTCTCCCTTAGCTGTAAGTCCATCAATGTAAGAGAGGACAACAACAACAGACATTCCCAGAGGTTGTTGTTGGCCTCTCAGACTTTTAAGAGAAGCAATGTAAAGCAAAGAAAATGAAGAATAAAGAATTAGTCCATTGGCGACAAGTAAAATAGTAAGACGTGTTTGTTTTTTTTACTACAATTTCCGAAGTGTGATTCAGCTCATGATCTCATACGCAAAAAAAAAAAGTAAATAAAAAGAAAAGATATTATAGTGAAAATACAACGAAAAGCAAAAAGAACAATGGATCAGACACGTAAGATTTTACCGTTGCGCAGTTGCCGCTGGCACTGGTTTCATCTGGTGAATTTGACAAGCTCGACCCACCGCCTGACAGTTGACTGCATCCTGTCTTATAAAAAAAAAGAGATAAAGCTCAATTCTAAAATACAAATAGTAATATGCATATGTATATTCACTTTCGTGGTTTCATGGGGTTTCTTAAGAAAAGCATTTCTGTATATAACGCCCATTGCGTCTCCCCATATGATCCACTTCCCGAAAGCTTGGTCTCTTTTCGAAGCTACCTACCAAACCTCTCTCTTAGTTGAGTCCATTTAGTTTTACACTCAGAAGCTTTAAAAAAAACTACAATAATTAAATTTACAATAAGCTCAATATAAAGTGCATTTACTTACGAGTCTTATGTAACTGCTCTCCTTTCTCCTGCAACGCTTTTTCCTTCTTGAGTCGATTAAAATAAAATTGATCCCTCTTATCGTTCAGCATTTCGTACTGCTGTACAAGCGAAATCAATTTCGAAGGGCAGTCGTAATCCTGTAGTCCAGTGGATGTTATTTTTTTTTTTTGCTTAATATAATTGAAAATGAAAATTATTAAGACTGGGAAAGAAATGTTTAAAATTCCTCTCACAACCAAAAATAGTAAAATCCGACTAAATGCACTTTACCTGATTAGAATTGCAAAATATCTTAAATTTTTTCCAATATCAAGGTGTTCCAAGAATAAATTATAATTTTTTTTGGAAATGAAAAACCACAGCTTTTTGAAATTCTAATTGGAAACAGCTGATTAGCTGTCCAATTTTCGAACGAAATGCGATCCTGATCGCAATTTAGGTACGAAAGCAAAAGTGAACGAAAAATCGACGAAACCGAGCAATCCGACATTATGTGTGCAAGATACAAATTATTTGTAATCGCACATTTACATACGTAGTCGTACGGGTCTTTCACCTATTATGGGTCTGCCTTTAGAAGCTATCCATTGGGCTATGACTCATTTTAGACTATATATATGTGGCGAGAAATTTCTGGTAAGAAGCAGTCATAGGCCACTTACTAATCTCTTCTCAATGCAAAACCCATCTTCAAAACTAACGCACATGAGATTAGACTTTGAGGAATATGACTTCGTAGTCGAGTTTATTAGGAGGAAAGAAAATAATGTGGCAAATACTCGTACTTTATCTCGCATCGATTTTTCTGAAATAACACAAATTCCTAGCTACTCCAAAAATGTTTTAAAAGTCACTACAAGACAACAAACAAAGAGGACTGAATTATATCAAAGTACAATCAAACGAAAACTTAAAAGCGCTAAATATAAAAGAAATAAATAAGCTTGCTCGCCTTTGTCTTAAAAACGACGACTTAAATATCAAAACAGTCAAACAAATAATAAGCACAATAAAAAGGAACGACTTTATTACTAATGGGAAAATTGATTTAGTTCAGCTTTTCCCAAAGCTTGAAAAAGTAGCTGGTAATGAAGGAGTAAAGAAATTCCAAGTGTCACTTAGTGACGAAATATTTGATAAAATCCGGATAAATGAATTTAAAGAAAACGGAAACGCGTGATTAAAATATATATATATATTGCACTGGCACCTAAGTTAACGGCTATAAAGGACAAGGACGAAAAGTTAAAATTTTTACAAAAATATCGAGATGACCCTGTTTTTGGTGGCCACCCAGGGATCACGAGGCTAACTAATAAGATTAGAAAATACTTCTACTGGAAGAACATGACAGGAGATATAAAACGATGTCAAAGCATGTGACCAGAGACAAAAGAATTAAAGTTTAATAAAAAACAAAGAGTAGTTCACAATTATCCCAACTCCAAAAACCCTTTTCATATTGTATCAATAGATACTATTGGCCCACTGTCGAAGTCAGATAAGGGTAATGAGTATGTTATTACCATAATTTTCGAACTAAGTAAGTATCTTGTCGCAATACCAATTCTAGATAAGAAAGAAACAACGATACCAAAGGCCATTTTTGAGCAATTTGTACTAGTTTATGGTCCTATGAAAGAAATTTGAACAGACCTGGGAAAAGAATATAAAAACAAAACTTGTGAAGAGGTTCTAAAATTCCTTAATGTGACTCATATGGTATCTACAGCATATCATCACCAATCGTTAGGTACAGTGGAAAGATCTCATATAACTTTCAACGAATACATTAGGTCCTATATAAACCGTGATAAATCTGTTTTGGATGAATGGCTCCCATTCTTTCTTTCCCTATATACTCGTACCATAAGGGCGTATGAGAAAGAGTTAAATATCGTCCTCAATATGCAAACCACAGAGCAAGCGACTTAACCAAGTAAAGCAAGGTTTCTAGAAAATCGACACAGGATCAATATGCTAAACCACTGACTATTCTACGTCGAAGTACTAATAGAAAACGAACCTAGACATAAGTTAGATCCAATTTCTAAAGGTCCATATATATGTAGTAAAAGAGATGAAATTGCGGAATTGTACGAGTATACATATTGATAAAAATAATTAAGAGATTCGTGTTCATAAAGATAAAATAAGAAAATCAGCATAGTTGTAAGGTTATAGAACTCCATAATTGTTAGAATATAACATATCAATTGTTAGATCATAAAATTCCATAATTCATAACAATAAAAACATAGGATTTACTAACAGTCGTTCAAAGACCGCCGTGAGGAATAAACGTGGTTCGGCTTTCAAAGTGAAATAAAATAGTTATCAGTTTTCGTAAAACTTACATCAAGAACTAGCTTTGCAAGTGCATCGGTAGCCCAGTGGTAGTGGAATTGGCCGCGGAGGAGCTCCTCGCACTGGTCAAAAAGAAAGAGTGCGAAGAGCTAACGTTTTGCAATGTGTTCGCTGCCAAAGGTTCGGGCACGCCGCGTCGAACTGCGAAATGCAGCCTCGATGCGTTAAGTGCGGTAAGAACCACAAGTCTGAAGAATGCGCTATAGGTAGGGATGGAGCGTCAGAAAAAAGCCAACTCTCTTGTGTTTTATGTAAGAACACGGGCCACACCGCAAACTATCGGGGTTGTCCCAAGTTCCAATACATAAAAAGAGTAAATCTGGCTCGACAGCAAAAGGTGGAAGGTAAGCGTCCACCTGTTCTACCACAAACACCAGCCGTTACTCCCCAGGTTACCTACGCCCAATTGGTGGCAGGTAGGGGAAATACGGCACAGCAAGCGAAGGTTGCTTCTCAGACCCCAGTGCCTAGAGCACCGGAACCGGCAAATGCCATGCTAGCTATCTTACTCTCTATCCAGGGGCAGATGGCTCAGCT
This sequence comes from Volucella inflata, assembly GCA_928272305.1. Taxonomy (NCBI): domain Eukaryota; kingdom Metazoa; phylum Arthropoda; class Insecta; order Diptera; family Syrphidae; genus Volucella; species Volucella inflata. Next base: position 86,287,386 of record OV743716.1, on the reverse strand, counting down.
GCCACGTCAAATTACCGAGCAAGCTACGCGGGTAGATCAAATATACGCGCTGATGCCGAGCCTAATGCACCTTCAGTCGTAATGGGTACGTTCATAGCGGAGCAAACCCTGAAGGTCCTTGCAGTGAATGTTAATTCACTGATAAGGATTGGGCGAAGAGCCACACTGTTTAAGTTGCTTAAAGACCAAGCCCCTGATGTGCTTTTGGTTAGCGAAACTAAGCTAACCAAAAGACACAAAATGAGGCGCAGAAGGTATAAAATCATGCGAAGAAATCGACCCAACTCCATACGTTTTAAAAGAATATACAGTCGTGTAGTACGTAGGTTTCAGGTGCTAGAGGCATGCATCATGTGTATACCTCTCCGTAGTGGAAAGCGGTTATACATGGTGTCAGTTTATGCATCTAAGGCTACTCAATCTGCCCTATTCATTTCAGAGCTCGAGACAATTTTTCGATTTCTGAGACTGGAATTGGAGGAAAACTATTTTATTATCGACGGAGATTTCAACGCCAAACATAGCGATTGGAGAAATAATACACCAAATACTAGAGGGAACCTGCTATTCAATTGGTCGGGTCAGCACAGTGTGATGTACCGACTCGGCCTAAAGGTGGCGGATAGTCCGTCGTTTCTTAGACAAGGCTCCTATTTGGATCTCCTATTGTTCGACACACGAATACAACTGACAGGTACGAACCAACAAACTGTAAACTGTCTTCGCACCATTGCGGTCTTAGTACCGAAATAACCGTTCCGAACGGAAATGCGGAACTATAGTAGAGTGCGTTAGACACACCTCTACAGGAGACTGACTAGAGCACTCTCCTCAAATTCGCTCTTCCCACCGTCCAACAGAAATCTGTCAAACGAGGAGATTGACAGGTATTTAAAACTAATGGGCGAGACAATTAAACGGACAGTGGACAAAACGATACCTCGGTATCAACACACTGACAACGAATACTTATTCCGCAATGCAACTATTGACGCACTTCACCGTCATAAAAGTAGACTACTGTCCAGACTGAAGACCTTGTACAGACAGTTTACTGACAGACACAACCCGGAGATTATGACATTAAAGTCGTCGATCAAAAACCTCCAAACATTAATAAAAGACAATTACAAGTCTTCTGTAAGTTTGTATTGGAACAATAAAATTCAGGCTGTAAATACCAGCAACCCGAATATGTTCCCGCAAATAAATAAAATATTTCGGAGGAAAGATCAAAATGACCTTTCATGTCTTAAAATCGACCGAACGACAGACAATGAATGCATACTTTCAATAGCAGGCATAGATCCAAATCAGGCTGTTGATGATGACAACTTCTTTGTGATCGAAGATCCGCAGGAGAAGGTCGAGGCTATAGGAGCGACTTTACAGGAAGTGCACAAGACAAATGACATCATTGGTCCCAACCACGACCTGGGAAATCGAGTCCCCGTCCACAATTTCTACCTTCGAAATGAAATAGTGAACTGGCGAATCGAGAACTCGAGTTTAACCCAGTTCAGTGGCGAGAATATGGCAAATAATGTCATCGCCAATGAAAGGGAGCAACCCCCGCTCATTTCGAAGGAAGAGCTTCAAACGATCTTCGACACAATTAGAAGTAAGAAATCAGTGGGAACCGATGGAATACCGAACATTGTGCTTCGCCATCTCCCACTAGAAGCGGTGGACATTTATACCACCCTGTTTAACAATGCAATGAATAATGCACATTGGAAAACTGCGTTGGTACATCCCATCCCTAAAAGGGATAAAGACACCACCAATCCGGCGAATCTCCGTTCGATCAGTCTCCTTCCAAACATCAGTAAGGTTTTCGAAAACGTCATCAATAGAGTCCTGACTTAATGGGTTGAGGACAGAAATATAGTTCCGGATAATCAATTCTGTTTCAAGGCGGGGCATGATGACATTCATGCCGCGTCTAAACTGGTTTCTGATATCCAATGGAACAAAGCCAAGAAACAGTGCACGGGTGCCTGCCTCATTGACTTGGAGAAGGCCTTCGATACCGTATGGTTAGAGGGACTCTTCTACAAGTTGAACAGACTGGGCATTAGTAAACCACTGCTGTATATTCTTCTTAATATGCTCACAGATTGACAGTTCATCGTGAAAAATGGCGATGTGACTTCTACTGGCACATTCAACATTAAAAACGGTCTGCAACAAGGTGCGGTTAATTCGCCAATCCTTTTCAACATTTACACAAGTGATCTGATAGGTTCACTTCACCATGCCAAAGCGTACGCAGACGATTTAATCGCGTACAGATCAGGTCCAAAGATTGAGGTTTAAAACATTCTTTTGCAACATGACTTCGATAAAATTAAGCAATATTGCGACGACTGGAAGTTGAAGATCAACTTTCAGAAGTCGGAAACCATTCTGTTAAGGACGTCCTTGTCTTTGGCTTCTGGGGATACCAGAAAGAATTGGCGTATGTTTCAGATCGTTGGACAACACGGACAGCCACTTGTTTGTCGAAATGTAGTCAGATACCTTGGGTTGGGTTATCCACACCACACAAAAAAAAAACATTCTAGAAATAATACTTATACAATAAGATAGTTTAAGTAGATTAAGATTTATTTTAGGTAGTTCTTTGTTTTTAGTCTTAATTTGTTATAATATAATAAAAAAAAATGTAAATTTACTAAGTTTTTAAAATTCAAAAATATATTTTCTTAGTCTTAATTATACTTAATGTAAAAAAAAAAACAATAATAATAAATATCTCTTCGGTAAGTCGAATGACAGAATTTAATTGCTATTTTTACTTTAAGTGTCCGCATGGGGCCTACTGGTTAGAATAAGATAGTTTTAAGTTATTTAATCTAATTTGTAAGCGTTTTTTGTCTGGCATGTAAGAGTTATTGATTTGTCTAAATAAAAATGCATTTAAAATGAAAAAATAGGATTTACTAAATTATACTTCTAAAAGGGGAAGGTGTAGTATGATTTGACACGCATTATATTACGTCTGGTAACAATTTCCAGACGTAATCTAAGTCGCACTGTCTAAATGTTTGGGAACCGACGATATCAAAAGTTCCGAAGAAATCGACGGTATGCTGTCGAAGTCGGTAATCGGTATTCGGACAAATTGTTTTCATTTTTATCATATTCATCTTTCGAAGACGAGACTATTGCTGCTTTCACATTTTTCCTGAAGGGCGAATTTGCTTTGCGGTAGCTGATGGGATTGGGATTATTTGGGTACAGTTTGAAAATTGTCCAAGCATTTTGTTTGTTCGGTCGCAGCTCGTCAATTTCTTTATTCCACCAAGGAACTCTTGATTTATTTGAGTTATTTCTTGATTGAGGGATTACCAAGTTTGTTATTTTGGCGTGGTTTTAACGTGGTTATGTGGCCTACCAAGAGCTACTGTTGTTGAAATGGGATAGTGGTCATTTCCGTGTAAGTCGGGAAGGATTGTCCATTGAATCATAGGGTATATTTGGTCAAGTCTACATGGGTAAGGTCTTATGAGTTGAACAATGGGTTGGGCGACCGTCGTTCAAAACTACCAAACATGAGGTGTTATGGAATTGTTCGATTATTTTGCCACGAGCCAATTGCGGGCTCCAAGAGTTGAAGTCACCTGTCAAAAGAATTGAAGTTTGATGGTTTCCGACACCATCTTCGAGATCTTTGCTGGTAAGCTTTGGTTCTGGTGGGATATCCAACAAAATGATTGTTAGTTTTGTTTTTAGCTCCAATTCGACAGCTATCACCGATATATTGGAGGTAATGCTAAAAAACAATGGGGATGGATTTGTGAACTAGAAGGTGGTTGCCTTGTTTAGTTGTCGTGTTCAAGCTTTGTTTGTGGAAATAGGGAGAACATTTTTTGGGGGAATGTGGCTGGAGGTCAAATCGCGTATGAGCAATTGGAGGTCATGAAAGTTATTAGAGAAACAATTAAACTTCCATTGAAGAACCTTTAATACTGATTTAATTTACCCAGAAGACTTTTGCACAATATAGTCTGAAGTATGTTGTGACAAATCTGGGTAATAAAAGTTTGGGAGATGAATATTCTGACTCCACAATCCAGGTGTTGAACCATCCAAGCTCCTAGTGGAGCCCGGGTGATTCAATCCCTAAACTGTAGAGTCAAGATTTTGAGTAAAAGAACTGTTTTCAGATGTTTTCATAATCGTGTTCGGATGGGTTTACGAAATATTCATTGTTTTTTTTATGAGAGGGGCGGGGGAGTAGTTAAGTTTGGTTTGTGTGTGGGTCTTATCAGATGTTGTGTGTCATCTTAAGTGATGTCCATAAAAAAGTTCTTGTCGGGTTTAAGTGATTTTGTAGTTGGACTTAGGGTTGAGTTTGATGTTGCATGTGGTGTGTTTGTAGATGTTGAGTTTCGCTTTTGTGTATTTGAGCTGTAAGTTGCGTAGTTTTTATTTGCGCGTTGAATTCGGGTGATATAGAGCAAGCTGAAAATCAAGAAGACAGAAGACAGCCAGAGTATAGCCTCATAGTAGAACATAGAGGATAAAAATATAAACTGGCACCCCTAATCTTAAACGAGGAATGGGGGTGTACGACATTCCGCGGAGTATAGAACAAGAAAAGCTATTATCCTGAAGTAATGCAAAAGCGGTTCCAAACAGAAAAACGGAACAAAATGTGTTTATTTTCCAATGAGCTGGTGAAATGTTTATTTTCATTGCCATTTCTATTAATGTTCAATAGGTGGATGCAGGGAAAGGGGGAATTCAGAGAGAACATACTTTTTTTAAATTCAGTTGGTACCTATAATGTTTATAGATAGATAGATAGATAGATACGAGTAGTTTTATTAGTTAGAAATAACTTTAAGTAACTGAACAATTAACAATTTTGTTTTTTTTCTTAACTTACTCGTACATTAATTAAAAGCAAAAAAGTTAAAAAATTACGTTTCTTAAATCGTGTCTTTTATAAATTTACAAATTTTCCTTTTAAACCCTAGTAATCTTGTTTCGTTTTTTATATTAATCGGCAAGTTGTTGAAAAATATAATCCCTCGATAAGAAATTGATTGCTGTGTACTTGTCAATCTGCATCTTGATGTTCTTATGTTTTCGTTACTTCTCAAGTTATACGGCTGGACATCAGAAACTTGTAATACTCTATTAGTCATATATTCGGGTAACTATCCGTTCCTCATTCTAAATATGAAAACTATTGCATTGTATGTCAATCGTTGTCTGACATTAATCCATTTCAAGCCTTCAACCATAGGCATACTTGAAGTATAAATGCCAAGCTTTAGAATTGTCCGCATCGCATTGTTTTGTAGTTTCTGGAGTCGATTTTTAGTTTCCTGATTGCACATGTACAAAATTGTTGAGCAGTAATTGAAGTAGGGCAATACGATTGCATTATAAATAAGTATAGCTGTTTCGATAGACAATGATTTTCTAATTCGTTTTAGGAAACTTATTTTTTTTTTAAATATAACTACATACGAAATTAGCATGATCTTTAAAATTAAGTTTTTCGTCAATTATTACACCAAGATATTTAATGCTTTTTACACACTCAATTCTTTCATCGTTAATATTTACATTAATTGGACTATTTACGCGAAACTTCATACACTTAGTCTTGTTTACATTTATTTAGTTTGTTCATCTTTAGCTAGTTATTAATAGATTTTAAATCTTTGTCTAATTGCTCACACCTAAGTTCAACATTTTTACCACAAATATATACAAACGTATCATCCGCGAACAAAGTAACTTTACAATACATTAAGAGCATTTTTATATAATTGATATATAACAAAAAAAGTATTACTCCCAATAATGATCCTTGAGGTACTCCTAAATCTGATTTCACTGCATAAGAAAGATGGTCATTAACTTTCGTTCGTTGTGTTCTCCCTGTTAAATAAGACTTGAACCATTTATTATCTTCCCCCGTCACACCATATATCTTAAGCTTTGCTAGAAGTATTGATCTGTCTATTGCCTCAAAAGCGCGTTGTATATCCAAGAAAACAGCTATAACCGAGTTTTCGTCGTCTATCTGTTTTTTCCATTCCCACACTATATAATTTAATGCAGTTTCACATGAATGTCCGTTTCTAAATCCAGACTGTTCTTTAATAAGTATTTTTTTTTTTTCAATATTGTTCGTCAACTGGGCAGCTACAAACTTTTCAATGAGCTTTTCGCAAGTAGGAAGAGTATTTACTGGACGAAACTCCTCACATTTTATTGTATTATCTACTTTTTCTACTGGCACTACTATTGTTTATTTCCACACATTTGGGAATATACCAGAACTTAAGGATTGGTTTATTATTTTCAATAATGCTGGACCTATAATTTCAATAGATTGATAAATAATGTCTCTATTGATACCAGCAGCATCCCTCTTATTATTGCACTTTCTAATTATATCACAGATTGTTCTTATATCACAGAATTGAAATCTAAATCTAGTAGTCACATGTATATCTGGTAAAATAAAATTAACATATGGAATTGACGCATTAATTTCACAGAGACTCTCCACAAAATATACATTTAATTTATTTGCAACTTCCCCTTTATCACTTAGAATCTCGTTTTCGAATTGCACGCTTGATGTTTTTTATAACTTTATAGTTTTTTATAACTAGCTTCTTAAGTGTTCGCCAAATTTGTGTTTGATTACCCCTTCTTATTGCGATTTGTGAACGAATGTGTTTGTCTTTTGCTTTTCTAATTTCCCATTTATAAAAGTTACGGACTAGCCTATATCTCTCCCAGTTTTCACTCGTGTTTCCGAAAATAGCACTTTTATATAGTAGAATTTTTTCACATTGCAAGCGTCTTAAATTGGAATCAAACCATTTTACATCGTCATTTCTGAATTTCATAGTTGTCGTTGTGGTTAGACTCTTAAAACTCTCATTAATTTTTGCATGAAATTGAGACACAAGATTGTCCAAGTCCTCGATAAAATAAAGGTCTGTGAAATTCGATTTATTTAAAAGATTGTCAAATTTTTCTTTGGTATGCCTGATAATTTTTATTAATTGTACATCATTATATTTGTGCTCACTTACAGTTATCAGTATTTTAAATGTCTCATGGTCAGAAATTTTATGTTGTTCATCAATTTTAACTAATACATTTTGTCTAAACTCTATATTCGTCATTACATAATCTATTAGTTGCCGAACTGTCTGTTATTCTAGTAGGTTGATCTACTAGCTGTGTAAGACCATGATCGACCATAAGATTTAACATTCTTTCGTGATTATTATTTCTTGTCAAGAGATCTATGTTAATATCACCGGCTATAATTATATAACTTTCATTTTCTAGGGACTGATCACACCAATTTGAAAAACTTAACAAAAATTCTGAGACTGTGCTACTGGGAGATCTGTATAATAAAACAAATGCCAACTTTTCTTCACCACACCATACGTAAACTTTGACTAATCACGCAATGTTTTGAAAGTTCAAAATGTCTGTTACTTGAAATCGCAGCCCTCTTTTTATATATATAATAACCCCACCCGTATGTCTTGAGTGTGATGGACAAGAAGCATGTTCGTAATTTGCTAAGTCTATTTCTGATTTTAATATGCCATCAGTAACATGTGTCTCGGTAAGCAACAACAGATCCGGTTACAGTCTTTGACTAATACCTCCATTTCATTTTTGTTTGATAATAATCCTTGTATATTTAAATAGTACGACCTAAATTTATTGCATTTTGTTCTTAGTTGCTACATATATTTATTTCTAACTACATTATGTCTTCGTTTATACACTTCACATTCACGATCAAACGCATTATGATTAACATTCAGACTTAAGTTCAATTCCTCAATATGACATCCCACACATTTCGAACCCACTTTATTGTCAACATTGCAATCTTTACTTGAATGATTAAATCCCAATCAGTCGTTCGCAGATCTAAGCTGAGGATAGACGTGTTTCGGTTTTTCGTACAGTTTAGAAAAAAATAGTGTTACAGTTTTCTCCTTAAGCTAATTAGTGCAGGATTATTAACCGACTCGGTAGCCAAGCTAGTAGCGGCATCGGTCATCAGATAGTGGGACACGGGTTCGAACCCGGGCCAAACTCGGAACTTTTTTTTTTTTTGTGTTTTTTGTTTCGCAAATTGTGCAAATATAAAAACAATAACATGTACTCGTAATAAACAAATCACGCGATGGATGGTGGAGAGCGTTCCGCTCTTCCCATAACGGGAGGTACCGTGCCGAAAGCCATTAAAAGGCGGAGGAGGTTGAAAACCACTCCTAATTTAACAAAAATTAAAATAAGTGCTGCTTTAACAGCTGAAACAGCTAAAGCAACACAACAAAAAAAAAAAACAGATGATGCGTTGATGCACATCTCTGAAGACGTTAATTATGAGGGGGGCAACAACAACTTTGCCTCTCTAGCGGCAATACAAGAGATTAACAGCAGCATTCAAAAGCTGAGAAAGTGCTTGCTATTAAGCAAAAGCAAACTGCACGCAGGCAAAGGGAGCAATTCGAAGCAGAAAGCTCCCAACAACAAAAGCAGCAAGAGCAGAAACAACAGCTGCAGCAAAAACAAAACCAGCAGCAGCAGAAACAACAACTGCAGCAAACAAAACAGCAGCAGCAGAAACAACAGCAGCAGCAAAAACAGCAACAGCTACAAAAACAACAGATGAAACCACAGCAGCTTAAAAAACAGCAGCAACAACAACGGCAGCAGCAGCAACAACAACACCGGCAGCAACAACAACAACAGCAGCAGCAACAACAACAACAGCAGAAGAAGAAGGAGAAGGTTCCTCCCATCAACACATACAAATTAGAGGAAAATGCTACCAAAGACCTTTGTAAGTTAACAATTGGTAATAATTTTAATATTAAGAGATTGGGGAACGATCGCCATGCTATCCACTGTAATACAGTGGAGGGCTATGCGAAAGTGAAAGAGCTCCTAAAAGAAACGACGACGGAGCACTACTCATTCACACCAAAGTGTGAAAAGCGGAAATCGATGCTGCTGAAGGGGTTGGAACCGCCTTCTGATCCTGAGGAGATCCTGGCACTGCTCAAAGAGAAGGAGTGCGAAGGACTCAAATTTGTGGGGGTAAAGCCATTTACCACAGCTAGAGCTCGACGGGAGAAACGGGGTCTGCCGTTCTTCCTGGTGCAGCTCAGTCCCGAAAGCCGTCTGGATAGTCTAGGGAGCATCAATGCCCTAGACTACCAGGTGGTTCACTGGGAGAAATTAAAAAGGAGCGAAGGCGTTATACAATGCGTTCGCTGCCAGAGGTTCGGGCACGCCGCGTCGAACTGCCAAATGCAGCCTCGATGCGTGAAGTGTGCAAAGAACCACAGTTCCGAGGAATGAGCTCTGGGTACGGACGGAGCATCCGATAGGACGCAGCTCTCGTGCGTGTTATGTGGAAACGTGGGACACACCGCACACTATCGTGGTTGTCCTAAGTTCGCTGATATTAAAAAAACAAAACTGGCTCGGCAACAGAAGGTGGAAGTCAAACGTTCACCTGTTAGGTTTCAAACACCAGCCGTCATGTCCCAAATCTCCTACGCCCAAATGGTGTCAGGTAGGGGGGGTACGGCACATCAAGCGGCTGTTGCTTCTCCGGCGCCAATGCCGAGAACAACAGAAGCTGCACCTAACATGCTGGCTATCTATGCACCTGAGGCCTCACAATCCACTTTATTTATAACAGAGCTCGACACGCTTTTTCGACTTCTAAGGCTGGAATCGGGGGAGAATTATTTTATAATCGACGGGGACTTCAACGCTAGACACACAGATTGGGGAAATAATTTGCCAAATACTAGGGGGAATCTACTACTCGATTGGTGGGGTCAGCACGATGACATGTATAGACTCGGTCTTAAAGCGACAGATAACCCGTCGTTTCCCAGAGGTGGGTCTTATTTGGATCTATTACTGTACGACGAACGTATACGGCTGACAGGTACAAATTTACAAACGCTTAACTGTCTGCGCACATTCGTGTATGACAGCGACCATTGCGGTTTTAGCACCGAAATTAAAGTTCCCAACGAAATTGCGGAATTGGAAAAGTTTGTGCAAAGATACTCTTACAACTACAGTAAGACTCGATGGACACGCTTCTCCGCAACCTTGACAAGAGCACTCTCCTCGAACACGCTCCACCCACCGTCCAATAGGAATTTATCAAACGAGGAGATCGATAAGTACCTTAAACGAATGGACGAGACAATAAAACAAACTATGGACACTACAATACCGCGGTATAAACAAACGACTAACGAAAATCTGTTCCGCAATCCTACTACAAGACCCAGAGATTAGGACACTGAAGTCTTCGATTAAAAATATTCAAACATTAATCAAAGAGAATTACAGAATTGCGGTAATTTTGTATTGGAACAACAAGGTTCGGGCTGTAAACACCAGCAACCCGAATATGTTCCCGCAAATAAATAAACTATTTCGGAGAAAAAATCAAAACGACCTTCAGTGTCTTAAATAACCCGGACTACAAACAACGAACGATTACTAACAATAGCAGGCATTGATACAAATAAGGCCGCTGATGATGACGACTTCTTTGTGATCGAGGATCCACAGGAGAAGGTTGAGGCCATAGGGGCGACTTTCCAGGAAGTATACAAGGCCAATGATATCATTGGCCCTAATTATGACCTGGACAATCGCGTCTTGGTGCACAACTTATATATTCGAAATGAAGTAGAGAACTGGCGAACCGAGGGCTCTGGTTTCACCCGTTTCAGCGACGAAAATATGGCAAATAATGTCATTACCAGAGAAGGTGACCTACCCCCGTTCATTTCGAAGAAACAACTCCAGAAGATCTTCGACACAATCAGAAGTAAGAAATCAGTGGGGACTGATGGTATTCCGAACATCGTGCTTCGACATCTTCCTCTAGAAGCGGTGGACATTTATACCACCCTGTTCAATAATGCAATGAATAATGCACATTATACAGCCCATTGGAAAACGGCGGTGGTTCAACCTATCCCCAAAAAGGGAAAGGATATATCCAATCCGGCGAATCTCCGGTCGATAAGTCTCCTTCCGAATATCAGTAAGGTGTTCGAAAAAGTAATCAATAGAGCTCTGACTAGGTGGGTTGAGGACAAACATATAGTTCCGGATAATCAATTCGGTTTTAAGGCAGGACATGCTATCTCACATGCCGCCTCTAAACTGGTGTCAGATATCCAATGGAATAAAGGCAAAAAACAGTGCACTGGTACCTGCCTAGTTGACTTGGAGAAAGCTTTCGACACCGTATGGTTAGAAGGTCTACAAGCTGGCTAGTCTGGGGATCAGTAAACCACTCTTGTACATTCTTTATAATATGCTAACCAACAGACAGTTCATCGTGAAAAATGGTGATGTGACTTCTGTTGGACTATTTCAAATTAAAAATGGTCTTCAGCAAGGCGCGGTCAATTCACCGATCCTATTCAACATTTATACAAGCGACTTGATAGGTTCACTTCCCCATACTATTGCGTACGCAGATGACTTGATAGCGTACAGAACAGGTCCAAAAATCGAGGTCATTAATACTCTGTTACAGCGCGATTTCGATAAGATAAGACGATTTTGCGATGACTGGAAGCTGAAAATCAACTTTCAGAAGTCGGAAACCATTCTCTTTAGGACGCCGTTGTCTGGAGCCTCTAGGGATACCAGAAAATATTGGCGAAAGTTCTCGATCATTTTACAACACGGACAGCCTCTTGCCTGTCGAAATATAGTCAGATACCTTGGGATCTGGCTAGATCAGTTTCTGTATTTTAACAAAAATGTAGATGCTGCTCTGGCCAGAGCTAAGGGCGCTTTTGCCCTCACAAAGAGACTGTTTTATAGCAGCCAACTCGATGCGAGGGTAAAGATAATCTGCTACATGGCCCGTATCAGGCCCATGCTGGTATTTGTGGGTGTCCCGTGTGGTTCAATGTACGAGCAAGCTTAATGGAAAAGATTCGGTTGTTTGAGAGGGCTTGCCTTAGGGCTTGTCTTCGATTGTACAGAACACCAGAGTCGGAGTACAAAAAATGTTATCCTAATGAGGTCCTATACAACAGGGCGAACCTAATACGAGTGGACAACTTTGTAATTAAGCTGACTCGAAGGCACATTGCAAGAGCAATGTTTACTTACTACCCCAATTACCTTTATCATGAGAGTGTGCGCTCTAACGGCTTCGTTCCACCGGAAGCATTCCTCTACCTTGATCAGATAGGGTTGATCCAGGATAGATCAGCGGTCCCGTTAATCTTCCATATCGCTCGGACAACTGGGGACAGGCGACTTAACTACAACAGAGACGTCGCACACGGCAGGGTGGATCGTCTCAGGTTCAGTAGGGCGGTGGGGAATCGCTATTTGCTCTGTAAATAGCGATGGCCAACTTACATAGGTTTAGGTTAGCCTTTAAGTAATATATATATATATTAGTATATACAAGGTATATACTAATGTATATATATAATTGTGTATAGTGTCTATGTGTGTGTATGTACGTATTGTATGTAGGTTAGGTAGATTAAGGTTTATTTTAAGTTAGATATTAAGTTTTTATAAAAATAAAAAATCATGTCCATTTGCTAAGTTTTTTGCTAACAATTCTTTTCTTAGCCTAAGTATAAAAAATAAATATTCATTAATAAAATGCAAATAAAGTCAAAAGACATAAATATAAGAATTTAGAGTAGCTTAGAGTGCCTGTGTAGGGCCAGTAAGTTAGTATAAGATTGTTTAGTAATTTTAAGCTAGCATTTAAGCATTTTTTGTTAGTATGTAAGAATTAATGATTAAGAAAATAAAATGCATTTAAAACTAAACTAGATAAAATCCCAAGCATTTGAAGCATCTTCTCACATTAAACGCTTCCTCTACTGGACATTTATCCCACACTCAGTTTTCCAGCCTTTATAACCTCATTATATGTCTTATTATCTAGTTCTATTACAATTGTAAAGGTTCCCGTTTTGTTTTTCCACGTTGTTTTGTATATAATATTTACATCTTTTAGTATCTCATTTTGGTTTTTTAAACTATTTATAAAATTCGACTCTGACATTTCTTTAGAAAAGAAACAAACATTTAATCCAGGTTTTCTACTACTTTTTCTTTAATTATTTCCATTGATTCTATGTTGTCACATGAAACAAATATTGCCCCTTGTTAAGTTTTTTTATACCTGTCATTTGAATACCAGAATCGCTAGGGTTAACACTCAATTTAACTTCATTTTTAGTTTTATCGGAACTTTGTTTACCTTTCGGTTTAATAACTAACGCACTTTTTTTAACTTCACTTGCGTATGTTCTTTTTTCACTAAAGTTTTCTCCTATTGTTTTCTTAATCTAATCTATAATTTTTTTTTCACTTCCCCTTCTGACAGTTTGCATAGTTTTTCTGAATTTGTCGCTTAAATCAAGTATATTCAACTGAATTTCTTTAATACTCTCTTCAATACTTTGAAGAGAAAGCAATTTCTCTTTGCATTTTTCACATAATATTGTAATATTTCGGCTAGGGTTCGAAATGATAAAACGTTATTCTGTTTCTAAAAACACTCTATTTATTACTATTTAAATACAACTTTTAATTTATTCACAAACAATTTCACTTCTATTTCACAATTCAAATCTCTTATCTTTTACTTAGTAAGACTTAGGTCCTTTTCCATCGCTTTCCAAAAATCAACTTATCGTCCGCAGTTTCTCATCCTGTATTTATACTACATTTGTCGGGTTCTAGTTCTTTCTGGTAACTTCTGGTTTGAAACTGGGGTAATAACTGAACTCTCCAACGTGGAGAGTTTGTATGATCCTAAAACTATGCAACACTGGATAATTGATTTAATCACATATATACCACAATATCCCCCTCTTAAACTTGTTCGTCCCGAACAAACTCTTCGACATTCTGCCCAATATAGCGATGTATTCGATCCACATGAACCACTTTCATCTTGCCTCTTCCTCGTTGAATGCGATAGACAACATCGTTGATGCGTTTTACGACTTTATATGGTCCTTCCCAGTCTTGCTGTAATTTGGGTGATATGCCTTTCCGTCTATGAGGGTTATATAGCCACACTAGATCTCCTTCCTGGAATCCCGTTGTGGTCGCCTTGACATCATACCTCGTCTTCATGCGGTCACTGGCTATCTTGATCTTATCCCTTGTTCTTTGGTGCACGTCCCTAATAATCCGTCTGAGGTCTGCGACATAGTCGTCTTCATTTCTGTTCTCTTCAGACGGCGGTGATCCAAACATCAATTCACTAGGTAACCGGATTGTTCGACCGAAAAGGATTTCCGATGGAGTGTGACCTGTGGTGTTGTGTACTGCACTCCGATAGGCTAATAGAAACATTGGAATTTGCCTATCCCAATCGCATTGCTTGTCGCCAACGACCTTTGATAGGTGTTCATTCAAGGTTCTGTTGAAGCGTTCTACCATCCCGTCCGATTGTGGGTGGAGCGGTGTTGTTCTCGTCTTTTTGATACCCAGTAGCTCGCACACCCCTTGGAAAATCTTGGATTCGAAGTTGCGCCCTTGGTCCGAGTGCAATTCCATCGGTACGCCGAACCTGCTCACCCAGTTGTAAACGATCTGCTCAATCACGGTTTTGGCTTCTTGGTTAGGGATAGCAAAAGCCTCAGGCCACTTGCTGAAGTAATCCATAACAACAAGAATGTAGCGATTTCCATTTTCGGTTTCAGGAAACGGTCCTGCAATGTCAACTGCGATTCTCTCGAATGGCGCTCCAACGTTGTATTGCTGCATTTTGCCGTGATTTTTAACCCTCGGGCCTTTACTGGCGGCGCAGGTGACACACTTTCTGCACCAATTTTCGACATCGTCCTTGGCATGCACCCAAGAAAAACGTTCTCGCACCTTTTCTAACGTCTTATTCACTCCCAAGTGGCCTCCGGATACTCCATCGTGCAGTTCCCTTAGCACGTCACTGACTCTCGACCGTGGCACAACGAGCTGCATCACAAACGACTTTCCATCCGAGCTTTCCCACCTTCGCCTCAAAACACCATCTTGAGCATGAAGGGAGTCCCACTGTGCCCAGTATGCCTTTAGTTCGGGACTTTTACTGGATATGTCCTGCCAATCTGGTTTTTCTTCGTGTTCTTTCCAAGCGAGTATTGGCTCGATATCCGGATCCTCTTTTTGGGCGTTTCGCATTTCACTCTCATTCCAACCGTCAGTGGGCTCAGCTCTTAGTCGTTGAGTGGATACCGCATCTTTTTCTTCTTGTCGTGCGCAATGTTTGCAATCAGATTTGCAAGGTCGCCGGGACAGAGCATCCGCATTAGAGTGAAGGCTTCCCTTTCGATGCTGTATCTCGTAGTCGTACATCTGGAGTCGTTCAATCCACCTTGCGACTTGTCCTTCAGGATTTTTAAATTGCAGCAACCACTTCAGAGATGCATGGTCTGTGCGAAGAATGAATTTTTGCCCGTACAGGTACTTATGGAAATGCTTTGTTGCCAAGACCAAAGCAAGAAGTTCCCGCCTGGTAACACAGTAGTTCCTTTCCGGCTTAGAGAGCACCTTACTAAAGTAGGAAACAACTTTCTCTTGCCCGTCATGCATCTGCGAAAGGACAGCTCCAATTCCGACGTTACTGGCATCTGCATCCACAATAAATGTTTTTCCTGGAGTAGGGTACACTAGTACAGGGGCCTCACATAGTTGTTGTTTGAGAGTTTTGAAGCTTCTTTCGCATTCACTTGACCATTTGAATTGTTTTCCCTTTTCTGTTAGTTGATGTAAACTCTTTGCGATCCCAGCAAAATCCTTCACAAACCGCCTGTAGTACGTAGCGAGTCCCAGAAAGCTTCTCAGTTGGTGTTTGTCTCTTGGGACTGGCCAATTTTTCACCGCTTCGATCTTTTCTGGGTCTGTCCTTACCCCTTCGGATGAGATGATGTGTCCCAAGTATTTGACATCTGGCCTAAAGAGATGACACTTCTTCGGGTTTAGCTTTAGCTGTGCACTTCGTAGTCTTTGGAACACTTCCTTTAAGTTCTCTCGATGTTCTTGAAAAGTTTTGCCGACCACGATGACATCGTCCAGGTAGACCAAACAGGTTTTCCATGTTAGTCCCAGCAAAACTCGTTCCATTAGACGCTCAAAGGTTGCCGGAGCATTGCACAATCCGAATGGCATTACTGTGAATTGCCAAAGCCCGTTTCCTGCGGTGAAGGCTGTCTTCTCACGGTCCTCCGGATGGATCTGTACTTGCCAGTAGCCACTCTTCAAATCAAGTGTGGAGAACCATTGCGCTCCTGACAGTGTGTCCAGTGTGTCGTCAATCCTTGGCAAGGGGTAGCTATCCTTCTTGGTGACATTATTTAGCTGGCGATAATCCACGCAGAATCTATTGGTGCCGTCTTTCTTCTTGACCAGTACAACGGGTGATGCCCACGGACTCTTTGAGCCTTCAATCAACCCTTCATTTTCCATAGTCGAAACCATTTCTGCAACCTCCGTCTGCTTAGCTAATGGTAAACGCCTAGGAGGTTGACGTATGGGTCTTGCATCTCCAGTGTCTATTCGGTGTTGTACCAAATGTGTGCTGCCATATTCGCCATCCTGCGAGGCAAATACGTCTGCAAATTCGTTGATTAATTCCTCTGCCATCGCTCGTTGCTTATGGTTCAGCTCGGTTTGCCTGAGTATAGTTCTTTTCAACTCGGCTGTGCTACTTGATGGCAAAGATATAGCAGCATTCTCCTTCGACAACTTGGTGATAGCAGTTATCGGTACGCACGCTCCGATCGAATGTCCTTGCTTTAGTTTGATGCTCTTATTTCCCACATTCAAGATTCTTACTGGGACCATTTTGCCTTTCGGCTCAACGAGCATCTTTCCCACGACGTAATTCTGATAATGATTTTTAGAGTCCGGCTCAATCGAATAGAATCGATGGCTCCCAAGATCACCTTCCAGCTTCGCCCAAATTAGTGTCTCTGCGGAAGGTGGTAAGATCTCTTCCTTGTTGACTACTGTCCTAAGACATGCGGCATTCTCATTCCCGTACACCATTGGAATCTCGACGTTCCTGTACTTAAGTACTTGAGTTCCGATGTCGAGCACTACATTATGCGCCTTCATAAAGTCAACTCCAATGATGCACTCGTCACATATATCGGCCACTAGGAATACGTGGGCGAATGTTAGTCCTGCCAGATTGATCGTAAGAACAACCTCTCCATACACCTTTGCCGTCGCTCCTGTTGCTGTTTTCAAGCAGTAGCTACTGGTATTGTGTAGCCATGAATCATGGGCGATATCCCTTCTTATAATGGAAGCGGTGGCACCGGTGTCAATGGTGGCCACGCATTTATTCTGGCCAATGTGGGCTTCCACTGTAAGACTCTTGTTATTTCGTTTTGTTTGGGAGACTTGGATTTTGATCCTGGGGGCGTCAATTCCAGAAACCAACTTCTGCCCCTTGAAGTTGGTTCTTACACGTTTCCCGCCTGTTGACTTGACGTTGCGCTGCTTGCAGGATAGATGTCATTCCTGCCAGATGCCTCTTCGTTACGTCTCCTAGCAGCGCATTGTGGACAACTGCGTTGTTTAAGTGGCGACCTGCACTCACGCTGCAGATGTCCTATTTTGTTGCAGTTCCAACAACAGGCAGCAGTTCTCACGCGGTGGATTCCTTGAGATGCTTGGTCGGCAGCTTTCATCGTCAGGGCAAATGCTAGGGCCTCAGGGAGGGTTCGTTTTCCAGCCATTCTTACAGCCATTTGCAACTGCCTATCTTCAATTGCTTGGGTAAACGCCTCTACAGCCATTTCGGTGATAATGTCTTCTCCGGCATTAGGATAAGATAAATGCGCCAACCGTTCGATATCGGCCTGCAACTGCTGAAGTGTTTCTCCCCTCTTCTGGACTCTGCTGCGCAGTTGAACTCTGTATACTTGTTGCATATGGTCATCTCCGAAGCGCATTTCTATGGCTTTAACCAAAGCGTCGTAGTTGAGTTGTTTATCTTCTGAGATGGTTTGCAGCAATTCCGCAGCTGTACCTCTCAGTGCCAGCGTTAGCGCAATCGACTTTTCTCCGTCGTCCCAGTTGTTGGTCATGGCAGCTGCTTCAAATTGCCTTCTATATATTGGCCACGACGTTTGGCCATCGAAAACAGGCGGTTGCATCTCTTTCCTTCTAGGGCTGTCTGTAGAAATTTCTCGGACCTTCTGTTTCTTCACTCTCTCTAGTTCTTTAGCAAGATTCTCGATATTGTATTCAACCTTCCCGAACTGTTCCTCGACTTTCACGAACTGTTCCTGGAATTCGGTTCCAACCTTTGCGAGTTTTGCCTCGTGCATATTTAATTTTTGATCGATTATTTCGAATTTCGCTTCTAGAGAATTCTTGAACTCTTCAACAGTGTCTTTCTGCGCGGCAACAATGGAATTCTTCTGTTCTTCTAACTTAGAATTCAATCCAAGGAGTAATTCCATCATAACGGCCATGTCAACTCCTGTGCTCACATGTTCTTCTTCTACGTCGAACAAAATGGATTTAGGATCTTTTCCATCTTTTTCGATCGCTTCTTGTAGCCGAAGAATCAAATCACTTTTCCCTCCAGCTGCGGAGAGATTCCGCTTCTCTAGCTCAATTTTCAGCTGGGGTATACTTAGCTCCAGCAATGTACGTGCCATTTTTTTTTTATTTTTATTTTTTATTTTTTTTTTTTTATTTCACAGCACTCAGAATAAGTTTTATCCCACTTCTGACACCAATGTAATATTTCGGCTAGGGTTCGAAATGATAAAACGTTATTCTGTTTCTAAAAACACTCTATTTATTACTATTTAAATACAACTTTTAATTTATTCACAAACAATTTCACTTCTATTTCACAATTCAAATCTCTTATCTTTTACTTAGTAAGACTTAGGTCCTTTTCCATCGCTTTCCAAAAATCAACTTATCGTCCGCAGTTTCTCATCCTGTATTTATACTACATTTGTCGGGTTCTAGTTCTTTCTGGTAACTTCTGGTTTGAAACTGGGGTAATAACTGAACTCTCCAACGTGGAGAGTTTGTATGATCCTAAAACTATGCAACCCTGGATAATTGATTTAATCACATATATACCACAATATCACTAAGTAAGACTTGCTAGCCACAGCTTTGACATCGTAGTCCGTTAAACCAATACATTTAGGATGAAACACACTACCACATCCACCTTTACACGGTACTGTCTCTCCAGAACGGCTAGATTTCGCACACACACTACAACACGTACTCATGATCACTCTTTATGAGTTAGTACGGTTGTCGAATGAATTAACTTTTTTTTATTAGTGTTTATTTTTTTTAAATTGAATAGAAATAAATTCAGATTGTAAATGTTTTTTGTGTCCAATTTGTATATTTTTTCTTATTTGAAATGTACACAGATTATTCTGGTGCAATATAATAAGAAAAAAACTTAAATTTTACACTAGATTCACCACCAATTTATAAACACGTCTGTCTTCTATAAAAAGAATAACAATATATTCAAATAGGTTTAGAAGCATTTAACCCTCCGATTAGCGAGAAGGTCCCCATGGACCTTTTAATATTTTGAATGCTCACAAATCTTTTTATATAAGTGCTAAAAGCTTGATGCATATTGCCCCAGGAGCGCTTTCGGATGAACATTTTGAACGGTTGGGGTTATTAATAATTAATTAATATTATTTTATTTGATTGATTAAGCATAGTTCTAGCATTTCGACAAGCAAGTGACTGCCCGTGTTATTCCACGATCGAAAAGTTCCGCCAGTCCTGTATATGATTTTGAAGGTAGCAATTGTGCAAAAGAACTTGATTTTTAGGTCGTGATTTGAACCAGTGACAAAACTTGCCTTGTATACGTCCTGGAAAATTTTTCCTATGGCCTCAACCTTCTCATGCGGATCGTAGAGCACAAAGAAATCGTTATCATCCACCGCTTCTCCTAGTACAACGTCTGCAATCTTTAGACGTGGAAAATCGTTCTGATCTTACCTCCGAAATATTTTATTTATTTGCGGGAACATATCCGAGATGCTAGTGCTTACAGCCAGAATTTAATTGTTCCAATAGAAACTTACAGACGCCCTGTAATTTTCTTTTATTAATGTTTAGAGGTTTCTGATCAACGACCTCAGTCTCGATAGAAGTCTGCTTTTGTGTTCGTGCAGTGTTAAAAATATATACTAATGTTTTAGATTCGAATAATGTAATCGGTGGCTTATGTAGTTACGTCCGATGTTGGTGAACGCACTCAGTAATATTTGACATTTTACGTGTTTGACAGCGATGACATTTCAAGCTAGAATTCTATTTCAAATAAAAACCAACAGTCGCCGAGTCCGGACGTAGCCACATAAGTCGCCGAAAAGTGAGTATTAATAATAACCCAATGAACTATACTATTATTTATACGTTTCGCAGAAAATAAACACACGCACACACGCAAATGCACACACGCATTTTCGATATCGTTTGTTCAGACGACAAATCCGGGCTCGGGAAATCTTTATTCTTTTTCGAGTAACAGCTTGGCAGCCAGCCTAGTGTCTGTTACCAACCAGTAACGGGATCTGACCCATTACACCACAGCGTACACGTTGCCGCCACAACCAGCACATTGCCAACAAAGCCAGAATATTGCCGCTTATCACTACTTCGTCGATATTTTGCATGGCTTTCCTGGAATCTTCAAGAATGTTTGGCTACAGCCAAATGTAGAACATGTTTCGGTTGGAGAAACGCATCTTAGGTGGGGCGAGAGATGTCGTCGAATCACTCTTGATACATCCAAACAATGTCGATCAGGTAATGTCAACGTTAGAGCTTCATAGCGGACATCCAGAATGCCTTGTACGTTCCCGAGAACAAGTTGGAACTTATCATACCATTTGCTACGAAGGTGCAGAATCTAACAGTATTTCTTAAAGCATGCGGTATGCATCAGCATTTGGCAAACCCTGCCTTTTTAGATGAGCTCGTTGGGAAGCCACCGATGAGCAAGAGATTGGAGTGATTCCAGACGTGTGTATGCATCCTGCCGTATGCAACTGTCAAACATTTGAATGACTGATTGAACCGAATAGCCCGTCTTGCCTGCATCGTCTCTACTACCTCACTGTCCTCGACGCAACCAGATACAGTGGATCATAAGCCAAAGCCAAGGAGTATCCTGCATACGAATGGAAGTCCGCCTTCAACCATCGCGTCGTCTAATAAATGTCGGTTCTGCAAAGCAGAGCATCATCCAGTAGCCGAGTGCAACAGTTTTAAGGTATTAGACCTTTCAGACAAGTGGACGTTTGTGAAGCGGAACCGACTCTGTTTTTCCTGTTTGAAACGTGGTCATAGTATAAGAGCGTGCAGGATGCGGAAGCCATGCGGAGTGGAGAACTGCAGCAAGATGCATCATCGGTCACTTCATGAAGCGGATGTCGCCCAGCAACCAACTCCAGCCAACGTCAATAACCAGAGAGCAGAGGTTCAAAGACCAGTCTTAAAATGCAACGCTGATGGAGAGACGAAGATTCTTTTCCGGGTTTTGCCAGTCAGGATGTATAACGCAAGACGGAAGTACGGACGTATGCTTTGTGCGACGAAGGCTCATCCGTTACCATCATGAGCGAGGACTTGGCCAAGCGCTTACGACTAGAAGGAAAACCGAAGGATCCGAACCTGCGATGGATAGGGCATGAAACGCTAGCGAAGAAGTCGCTTGCAGCTGACGTTCTTATAAGTGCCGATCGGAAAGACGCGGAGCGATATCGGATGCGAAATGTACAGACAGTAGTGGACTTGTGTTTGCCTACTCAGAGCTTTGCTGCCTCGGAAGTAAAGTCACTTGCCGACTTTGGAATTCCTCTTGCCGACTACAGGATCGCGAAACCGGAGATTCTTATTGGACTCGACAACAGCCATCTTGGAGCACCCCTAGACGTCCTCAGTTCGGATGGAGATGGACCAATCGTAACGAGAACCAAACTTCGGTGGGTAGTTTACGGTAAAGCAGGATTGACAGGAGACCTGGATGAAGGTGTCGTCCTCTTTGGCCATTAGTCAGTCGAAAAGGAAAAATAGATAGATGTCGAATAGATGCAATCGTCGATAATTATTTTAGCATCGAGAACTTTGGTGTGAAAAAGCCGACGGAAAAATTAATGTCCGAAGAAGACAAGAGGGCGATACAGATTTTAACTTCCACAATCAATCGATCGGGAAAGCAATGTAGTACGGGTCTGTTATGGAAGACTGATAGCCCCGTGTTACCAAATCGTTACCAACTGGCCAAAAGGAGTCTTCTTAGCCTCGAAGCGAAAATGCGAATGGATCCTGAGTTTGCTGACACGTACAAGAGAACTATTGCGGACTACGTCGAAAAAGGGTACGCAAGGAAACTGAACTGTGCGGAGGCTCTGGAAGATGACTCAAGAACTTGGTACTTGCCCCACTTCGGGGTCAAGAACCCGAACAAACCCGGAAAGACCCGCCTGGTTTTTGACGCTGCCGCAGAGATGGGTGGAATCTCTCTAAATTCTTTCCTTTTGAAGGGGCCCTTAGTAGCAGTCTTGACTGCGTACTATAGCCGTTATAGGAGATATCAAGGAGATGTTCCACCAGATTGTAGTTCGACCGGAGGAGCAACACTCGCAGCGATTTCTCTGGCGAGATAGCGTCGATAAGCCAATCGAGAAGAACGTAATGAGGTCCATGACGTTCGGGGCCAGCTGTTCACCTTATATAGCCAATTTCGTCAAGAACTATAATGCCTCAAGATTCTCACTCAAAGAGCCACGAGCTGTCGAAGCCATTATTAACAACCACTACGTAGATGATTTCGTCGATAGTTTTGACAGTGTATCGGAAGCTATCGAAGTCACAAACGCCGTCGTAGCGATTCATCAAAGTGGAGGGTTTCAG
The DNA here is from genome assembly GCA_928272305.1 of Volucella inflata. NCBI lineage: Eukaryota > Metazoa > Arthropoda > Insecta > Diptera > Syrphidae > Volucella > Volucella inflata. The sequence continues at coordinate 86,264,382 of OV743716.1, read as the reverse complement.
CTGAGGAATCTGTTGTCGAATGCAGAGGAGGTCAATGCCTGTTTGGGAGAACGCCGCTCAGAACGCACTATCGACAAGAACATTGAGGCATCATCGGCGACGGAGAAGGTTCTCGGCATGTGTTGGGACAGCTCAGATGATTCGTTCTGCTTTTAACTTAAGTTCCCCCTTGTCAGCCAAGCCATCATGCAGGGCGATAGATGCACGACGAAGAGAGAATTCCTTAGCATCACGATGTCAATATTTGACCCCTTCGGAATGATTGCTAATTTCACGCTCTATCTATCCCAACGAATCGTTCGAGAAGTGGAAGCAATTTTTTTTTCCTTCTGTTCTCAAAAGAACACTCCGCGATTTTAATCTAAAAAATTTACTTTAACTTCTTTTTCCAAAAGAAAAATAATATAACAACAAAAATTCGCACTAAAAAACCTTGCTTGAACCACTGTCTGTGCTGGTCGTCACAAAAGTGCATTCCAGTTCTTTTTTTCTTCCACAAACTCTCGCCAGATTCACGCACTCATTCTCACCCACACTCACTCACACATTCATTTAGCTCTAGTGGACCCAACAACAGCGTTTCGAGCTACACGACTAGCAACTTTGCTAGTGTGTGCTCCCGTGTCCAACTAGGCCTCTCACACATTCCAATTGTTTCCAATTGCACGCTCTCATTCTAAACTCCTCAGACACTGAGTTCTATCCCGCTTCCTGTGATAACTGAGAACTCCACTGAGCGAGTTTATAAGAGCTTGTGGATCCTAGCTATGCCTAGCTATTTCCCTAGACAATGGAACTAAAAGGAAAATTGCGGGAAGCAATTTTTCTCTCATTGCTGATCCCCGGTTAACTTTCTCCCCTCGAACTAAACAAAATTACAAAACAACAACAAACGCGAAAGAGAATGAAAGTATGATCGAAGGTCAATGGAGTGTTGGGACGAAGGAGGGAGGATGTGTGGGTATAATCCTAATCTGATTATACCCCGGTCTAGCCATTCTATAAACCGCCGCCCAAAACAAAGCTAGGTATATGTATATGTCTCAGTGCTACTTTACCCCGGGTCCCTACTTACTCCGGTGGATCGGCGTTCAGATTTGGGGGGAATGGGGGGGACTGACCAATAGCGGGTCATTCCTTACATAATTACTTATTTTCTTTTCTTTAGTTTTGTTTTCGTTTACTCTATATTTGTTTATGTTGTGGGCCTTTCTGCCCGCCTGGTATGTTGTTATGTTTTGTTGTTTATATGTTGATATTGTTGTTGTTTATTGTTAGAAATTATTGTTATTTATTATCTTGATGTTATTGTTGTTATTATTTATGTTTATGTCTGTGTCCTCCCTCGTTGGACGCTGCCTCGTAGCTTGGCCGTCCGCCTACAGCCTCTGCTCCCTTGGTGCTCCATCAGTGGGGTGCTGGCTTCAAAGGGATCGTCGTCCCTTCACCCATCGAACCTGACTTTTAAAGATGGGACGACGTTGGGATGTGTCTATTATACTGGCCGTCCGCCTGCACACGACCGTCGCTCCTCCGTAACTCCCTCGTTGGGGGTGTAGCTATAAAAGAGATCTTCATCGCTTTCTCCTTAGACATTTCTGCATCCACATCAATTGCGTGATGGGATGCCTGTAATACTAACGCCTTGTCTTCGTGGTTTTCGTTGGGGTGTACGCTCCAGGGATCTTCCTCCCCCACCCGTCATCATCCTGTTGGGGTGTCTGGCTAGAAAGGACAGTCCGTCCCCACCCGTCGATGACTTTCAGACGCCCTGTCTGATGCTGCCTGTTGCAAGTCTCCCGTCTAGCCTACGGGCTCCGACAACGGTGATCTTGGTGGACTTCCTGGCGCTCCTGGTTCATCGTGAGTCTCCCTATCGTCCTTAGGGCTTCACCGACCGAACCACCTCGTCCTCCTCTGAGGATAACCGCCCGTAAACCTATGTGGGTTCTTTCAGAGGTCTGTGGTCTGTGGGCCAATGACTGATGGGACCATGGCTGCCCTCCACCTCTGCCAGAGCTCGGTCTTCCCACTCAAAGAAACGAAGGGAGAAGAACAGAGAAGAGGGTAAACCTTGTTGCGGGAAAATTTACCGCAACAAGGATAAGGAGTCAATGCCAGTTATGCCTCATTCGTAATGCCAAACCGTCGCCACCACTATTGGGGTAACTTCCTGTTGATCGTCTTACGTCTGGATTATTTCGCACCTGTTACAGTCATAGGTCGCCGAAAGGAGAAGAGATGGGTCGCCCTTTTTACCTGCCTAACCATCAGGGCAGTACACTTGGAGATAGCAGCAGACTTGTCGTCAGACGCATGCATTCTCTGTATACGGAACTTTGTCAACAAGCGAGGAACTCCGCTGCGAATACGTAGTGACACCGGAACCAATTTCGTCGGCGCGAAGAAAGAGCTTTTACCTTAGTTCGTGCGGTTTGCTAAGAGATGGCGTAGAACATGCGTTGGAAAGCTACTGTCATTGTACATCATTTCAGTATATATCATTCACTTGAAGCGTAAGCAACAATAATTTTTTTTCACTCAAATATGTCGAACTTTGTGCCTGAAAAAGTGTTTTGCGGGGAGTTCTTCTTCATTACTTTAATATGAAGAAAACTGCTGCCGAAAGTCATCCTATTTTGGTGGAAGTTTATGGTGAACATGCGCTAGCTAAGCGAACGTGTCAGAAGTGGTTTGCACCATTTAAAAGTGGTGATTTTGGCTTGGAAGACGATGAACGTCCTGGGCAGCCAAAAAAGTTTGAAGATGAAGAACTGGAAGCATTACTCTATGAAGATTATTGCCAAACACAAGAAGAGCTCGCAGAATCTTTGGGTGTCACTTAAGCAGCCGTTTTAAAACATTTAAAAGCAGCTGGATACATTCAAAAGCAAGGAAATTGGGTTCCATATGAACTCAAGACGAGAGACGTCGAAAGGTGGTTTCGCATGTCCGAAATGCTGCTGGAACGCCACAAAAGGAAGTCATTTTTGCATCGGATTGGTACTGGTGATGAAAAATGGATTCATTATGAAAACCCCAAGCGCAAAAAATCATATGTGAAAGCCGGCCTACCAGCCAAATCAACGGCAAAGCCGAATATCCATGGCGCAAAGGTAATGCTCTGTATTTGGTGGGATCAGATGGGTGTGCTGTATTATGAGCTGCTAAAACCGGGTGAAACCATCAATGGACAACGCTACCGAACACAATTAATCTGTCTGAAGAGAGCAGTAGCCGAAAAACTCCCGGAATATGCGACCAGACACGAGGCAAGAAATTTCCGTCATGACAACGCTCCGCCCCACGTTGCTATTCCGGTTAAGAACTATTTGGAAAACAGTGGATGGGAAGTCTTACCAGACCTTGCCCCTTCTGACTACCATTTGTTCCAGTCGATGCAGAACGCCCTCACTGAAATACGGTTCACATCAGAGCAGAATATCAAAAATTGGCTTGATTCATTCTTGGCTGCCAAGCCGGCGCAGTTCTTTTGGGATGGGATCCACAAATTGCCAGAAAGATGGGAAAAAGTCATAGCTTCAGATGGGCAATACTTTGAACAACACTTTTGTACATGTTTTTCTTAAATAAACGTTCAAATTTAAAAAAAAAAGCACGAATTAAGTTATATTACCAATACTTCTCCGCTGCCGGGAGAAATCGGTTGCGGTTTGCGGTGATATAAAACAGACGTTCCACCAAATATTTATATTACCAGAAGAACAACATATTCCCTGGCGGAAATGTGATGAGAGCAAGCCCCTGATATCTACGTTATGAATGTTATAATTTATGGGGCATCCTTAGCGTCGAATACATCCCAATTTGTCAAAAATCGAAATCCATCTGAGTTCGAGAAAACTCTTCCTGTGGCTGCAAAGTCAGTTAAATAAGATCGTTATGTCGACGACTTCTGATGCAGGTAGACACCATAGAAGAAGCAAGGAAACTAGTTACAACTGTCAAATATATCTACAAGCAGGGGTCTTAACATCGGTAACTGGTAGCCGAAAAAAAGACCTACTGGCAAATAATAAAGATCAGCGGGTAGTAGACGAAATCATGGAGTTAAACAAAGAGGTAGTATTGGAAAAGAGTGTATAATTAGAAGGGAGGTGAAAATGTCATTATTAGAAGGTGGGCTAAAACAGTTGGGAAGTCGGAATAGTTATTCGTTCATAGATTTAGCAACGCGGTACAAATTTTTAGCGGGGATGTCGATTATGATGTAAAATGCTGGGTTGGCGACATAGAAAGCGCCGCATTGTTGATGGAATGGACTGTGCTAGAAAATTTACTTTTCGCTAAGAGACTTTTATAGGGCTCCGCGGAGATGGCCATTCGATCCGAACATGGTCTGACCACATGGATCGGGCCAAGCAATTTTTAATCTGCGAATTTGGCGAAACTATGCACAGTGGTCAAATCCATAGAAAGCTCATTAACCGTAGGCAAGAGACGGGCGAGATAGTTACACACAAGTGGTTAAAAACGAAAGAATTCGGAGATCGCGGTGACATCGGCGTCCAATCCGTAATTCAATATGTTACTAAAATATATATAAAATAATGCTTTACGGAGCAAAAGACTTTAAAGGGTGCCAACAAAAATTGGAAGCTTATAAAACGTTTTTGGAGCGCCGCGATGTTGTGAAACAAATAGATTCGTCGGAGTATAAAAAGATCGGGATACCAAACGAGAAAAACAACGCACGTTTAAATACGGTGTGTTATAATTGCGGTATCAAAGGACATAGGACGATAGGAATGCTAAAGTCTTACTGGAGGGAAATTTGTTCGAGAAGATCGTGCATGTGATGCCAATGCGATTCTTATCTATGCCTATGATTCTGGGACAATGAGTTTTTAACAATTCACAAGTCCTGATAACAAAGAACAAGGATTAAGAAGCTAGATAACTTTTTGAGCTCCTTCGAAATTAGCATCCATAATAAGGTCGTTTTAAATACAGAAAATAAGGAATACTTAGAAAGAATAAAACAGTAAGTGAACAATTATTGCCCGGTAAAGCAGAGTAGTAAACAGTTTAACATGAAAATTATTTTGAAAAACGATAATCCCATTTACCAAAACCCTAGAAGGCTGGCGCCATTAGAGAAGGAAGGAGGAGAGAAAAAGATAGAAGACTGGCTTAGCGAAAAAAATTATTCGCCCAGTTCATCCGAATTTGCTAGTCCCATTGTTCTTGTTTAATAATAAAGATGGTGCAAAACACCTTTTTAGCGACTACAGGCAGTTAAACCAGCAAGTGATTCGAGACAATTTTCCCTCCCACTCATCGAAGATCAGTTAGACCACCTATCTGGAAGTCGTGTCTTCAATACACTTTACCTGGAAAATGGGCCTTTTCACCTTTCAGTAGCGGAAGAAAGTAGACAATATACTTCGTTCGTTACACCAATGGGACAATTTGAATTTTTAAAGATGCCTTTCGGTTTGTGTACCTCCCCCATAGTGCTTCAAAAATACGTCAATAAAATATTTCACCCTCTGATTATTAAAGAAATTATCCTATTATACATGGACTATACCGTCGGTTTAGCAAAAGATTTTTATGAGAAATTGAAAAGCCTTAGAGAAGTCTTGGATCTGGCGCCAAAACATGGACAATGAAAGAAGTGTCACTTCTTGTGCACCAAAATTGAGTACTAAGGATATGAGATATTTGATTCGTCCCTCTAACCTTCAAATCAATGCTGTTAAGAACATTCCCGAAGACCGTTAAAGGTGTCCAAAGTTTCCAAGGTCTATCAAGATATTTCCGTAAATTTGTCCCTAATTATGGCACGATCGTAAAACCGTTAAGCGACTTATTGAAGAAGGAATTTTTTTTAGAAAAAGGTTCACGTAATCAGATTAAGGAAGCATTATATCAGCATCCAAGACTGTTAATTTACAACCCCGATGCAGAGACAGATGCTTCAAAACTCAGTTTCGGTGCAATCCTGTTGCAAAAGAGTAAGAAAAGATAAGATAAGATAATTTATTTATTCCATTTCAAATTTACATTATTATACAATTAATTATCCATTCAATATTTAAAATTCAATATTTTAAAAGGTACATTAAGATAATTTTCTAGAATTTTAACCATGAATTTTGCAGTTAATATACTTTATGAACGTATTGAAATGGTGTCTTTTGAACACTAAGTGGTACTTGGATTACCAGTGGTAATAACCTGCATTTGTTCTTGACATGGAAATTAGCCAGGTTCTTAAGTTCTTAAGGAGTCTAAATTTGCTTTGGAAAAGATTGCACATACGAGTATCTAGGGGAAATCTTTTGTATATGAAGGGTGCTATAATGGTTGCAAATCGTCTGTAGTTCTCTTTGTTCACTCTCGGCACTGTGAATGCAGACGGTTGCCTTAAAGTATATGTTAAGGTACCACCTCTTCTGCGGTTCAAGTAACCGCCTCGCAAATAAAACATTCTCAACACTTTATAAACAAATAGGTGTCTGAGTGGCAATATATTAAGAGATTGGAACAATGGAAATGATGGCTCCCATTTGGATTTAAACATCATTACACGATCTCAGATGGCAAATGCGCAACAACGCCTTGGGCTAACCAATGAAGCGATCCAGGACCGAACAGTATGTAGACTCGATCTGCGGTCTGCGACACTAGCCAACCCCATAAGCGGAGCAGCAGCGATGCAGTAAAACTGGGAAACTCGTTACGCATAAGTTCGTATAACGAGGAAAGGGTTTATAAAAGGATAAGAAGAAGAAGAACAGACGAACTACGTTCTTTTGGGCGGTGATAACAGGTTGTAGGTTTTTAGCATAGGCGTTGCCCCAGCATGAAGTACCATATTCTGAACGAGAGTTGACAAGCGCATACTAAATAGTGGTCAGTAGATTTGATGGCACTTATTTACGTAGGTGAAAAATCTTGCTTATAGCTGTATTTAAACATTTTCTAACATCGGCAATGTGGGCTTTTCAATTCAGTTTGCTGTCAATGGTCACACCGAGATACTTAAATTCTGAGACAGATTCTAGTTGTTTGCAAGTATTTGTGCAGTTATCATTGTTGCAGTTAGAATCGTGGAGACAAACTCCTTCGATGATCGACTGATTACAAAGAGAAAATAACATTACTTTGGATTTTCTGCTTAAAACCATTTGGTGGAGCGTAAACCAGTTCTTTAGTATGGATAGGTCAGTAATCATTTCTGTTTTTATGGTGTCCGCACTAGTAGTGACGTAGGAGAGAACCAAATCATTAGCAAATGCTCTAATATTTCCATTTAGTGTTAATTTAAAAATCGAGTTTATATAAATAATAAAGATGAAGGGCTCAAGGACCGATCCTTGGGGAACGCCAAGCCCGGGGCTATCTAAAGACGAGCTCAGAGTAGCGTTTACACGAACAAGCTGTTTACGGTTTTGAAGCTACGAGACGAACCATTTATTAATATTGCTTCTGAATCCAATTCTATGAAGAATTTTGTTAAATCAAGAAAAAGAGCAGCAGTTTTTTTTAACTCTTGTCGACTCCATCGTGAATATCTTCTAAGAATGACAATATGGCATCTTCAGTAGACTTGCCTTTGACAAATCCAAATTGATTCTTGTTCAAGATTTTAAATTTATTGAGGAACCTAAGCATTCTATTTGTAATTATTTTCTCAAAGATTTTAGAAAAGACCGACAGTAATGGGATAGGTTTATAGTTATTTGGAGCACATTTGTCTCCCTTCTTGTGTGTTGGAACTATTATAGAGGCCTTAAGACACTCCGGGAATATACCACTTTCAAAACTGAGATTAGTTAAATAAGTTAACGGTTTAATGATGTGGTCACTCATTTGTTTTACGACTAAGCTACTAACACCATGAATTTTTCAACTTTAAGTTGGATACAACAAGAGATACTTCATTTTCAGATACAGTACCGAAAAAGAATGTTGAAAGGACTTCGTTGTCTAGAAGATAAGAAGCGCTTATTGCATTAATATTGCAAGAATTTGGTTTACAATTTTCGGCAATATTTCTGAAGAACGAGTTCAAATTGTCGGCCATTTCTGAATCATTTGTAGTGGTCGTACTATCAGAAAATCTTACACCTTATGGCTTTGTCAACATTATTTTTACCAAGCAGATCATTTACAATGTTCCATTGCTGTTTTGGATTACATCTGCATTCGTTAAACTTATGTATATATTAGGATTCTTTTTGTATATTTATGTACTGCAGTATATCTTTCCACATCCTTTGATAAACTTTTTTTTATTGAAGACATATGCTTCTTCTTCTTACCCTTTTATTAACCCTTTCCTCGTTAAACGAACTTATGCGTAACGAGTTTCCCATTTCTACTGCATCGCTGCTGCTCCGCTTATGGGGTTGGCTAATGTCGCAGACCGCAGAACGCGTCTACATAATGCTCGGTCCTGGATCGCTTCAGTGGTTAGCCCCAGGCGTTGTTGCGCATTTGCCATCTGAGAAATCCAGGAATTCTTTTTCTGACCTCGTTTTCTTCAAGTTGGAGTGACCGTAGTTGATAGTGCCTTTTTAACCGGATTTTCCGCAGATCTTCTTTGAACGTGGCAATATCAGCTTATTCTATTCGCCTCAAGCTGTTCGGTTACCGAATTCTTTATATGTAGACTTCCTCTTATACGCGTAGATCTAATGCAATCGCGTTTAGTGACTCCACTAGACATCCTTAACATTTTCATTTCCGCTGTCGTCGTTTTGTTTTTAAACGCTTCGTACATTGTCCAGCACTGTGAATCGTATATAAGAGCTGGTCTAACAACCGTGGTGTAGAGTTTTCCCTTTAATTTAAAAAGATTCCCGAATTTTCCCGCCATTTCATCCATCCCACACTCACTCTGTGGTTTACGTCGTCGTCACATTTCGCTTCCATGTTAACGATTGATCCTAAGTACTTAAAGATAGTGTTTTTCGGAAGAACTATTCCGTCTAACATTATATCCGGAACAGGTCGCAACGGATGCGCAAATGGGCACGTCAAATACTCCGTCTTTGAACGACTTATTTTAAACCCGTTCCTCTCGAGCGCATTTCTCCATGAATCTAAGGCGTTCTGTAAATCTTCGACGTTATCGCTAGGTATAACTGCGTCGTCAGCGAAGAGAATTGGCGTTACATTTGCTTCGCTCATGCAGTCTTTTGAAAGATAGTCAAATACTACGTTAAAGAGGAAAGGGCTAAGTACGCTTTCTTGATGCACTCCAACATTAACTGGAAATTCTCTCATTAGTCCAGCAGAGCTTTTAACCGCATTTTTTACGTTTCCGTACATGTCTTGTATTATTCTAACCTACGTTTCCGGTACGTTTTGAGACCTCAGCGCGGCTCATATGAGATCCCTAGGCACTCGATCGAATGCTTTCTCGAGGTCGATAAATACCATGTGTAAATCCTTAGACGAATCTTGGTGATTTTCCATTATTATTCGTAGGCTTTGGATAGCGTCCACCGTCGATCTTCCTTCAACAAATCCACACTGGCTATTATCGAGCTTTATTATTTGCCGAAGACGTTCGTTTAAGACTCTTTCGACGATTTTCATTGTGTGTGACATAAGCTTGATTGAACGGTAGTTGTTGCATATTCGAGTGTCGCCTTTTCCTTTTATAATGGAACCAAGAAGCTACTTCTCCATTGATTCGGCATAGGTTGTCCACATTTTAATTTTTTCAAAAGTTTCCATAGCCAAACGCTGCCGATCCCCTCCATCTTCGACCAAAACTCTGATGGAATGCTGTCTGATCCCGCCGCTTTCCCCCGCTTCATTTTTCCGATTGCTATACTTATTTCTTCGATTGAAAAGTCCGAAACTTCCTCTTCGAATAGACCAGCTGTCGGCACGATATCACGTGGAAACTGTTTGTTAAGCAACTCCTTGCAGTATTCAAGCCACCGGTCACAAATTTCCTTTTCATTTGTTAGTAAACGACCTTCTGCGTTTTTGATGTATTTCGGCGAGGTTATTTCCATTGAATTTTTTCGCCTCTGTGCAGCGAGCTTAAAAATATTTGGCATTTTAGTATTGTACGACGTTTGAACTTGTTGTATAGCTTGTCTTCTATCTGCCGATCGTGAGGATATTTGTTCCAACTCCTGGTGCAGGTTTTCCGCTGCTGCCGCTCGGGTTCGAGTCAAGATTTTCTTTGCGATCTTTTTAAGACGTTCGCATTCAAGAGCCAGTCGAGCTTTTTCGATATCGTCACTCCGATCGCATTTTGTCCACGCTTGAAATGAATTCTTCTTGTCGGCCACAGCTCGTTTGGTTTCGTGATTCCACCACCATGTTTCTTTGCCGACGTGATGGTATTTCGATATAGTCCCCAGATTGGACTTTGCAAGTGTTATGCATTCTTCGTGCATGCTGTTCCACATTCCTTGCGGGCTAAGCGAGTCTGCTTTACCATTTATATTTTTAAGTACTTCTTTAGCCAGTGCGATCAATCTTGCGCTTCGTTCCTTCGATAGATTATACCACCGGATTTTTGGCTTTCCAAACGATGCCCGTGTTTTCGGTGGTTCCGTCGTGGAAAATTCTGTAATGATCAGACGGTGTTGGCTTACTAGCGATTCTCCAAGTATTACTTTACAGTCCTTAACACGGTTTCTCATCGACATTTTGCAGAGGTGATAAGATGTCGTTGATGTTTAATAAACATTGTATTTAAAATGGTTAAGCCGTAAGCCTTACACGCTACAAGGATGTCTTCGCCAGCTGAATTTCTGGTTCCAAAGCCTTTACCGCCGTGGCAGTCCTCATAATCAACATTTGTTTCTCCGACGTGGCCATTTAAATCTCCGCCTACGAAGAGCATCTCATCGATAGGTGAGCAAATTTCTAAGCAAATTACCGAACTCTGACCAAAATTTAACTTTTTCCGATTGGTCGCATCCATTTTGTGGGGCGTACGCACTAACAATGTTCCACGTTTCATTGTGTATGACGAGTTTAACACTCATCAAGCGGTCGCTTATTTTCAAAATACCAACGATATTGTTTAGAAGATCCGCTGCAACAACGATTCCAACACCGTTTCGTCCATTGACCGTGCATCTTAAATGCCTTAGTTTTTAAATCTAGAAAAAGAAAAGGATTTGTAGAGTTCTGCGACGCATAATCGCTTCCAGTTCTAAACTTCTTGAGGTCATCGATCCAACGTTCCAACTTGCAAACCGAAGTTTATGAAAATATTTTAGAAACTTCATTTTGCCCGCCCCCGGAATCCATCGGGCTTTGACACAAGCACTTCTGCTTGCTCTGGGGTCACCCGAGTGCGTTGCAATCGTGGTGCCCAGCGGGGTAGTGCTATTAATTGCGATCATTTCCATGAAGTGTATCTAAAGTTTGAGTGGTTTGACACTTGTATGCTCATTTCGAATTGATTGACTGTCCTTTTACCCCACCGGTAGTCTCCAGACGTGGAAACCCACTGATTGCATACAAACTTGTGGGAAAGTTTTATGGTGTTAAAGTGTCACAGGATCATTTTTGGTGTCATAGTTGCCTGTATATGATTGGTGTCCCATTTAGTCGCCTCTTACGACAAGCTGGGACGCACTGCGGCACTATTCTTTATCCGATGCCGCACAGACGTTATTGAAGACATATGCATTTTATTTTTATTTTTAATATAATTTTATTTTTATAATTTTATTTTTATTATAAGTTTGTCAGTCATCCATGGCTTAATTTGTGGTCTACGTTTAGGATTTGAACACCGACTCAGAGCCATTTAGTTAAAAAGAATCTTCACAAATACGCTAAAAGACTCTGAAGAACAACTATTGTTATAGACACTATGCCATGTTTCCTGTGACAAATATTCCTTCTGCTTACGAAAATCAACACGTGAGAACTCACCCACTTTTTTCGATCTTGGTTCATCATCATTGTTTAATGATTTTCCCAAGAGATTGACGAGCGGTACACCTGTAGCCTAGTGATCGGTTATATCCCATTCAAGTACAAACGGACGAACATTTAGAATATTGTTTTTCGTGCGAAGAAATATATGGTCGAGACACGTTTTGCAACTATCAGCTGCTCTTGTTGGCTCATTAAGGAGAGATTCAAAACCCAAGGAACACAAAAGCAGTATATAATTATCACAACTCGAAGGAAAGTTCAGTATGTCAATATTAATATCACCAACTAAGCAAATATTGTGATTGTTCATCCCACTAAGAAGGTCTTCAATTTCTTTTAGAAAAATATCCCTGTGGACAAACTGCAGCCGATACATGCATATAATAGCCAAAGAAATATCATCAATTTGAATTTTCATGATTAGAGAATCTGCACTAGTTAGATCAGGCGTAGAGAATTTCGCGACCGTTAAATCGTCTTTGACAAAAGCTACTACACCACTGGCTGGATACTTTTCATTGCATTTTCCGTATGGAATATAGCCCTCAATCGAGAAATTGCTTAATTCATGTTTAAAAATCCTAATTTGTGGTAGGTATTAGGATAGGATTTGGTAGAACTGGAAAACAATTGTAAAAATATGAGTAAAAGCTATCAAAATTAGTTCTCATACTTCTAATATTCATGTAGAAAATGGTTAAATCCTTTAAGGATGTTCGAAAGATTATATTAACTATTGTTTCATTACTTAAACTTATATAACTGAGATCAATTAATTCGTTGTTAAGTGACATAATAATAAAAAGAATAAAAAATATTAAGTCTAAATCATAAATGATTAAGATCATCAAGACACTTAATATATTTGATCTCCATACCAGGTTTCCGTCTCATCATAATTTTCCCAAATCGTACCCAAAGAAATTCATAGTTGTAATTACTGTTTTCTGCTTCCCTCAGCAGTGCTTTAGATTCGCCTGATAACCAGCTGTTGATGAAAATTTTACCTTTACATGAAGCATGCGAAGCGGCTAGAATTTGATCTTTGAGCCGATTGCTACGTAGTTGTACCACCACAGTGCCAGTAGGTTTCCCTTTGCTCCTCTTACTGTGACATGTATCAACATCGTCATCTGCTATCTGCACACCTACACCTTGGTTGACAATTTGGATAACCGTATCATCACGCACATTTGATCTCCAAAAAGGGCACCTCTCGCAGTTCGATGTAGTTTCTGTGTATCATTTACTCAGCATTGCTAAGTTTCTCTCCAGTCTCCTTGAGTTGAAGTTTTAGCTGCTCGTTTTCTTTCTTTCATTTCAGCTAACAATTGCGTCGACTATTCCAAGGGCACAAGCTGCACTTGCATGGATTGTATGGTTTGTTCGAATGTCGCGAGATTTGCACTCAATTTTATTACTTGGAGGTGAATGGCCTCAACAGTAACATTGTTGTGGTCACTCCCGCTTCTGGTAGCACACATTGCAGAAGACATTGATAATCTACGCGGATCATTTCTTTTTTGTTTAATACAAATTTGACAACTCCACGGTTTATTTGATTTTGTTATGAAATCTACATCAGCAGGTTGTAATTTTGCACAATAAGACAGTTGCAGTCACTGCAGATAATCTTGCAGGAGTCTCTCACTATTTTTACACTACAGATTTCACAACTCATCGTCTATGACTTAACACTTCGGCGACTAATTCGATTGCGATGATAATTGTCTACACCCAGCCGGCAAACTACAGCTCATGCGAATTAGAGGCCATTGCTATCATTTAGGCATTAAAAAACTCAGGGTATACTTATTAGGTCTAAAGTTCAAGGTAGTTACGGATTGTGACCATCGAAAGAAAAGAGTTAGCACCAAGAATTACAGATTGCGCATTGTTATTATAAGATTATGATTAAACTTTAGAACATGGAAGTAAAGCGAGGATGAGACGTGTACATACCCTAAGCATAAACCCAGTCGCGATGGTAGTTAGGAGCGGCATAGTATTAGAGATCGTATCGCTGCAGCACAAAGAAAGGACGAAAGACCAGGAGTTATATCAGCTTTGCTTGAGAAGGGACCATATAAAAAGTTTCTGTCTGATAAGAGCATTATTTATGAGACGAATGATCAAGAAGACAAGCTTCTTTGTGAACCTAAAGGTGTGGAAAAGTGTTATGAGGGAAAAAAAAATTGGAGGCAAAACTGCATACAATGCTTTCTAGCAGAGAAGAAGACAGGGAAAAAAAAGGATATCTGAATCCCTTCTCCAAAGTGTATTTGTCTCTACATACCTACCATTTGGATCATATTGGTCCGGTAACGGCAACTGGTAAGGAATACAAATACGTCTTTATCGTTGTAGATAGTTTTAGCGAATTTGTGTGGATCTACCCTACTAAACATTATCCACAAGTGAAGTAATCCAGAAACTGAGTGTGCAAAGTGCTGTTTTTGGAAATCCACAAGGGATTATAACAGATCGCGGAATGGTCAAGTCGAACGGATAAATAGAGTCATTTAAGCAAACTTTCTTCTGACAAGCCTGAAAATTGCTTAAAATTTACTAACAAAGTTCAACAATTTATTAATAGAACAACAAACAGAAGCACAGGAAGAAGCCCCTTTGAACTGATATTTGGTATCCAAATGAGGAACAAAGAAAACCTTCATATTGGAGATGTCATCGCTGAAGAGGACGCTTAACGACAAATCGCAGATACCCTGGTAGAACACCAGAGGTCCTTCAATAAAAAACGAAAGCGAGCTAGGAAATATGATCTCGGAGACATCGTCGCCATACATTGATCACAATTCGGTAATGCAATACAAATTCATAACAAATTTCTTGGTCCTCACAGAATCACCAACATTGGTCTCAATGACTGCGATGACGTGCAGAAGATGGGAAAAACAGAATGGCCCAGACGAACAAAAATCAGCACTGATAACATAAAGCCGTGACAGGCTTATGAAGACAGTACAGATGAAGAGTAGAAGTCCAACAAACCAGCATAAAAAGAACCTTACCTCAGATGACCAACAAAATAAACCTGAGAAGAAAGATGAAGATTCTTACCTGAGATGTCCAACGAACCAACATGAGAAAATACTTACCTGAGATGTCCAACAAACCAACCCGAGTAGGCACTGGCCCAAGATGCCTGTCAAGAAAAGGCAGTTCACAGAGGCGTTGAACAATAGGATGGCCGAGTTGTAGGATTCACAACAATGTGCAGGCGGCAACGCCCCACTGCAATGAAATCCACAGCTCCCAACCACAGCTGCCAACCGAGGCTCTATCATCAACCACCACCGCATTGTGTTTAAGAAATTAAATCGCTTGTTGGAAAAGAAAAAGAATTTATGAAGTGAATTAAAACGAAAAATAAAACCGTATTTATCTAATCAATCCCACATGAATATTTCTAATTCCAACGTTTATTGAAAAAATTAGACCTTTTTTGGTGAAAAAACAGCTTTTGGAATTAGTGCATTGCAAACAGCTGTTAAGCTGTCAAATTTTCTTACGAAATGCGATCCTTATTGCAATTTACGTACGAAAGCAAAAGTGAACATAAACTCGACGAAACCGAGAGATCCGGCATTACGGATGCGGATGTAGACGTACGGATGCTTTCGGCTATTATGGGACTGCCCTTAGAATTAGAAATGGAAGAAGAGTTTGAAAGAAGACAACATCGTTTTTGGGGAAATCCTGTTTGGGAGGTCGAGCGCCGAGGTCACGAGCTAGAGCAGCATTTGCTGAAGGATATATTGTAGCAAGGAGCTTGTAGAAGCTCAACCCCGCAAGAGAGCCCCTATAGAGGCCCTTCATATAAAACACCGAAATGCGGTACGCATTATCAAAACCTGCGGATCTGTTCCTTAGGGGAAGAAAGATGAGGAAACAAAAAGGAAAGTAGAGTAGGCGAACAAAATCCTTAAAGACAGACCCCCCACCTTTTCGAAATCGCTAAAAAACTCCCCCGAGCACCAAAAATCATTGGAAGAAACATTCGGGTTCCCAAAAGGTCCAAAATGAAACTCCGCCAGGACCTTCTGATGCTACATCTCTGAGGTCGTATAGCGATATCCTGAAGAACGAAATCACGAACGAGGTGATCGAAAGGAGCGACGCTGACGTATCCATATCAACAGACCGGTGGCAGCTGGTCAAGTTGAAGCTTTCGAGCAACTTCTTGACCATCATGCGGGAAAATGACCAGAGATCCTTGAATCTCTATAAAAAATAAAGCTGCAGGTGGCAAAGGAGGATATCCCTAGCATACCTTGAACCCACGCCTGGATCCCAGCTGAACACTAAACCTTGAACCTGAACATTAGGCTCAGTTACGCGACCTTTCCGACCAGTCTGGGGCGACTACCAAGATGTAGGCAACCATCTCTAGTTTTATGTCAGAGATGGATACTGACGACGAAACAAACAGAGAGTGTGGTAGGGGTTTATTTGGAGGATTAGTTCAATGACGCTTCGATTTCTCCAAAATTAACATCCACCACTCAAAAACGGCCTTGACCGCACTCATTCTGCGTCTATCCAAAGGCACAAATGATATCATCCTAATCCAAGAACTATAGATTGCTGAAGGGGTGGTTCGTGGACTAAGGACACCACTATATGTTCCGCTTTATACCAAAGACAAAGGTAAAGGTAAGATCAGAACTTGTATATTAGCGATATTAGAACCTCAGCGACCCCGACTAAACCATTGCCAGGAAACGGCCAAAGATAGCTTCTACCAAATGGGCCCTCCCACTGGTAAAAACCTGTAAAGGGTGGTAATAAAAGAAGGAAGACACAATACTGACCTCATGGTAGGATGCGATGCCAAAGCGCATCACACAATATAAGGCAGCACCAATACCAGCGATAGAGATAAGTCACTTTTTGAATACTGTGGTAAAGATGTGATAAAATTAAGAATCCAGCGTGGCATAACTTTAGGATCATACATCATTAAAAAACTCTCCATGTTGGAGAGTTCAGGTATTACAGCAGTTTTTTTTCATTTCATTTCATTTATTTGTTTAATTACCACTGTACATTTGAGAATATAAAAGATTCTTATAGGTTATGTACAGGAAAAATATGTATGGATAGAGTGCTTAAATTTGATGAATAATGACAATAAGAAAGTTCTAAATACTCGTTATATAGTTAAAATAAAAAAATAAATTTTTACATAAATGTAATTAAATTCATTTTGGCAGATTCAGTATTTAGAGTTAGATAGAATTGAGATTATGTGTGAATTGAAGAAATTTCAATTTCAAAATTTCAATAGCAATGGGTAGATTGTTCCATAGACTGACGGCATGAATGAAAAATTGTCTTTGCGAAGCTAAGTAGGTATGCTTAAGCTACCTCAATGAGTGGTAGCGTGCGGAAGGAGTTGATGCAAGTTTTTCAAATAAATATGATGGCTGTTTTTTGTAAATCATTTTTCATTTTTATCACATCTGAGCGGGGCCTACGGTCTATCGCCGAGTCCGAACGGCTTCCTTAGAAGCTCTTTCGTCGGCAACTTTTTACTTTCGGGAGTTTGCCATTGCCCGCCGAAAGGGTGATGGCGATTTTGAAAAAATTGTTGGTGACCCAGCCAGGAATCGAACCTAGCCTCCCTGCGTGATAGTCCAATGAGCTAACTATCGCGCCATCGCCATCGGCGACTAACTGAAAGGCCGCGTAAAGAAGCATTTATTTTAGATACAGTGCTATTAATATGATCACCCCAAGATAAGTTGCTACTGAAGATCATACCTAGGTTTTTCACGTTTGATACTAATTCTACTTGGATTCAGTTCAAGAAAGTGGGGTGGATATCATCGAAATGGGGCACATGTTTAAATATGGGAATTGCCTTGGTTTTGGTAGGGTTCAATATCAGTTTATTTTGTAAAGCCCAATTGGCGATTGCACATAAGTCGTCATTAATTTTGGAAGTGGCATCCTCGACAAGTCCTAAAGGAAAGCTATAATACAACTGAACGTCATCGGCATATATATGAAAATTACAATGGAACAATACAGACGGCAAATCGTTAATAAACATGAAAAAAAGAGGAGGACCAAGAATTGATCGCTGTGGGACTCCAATATTCACAGGACGGAAAGACGACAACTGACGATTGAAAGAGACGGCTTGTTTACGATTGGTGAGATAGGACAGAATAAATTTATTGCTCGAGTTTAAAAAATTGAAAAAAGTTGCAAGTTTACTACATGAAATTGACGGGATAACTGAGTCAAAAGCTTTGGAGAAATCCAAGAGCGTTACTATTGATACTCGTAATTTGTCCTCATCGATAGCTTGTCGAACATCATCAGATACTTTTAATAATGCAGTAATACAACTGTGTCCGGATCTAAAGCCAGATTGAAACGGGCATATAGGCTTGTTAATTTCAATATATTTTCTGATTTGATTACTTATTAATGACTCAAAGGCTTTGGATAAAAATGGAAGGACTACAATAGGCCGGTATTCATTCGCCTTTTCCTTTTTTGGAATAGGGATGATTTTGGCAGTTTTCCATTGAGTTGGATAGTTGAAGATCATAATAATGTAATTAAAAATGTGGGTTATTTGGGAGGGAATAAAAGGTAGAATTATTTTTATAAAGTTAGGGTGGATATCATCTAAGCCAATACATTTTGACCCTATAGCAAAAATGGCTTTGCCAATGGTTATAGGATCTACGACAGATAAAGTAAAAGATGCTTCCAATGATTTCATGGATACACGGTATGGGGGGGTATTTATTTTATTGGAGTCAGCATTAGCAAATTGTTTGTTTAATTCCTCTACGTCCACATCACCGTTGAGTACACATGACTTTTTACTCAAACCAATCTGACGTATTTTATTCCACAAAAACTTTGAGGACTTATTGAAGCTAAACTGGTTTGAGAAAAGGTTGAATTTAGCACGTCTTATCTTCTGTGTCACCTGGTTCCTAAGCAGTTTGAAATTGTTCAACATATCAATACACCTATACTTTTTCCACCGTCGATAGTAAGAGTCTCTTATAGCCATGATACTGCGGATGGAATTGGACATCCAGGGTTGATCTCTGGGGCTTAGACGACGAGTTTTTAATGGAACAAATTTTTCAAAAAGATATTGAATATTGGAGTTTAGAATGCTTACTTGTTCATTCGTGTCAGGAACCATGTACTCGTTTATTGAGTGCCAACTCAAGTTACTGCATTCATTAAATAAAATAGACACATTTAAGTTGCGAAAATCAAAATATTGAAAGGATTGATTTGGAGAACAGTCAGCATTCAAATGAAGAGTACAGAAAACTAGATCGTGGTACGAAAACGCTGGAGCAGAAAGTTGTTGATAATATTTCAACAGATTTTTATCACTAACAATAATTACAAAGTGGGTAGCATCGGAACAGTTTACAAAACACATGCTAAAAGGTTTCACGGCGTCCTTCAGACGATTACTACATGGACTGAGTAAATTAATATTAAAGTTCCCACACACTACGAAGTTTAGAGAAAGTAATTAAATTGCTCAATTACTTCTGCGAGTCTTTGATAACTGGCAACATTTGGAGGGGCATAAATTGACCCGAAAATTGTAGTTAGATCGCCGCTTAAAGCCTCAACGAACACAAAGTCATAAGGATGCGTGGGAGAGCAACGAAGTAGAAGTCGAGATCTAATGTGGCTTTTAATGTAAATTGCAGATCTACCTCCCGTTCGGCCATGACGATCAGCACGACAAGGCGGTTTAAAACCCTGCAGAGTAAATAGGTCATCGCCCATATCAGGACGCATCCAAGTTTCGGAGATGCAAATAACGTCAATCAAGCTATTCTCAAATACAAATCTGAACTCATCAATTTTATTCACCAGGCTTTGTGCATTGATATGACAAATGCAAAGCCCCTTTTGTCGCTTGCACATAACATTCACTAAAGGCCTAACATTTTCATTCATGACGCCAGTGTTAATGTTATTGTGGTTGGTCATAATAAAACATAACTATCAGGTGCGGGGTCGAACACAAGAAGAGCTCATCAACAACGGTAGTTAGTGTAAAACGAGATTGAGAAAAAATTACTGAAACATCTCCAAAATAGATAGAATTAAAGAGAAATAAAAGGAAGTTTAGCATTAAATCTATAATAAAAAAGAGCATAAGGCAAAAAAGAATTAAAGAGAGACTAGGCTGCAAAAGCTTATATTGAAAGTTAAAGTTGCTGTTGATCATTGTTGTTATAGGTATTGTTGTCACCATTCGGTCCAACTACATTCCTCAAATATTCCAAGCAACGTATAGTAATTGAGACTTCATTCGGCGAAGAGCGGACACGCACAAGGCCATCAGCGGTGAAAACATTGCAGATGAGAGATCGGCGTTTCATCAAAAGAGCTTCTCGATACAGTGGGTGAGTTTTTCCTCGTCAAGCTTTCGTTTATAAAAAAGCACTTCGAAGAACTTATGCCAACATCACTGAGCCTGAGGAATGTTTTGTTGTTTTTGCGGTAGTTTTAAACTGCTCTCAGCAAACTTTGTTTTGCACGTTTGTCAGAGAATTTCATAATGATATATGCATCTGCAGTGTTGGGATGTTTCAGTGTGGACTTCGCACGAAAAATTGTTGTTAGAGGTGGAGGTGAGATATTTACTTTTGAGCATATATTGTGATACATGTTGGTTAAATTTTCATCGTGTGTTTCGGGGATGCCAAACATGACTGCGTCAGAAGCAAAATTATCTCTTTCGATTTGATCGATTAAGAGGTCTAAGCGTGTACATTCTTGACGAATTTCAAGGACTTTTTGTTCAAGTTATCGCTTGGTTTCATTTACCTGTATGTTCAGTTTTAGTTCCAGCGCTGATAGCTTTGCATCCAACATTTTAGTAAAATCCTCTCCCCATTTCTCCAGTTTCTTCTCGGTTTTACTAAATAAATTGTCAGCGACACTGTTAGAGCTGTTGTTTCCAGATTCTCTGGGTGAGCTGATTTGTTGTTTTAGGCGATGTGCTCTCGTTTCAAGTGGCATTTTATATATGACAGATTAAAAAAAAAGTAAAAAATTTCGAATAAGATTTTCAAAATAGACTATTTTCTGACAGTATTTTTGCCGAAAAATATGAAATGCAATCAAGAAAAATAGCCGTGGTTAGAAAGCAGAAAACTTGAAAAATTAAGCGAACGGAAATAATTAAACTTCTAGACACTCTTCATACTTCCTACAGCTTGAAAGCAGAAGTAACGAGAAAGAACTAGAACCCGACAAATGTGGTATAAGTACAGGATGAGAAACAGCGTATGATAAGTTGATTTTTGGAAAGCGATAGAAAAAGAGCTAAGTCTTAAAAGTGAACGATAAGAGATTTGAATTGTGAGAAAGTAGTAAAATCGATTGTGAATTAGAGGTCTGCAATGAATGTCTTAAAACCATTTCCAAGACATTCGTTTTATTACGAGTACACCTTATTAGTGCACTCATAGCCTATGAACTGAAATAAATGAATTTGCTCTTGTTTGATTACTATGTAAGCCGTGTACTCATCTTCAACAAAACCCATTAGGTAGTGCACTCGTAAGAAAAAGGTACTCACAAACGAGTACTCTAATAAGCGAGTACTCACTTAAACGAGTACTCTGTTAAGTAATTGATATACTGAGAAGCGCTTTAATATAGAATTGAAGAAGAGAATCCAAAAAAAGTACATACAAATATTTATAATTATATAAACATATTGTAATATTTCGTCTAGGGTTCGAAATGATAAAACGTTATTCTGTTTCTAAAACACTCTATTTATTATTATTTAAATACAACTTTCAATTAATTCACAAACAATTTCACTTCTATTTCACAATTCAAATCTCTTATCTTTCACTTAGTACGACTTAGGTCCTTTTCCATCGCTTTATAAAAATTAACTTATCGTCCGCAGTTTCTCATCCTGTATTTATACCACATTTGTCGGGCTCTAGTTCTATCTGGTAACTTCTGGTTTGAAACTGGGGTAATAACTGAACTCTCCAACGTGGAGAGTTTGTATGATCCTAAAGTTATGCAACACTGGATAATTGATTTAATCACATATATACCACAATATTCCCCTCTTAAACTTGTTCGTCCCGAACAAACTCTTCGACATTCTGCCCAATATAGCGATGTATTCGATCCACATGAACCACTTTCATCTTGCCTCTTCCTCGTTGAATGCGATAGACAACATCGTTGATGCGTTTTACGACTTTATATGGTCCTTCCCAGTCTTGCTGTAATTTGGGTGATACGCCTTCCCGTCTATGAGGGTTATATAGCCACACTAGATCTCCTTCCTGGAATCCCGTTGTGGTCGCCTTGACATCATACCTCGTCTTCATGCGGTCACTGGCTATCTTGATCTTATCCCTGGTTCTTTGGTGCACGTCCCTAATAATCTCTCTGCGACATAGTCGTCTTCATTTCTGTTCTCTTCAGACGGCGGTGATCCAAACATCAATTCACTAGGTAACCGGACTGTTCGACCGAAAAGGATTTTCGATGGAGTGTGACCTGTGGTGTTGTGCACTGCACTCCGATAGGCTAATACAAACATTGGAATTTGCCTATCCCAATCGCATTGCTTGCCACCAACGACCTTTGATAGGTGTTCATTCAAGGTTCTGTTGGAGCGTTCTACCATCCCGTCCGATTGTGGGTGGAGCGGTGTTGTTCTCGTCTTTTTGATACCCAGTAGCTCGCATACCCCTGGGAGAATCTTGGATTCGAAGTTGCGCCCTTGATCCGAGTGCAATTCCATCGGTACGCCGAACCTGCTCACCCAGTTGTAAACGATCGGTTCAATCACTGTTTTGGCTTCCTGGCTAGGGATAGCAAAAGCCTGGGCCACTTGCTGAAGTAATCCATAATAACAAGAATGTAGCGATTTCCCTTCTCGGTTTTAGGAAACGGCCCTGCGATGTCAACTGCGATTCTCTCGGAGGGCGCTTCAACGTTATATTGTTGCATTCTGCCGTGAGTTCTAACCCTCGGGCCTTTACTGGCGGCGCAGGTGACACACTTTCTGCACCAATTTTCTACATCGTCCTTGGCGTGCACCCAAGTTCGTGCAGTTCCCTTAGCACGTCACTGACTCTCGACCTTGGCACAAAGAGCTGCATCACAAACGACTTTCCATCCGAGGTTTCCCACCTTCGCCTCAAAACACCATCTTGAACATGAAGCAAGTCCCACTGTGCCCAGTATGCCTTTAGTTCGGGACTTTTATTGGATATTTCCTGCCAATCTGGTTTTCCTTCAAGTTCTTTCCAGACGTTTCGCATTTCACTTTCATTCCAACCGTCGATGGGCTCAGCTCTTAGCCGTTGGGTGGATACCGCATCTTTTTCTTCTTGTCATGCGCAATGTTTGCAATCAGATTTGCAAGGTCGCCGGGACAGAGCATCCGCATTAGAGTGAAGGCCAGAAGTTCCCACCTAGTAACACAGTAGTTCCTTTCCGGCTTAGAGAGCACCTTACTAAAGTAGGAAACTACTTTCTCTTGCCCGTCATGCATCTGCAAAGGACAGCTCCAATTCCGACGTTACTGGCATCTGCATCCACAATAAATGTTTTTCCTGGAGTAGGGCACGCTAATACAGGGGCCTCACATAGTTGTTGTTTGAGAGTTTTGAAGCTTCTTTCGCATTCACTTGACCATTTGAATTGTTTTCCCTTTTCTGTTGAAGCAAACTCTTTGCTATCCCAGCAAAATCCTTCACAAACCGCCTGTAGTAGGAAGCCAGTCCCAGAAAGCTTCTTAGTTGGTGTTTGTCTCTTGAGAGATCTTTTCTGGGTCTGTCCTTTCCCCTTCGGATGAGATAATATGTCCCAAGTATTTGACATCCGACCTAAAGAGATGACACTTCTTCGGGTTTAGCTTTAGCTGTGCACTTCGTAGTCTTTGGAACACTTCCTTTAAGTTATCTCGATGTTCTTAAAAAGTTTTGCCGACCACGATGACATCGTCCAGGTAGACCAAACAGGTTTTCCATGTTAGTCCCAGCAAAACACGTTCCATTAGACGCTCAAAGGTTGCCGGAGCATTGCACAATCCGAATGGCTGGCGATAATCCACGCAGAATCTATTGGTGCCATCTTTCTTCTTGACCAGTACAACGGGTGATGCCCACGGACTCTTAGAGCCTTCAATGAACCCTTCCTTTTTCCATAGTCGAAACCATTTCTGCAACCTCCGTCTGCTTAGCTAATGGTAATAGCCTAGGAGGTTGACGTATGGGTCTTGCATCTCCAGTGTCTATTCGGTGTTGTACCAAATGTGTGCTGCCATATTCGCCATCCTGCGAGGCAAATACGTCTGCAAATTCGTTGATTAGTTCCTCTGTCATCGCTCGTTGCTCCTGGTTCAGCCCGGCTTGCCTGAGTATAGCTCTTTTTAACTCGGCTGTGCTTCTTGATGGCAAAGATATAGCAGAATTTTTCCTTCGACAACTTGGTGACAGCAGTTATCGGTATGCACGCTCCGATCGATTGTCCTTGCTTTAGTTTGATGCTCTTATTTCCCACATTCAA
Source organism: Volucella inflata (assembly GCA_928272305.1). NCBI lineage: Eukaryota > Metazoa > Arthropoda > Insecta > Diptera > Syrphidae > Volucella > Volucella inflata. Next base: position 86,239,896 of record OV743716.1, on the reverse strand, counting down.
TATTCTTACTCGGACCGTTTTGCCTTTCGGCTCAACGAGCATCTTTCCTACGACGTAATTCTGATACTGATTTTAAGAGTCCGGCCCAATCAAATAGAATCGATGGCTCCCAAGATCACCTTCCAGCTTTGCCCAAATAAGTGTCTCTGCGGAAGGTGGTAAGATCTCGTCCTTGCTAACTATTGTCCTAAGGCATCCGGCATTCTCATACCCGTACACCATCGGAATCTCAACGTTCCTGCACTTAAGTACTTCAGTTCTGATGTCGAGCACTACCTTATGCGCCTTCATAAAGTCAACTCCAATGATGCACTCGTCGCATATATCGGGCACTAGGAATACGTATTCACCCACGTTAGTCCTGTAAGATTCATCGTAAGAAGAACCTCTACATACACCTTTGCCGTCGCTCCTGTTGCTGTTTTCAAGCAGTAGCTAAGGGATATCATGGGCGATATCCCTTCTTATAATGGAAGCAGTAGCACCGGTGTCAATGGTGGCCACGCATTTATTCTGGTCAATGTGGGCTTCCACTGTAAGACTCTTGTTACTTCGTTTTGTTTGGGAGACTTGGATTTTGATCCTGGGGGCGTTAATTCCAGAAACCAACTTCTGCCCTTCGAAGTTGGTTCTTACACGTTTCCCGCCTGTTGGCTTGACGTTGCGCTGCTTGCAGGATAGATCTCATTCCTGCCAGATGCCTCTTCGTTACGTCTCCTAGCAGCGCATTGTGGACAACTGCGTTGTTTAAGTGGCGACCTGCACTCACGCTGCAGATGTCCTATTTTGTTGCAGTTCCAGCAACGGACTTGTCCTGCACGCGCAATGTTTTGCTCCACGACGTCTGCTCGTTGGCAAGGGCATTCCACGGCTGTCACTTTTCTCACGCGGTGGATTCCTTGAGATGCTTGGTCGGCAGCTTTCATCGTCAGGGCAAATGCTAGGGCCTCAGGAAGGGTTCGTTTTCCAGCCATTCTTACAGCCATTTGCAACTGCCTATCTTCAATCGCTTGGGTAAACGCCTCTACAGCCATTTCGTTGATAAGGTCTTCTCCGGCATTAGGATAAGGTAAAATCGGCAACCGTTCGATATCGGCCTGCAACCGCTGAAGTGTTTCTCCCCTCTTCTGGACTCAGCTGCGCAGTTGCACTCTGTATACTTGATGCATATGGTCATCTCCGAAGCCCATTTCTATGGCTTTAACCTTCTATTACCTTCTGGGATGATTTGCAGCAATTCCGCAGCTGTACCTCTCAGTGACACCGCAAGCGCAATCGGCTTTTCCTCGTCGTCCCAGTTGTTGACTAGGCAGCTGCTTCGTCTTCGATATATTGGCCACGATGTTTGGCCATCAAAAACAGGCGGTTGCAACTCTTTCCTTCTAGGGCCGTCTGTAGCAATTTCTTCACTCTCTCTAGTTATCTAGCAAGATTCTGAATATTATTTTCAACCTTCTCGAACTGTTCCTGGAATTCGGTTCCAGCCTTTGCGAGTTTTGTCTCGTGCATATTTAATTTATGACCGATTAGTTAGAATTTGGCTTCTAGAGAATTTTTGAACTCTTCAACAGTGTCTTTCTGTGCGGCAGCAATGGAATTCTTCTGTTCTTCAAACGTAGAATCCACACTTCTCCTTGTTTTCTTCTAAAGAATTTTTCTGTTCTTCTAACTTAGAATTCAATCCAAGGAGTAATTCCATCATAACGGCCAAGTCAACTCCTGTGCTCACTTGTTCTTCTTCTACATCGAACAAAATAGATTTTGGGTTAAATAGCAGGGACATAAGACCGATACTAAACTTCGGGGTGGTTGTGTGGTGGACGGCCTTAGACAAATCTGTGAACTGCGTAAAGCTAAGCAATGGCCTATGAACAGCATGTCTGGACATAAGCGGAGCCCTACGCACTACTCCCTCCGGTGCTCTGGACACTCTGTTTCACCTTACACCCCTTGACATTTATAGCAGACAAGTAGCCGCCAACACAGCTATTCGCCTTAAAGCGACTTTACAGTGGGTTATTTTGGCCACGCAAATATTCTTAACGCACTTGGAATCCTACCAGAAAACATCGACTTAACCAAATCCAAACAATGGTTTGACAAGGGCTTCCATGTAAGCACTCCCTCCAGATCCTCGTGGGAGGAAAATGCGTTCCTGGATGACAATTCAATCAATGGTTTCTGGAGTAGGAGGATCACAGATTCATGCGGCATTACAATGGGCCAACAGGCCTAAGTGGGTTGGTTTTTCAATAGCCACTTTCTCTTTACTCTCTTTAGTTCTTTAGCAAGATTCTCAATATTGTTTACAACCATCTCGAACTATTCCTCGACTTTCACGAGCTGTACCTGGAATTCGGTTCCAACCTTTCCGAGTTGTGTCTCGTGCATATTTAATTTTTGTTCGACTCTTTCGAATTTCGCTTCTAAATAATTCTTGAACTCTTAAACATTGTCTTTCTACCACGCAACAATGGAATTCTTCTGTTCCTCTAGAGAATTGTTCTGATCTTCAAACTTAGAATCCATACTTCTCCTTTGTTCTCCTAACTTAGAATTCAATTCAAGTGCTCGAATGCTCTTCTTATACGTCGAACGAAATGGATTTCGGGTCTTCACCCTTTTTTTGGACCGCTTCCTGTAGACGAAGAGTCAAATCACTTTTTCTTCCAGCTGTGGAAAGATTCCGCTCCTCTAGCTCAATTTTCAGCTGTGGTATACTAAGCTATAGCAACGTTCGGGGCATTTTTTTTATTTTTTTTTTTGTTTTTTTTTGTTTTTTCACGGCACTCAGAATAAGTTTTATCCCACTTTTCTTCTTTTTTTTCCGGCAAGGGCAGGTGAAAATCTTCGATCAGACACTATGAGGATCGCTCATAGTAGTGTGAGATTCTTACTCCCTAAAAACACCTCCCTTCGATAATTACTTTTGATACCGCAACTAATCCTACATGTTCCGCTTTTTTAACGCAGTTTCAATTTACCGTGCCAGGTCCAGAGGCTTAGTTCTTTGAAGACAGCGCAATAAATTGTGTTCATCCGGAATTTCTAGGACTGTATTATTAATATGCCCGTTTACCCGGATTTTATGTATTCATGCGAAGTTTCTTACTTCATCTTCGACAGAAGTAACTCCAAGGTCACGATGCAGGTCAATATTTCTTATAAACCACGGTGCATGTACAACTCCTCGTAGGACTTTATTTTCAAAAGTTTGTAAAATACTAATATTTGTTCTCTTGGTACAACCCCAGAGTTGTATACCATAAGTCCACGCCAGTTTTAGCACCTGCTTATATAAGAGCAGCTTATTTTCTACGCTAAGTTTGGTATTTTTACCAAACAGCCAGTACATTTCTCTGTATATAGATTCTAGTTCTGTACGCTTCTTTTTCAAGTGCGTCTTCCATATTAGCCTTGCATCGAGTGTAAGCCCAAATATTTAGCCTTTAGTGGATGGGTAGGTGACTTATTTTTCTGTAAGTAAAGTTTACATGCACAGATTTGGTCCCGTTGAGAGTGATTTGCCAGATCTTTGTCCAGTCATATACTTTATTTAGAAGGCTTTGCAGTTTCGCCGTTGATTCCTCCATTGTCTTTTTCGACAGCTTAAATGGCAGTGTCATCGGCAAAGGTGGCAAGAACAGTCCCCTCGACTTGTGGTATATCTCTTGTATATAAGAGATACAGGAGAGTACCGAGCACACTTCCCTGCGGTACACCGGCCAATATATCTTTAAACTGCGATACGTAATTTCCGTATCTAACACGAAAAATTATATTTTTAAGATACTAAATCAATATGTTGCAAAGTTTCGATGGCAAAATTTGCTGTAATTTTAACTTTCAAAGGCTTGAGAGACGTCAAGAAATACGCTTCAGCAAATCTTTTTCTCTTCCAGAGCTTTTTCAATTACTTCGGTAATTCTATGCACCTGGTCAATAGTCGAATGCTTAATCCGAAATCCAAACTGATGGTTGGGGATAAGATTTTTGTCTTCAATATTTGGTATTAAACGTTTGAACGTTTCTCCTTATCCTCCTTCGCCCATTCATTGCTATCCATTTTATTTGGTGGCGCTGGGGTTTTGGGCCTTTCTAAGTCTTTAAATGCTTTCAAAAGCCAGTAAATTGTCTCTTTTCCTGCCGTCAAGTTTTCAACATACGTATTAACTACGCAATTTTTGTGGTTTCTAAGAGTCTCCTTGACCAGATTACAAAGTTTATTTAGACGTCTTTTATCCTGCAGAGCTCGAATAAATTTCCATTTTTTGCGTGCTTTCCTCTTTTCCTTCATCATTTTTTTTAATCTTTGGCGGGTAATTTGTGCTATTTTTCGCCGTTTTTTGTCGTTGATTAGGTGGAACAACACACGCAGCACATTGAACGATTTCCACGAAGGTGTCAACTTTGATTTCAAGTTCAAGTTGTGATCTTATTGATACTCGTACCTTTAAATCCACGTTATCTTCAATTACCTTCCTGAATCCTTCCCAATTGGTATTTCTTCCAGTTAGTCGAAACGGTACTTGTCTTTTAATAAGCGTGTCACTCATTGTCAGTATAACTGGAGAATGGTCGGAGGAAAGATTGAAGCTTTCATCAAGTTTTATATAATTTTTGTAGAATACTTTCAAAATGAAAAAAATCGATAAGATCGGGTATTTTCATTGTGTCTGTTGGACAATAAGTCGGCTTACACGTCGAATGGAATTCATAGTTGTGTTCCATACCAGCTTCATAGACCAATTTTCCTTTTTGGGAAACCCATCTCGAGCCCTAAGAAGTGTGCTTAGAATTAAAGTCACCGCCAATTATAAAAGTAGATCCAAGCGAAATAAATATATTTTTGATCATATCTTCTGTGACCTTGGATCGCGGAGGGAAGTATGTGGCTGAAATGGTAAAGGAATTGCGTTCGGTTTTTACGCGTGTGCAACTAGCACAGCCTCGAGCTCTATTTTTATATCTTTGTTATGCTCGATCGTCTCTTTGATACATATATAAGGAGGATCCGCCTCTAGCATTTCCCGATGGGTGATACGCGTAGCATTTCTTAAAACCCCTTATTCTTGCGCGCGACCCATTTTTCAAGTGGGTCTCAGAAATTAAACAAACGTCAATATCATTGATATTGAGGAATAATACTAATAAATTGAGTTTGTCTAAAACGCCCTTAGCGTTCCAAGTAAGTATTTTTCGTTGTCCTTTCTTTATTTTATCGGGTGAGTTGGTTTTTTATTTAACCTGTTTTCAATATTTGTTAACTGTTCGAAAATAGGTTCATTTATATACTTTGTTTTGCTGCTAAGGTTTCGCTAGTACAATGGAAAATACTTGAGATGCAGAGTCCCCTGATTCATCGACTCTTTTAGAATTTAGTTGTGGCTTGGGCATATTTTAGATTGCCCGATAGTTTACGTGTAACGCTTGGCGGTCTTTCTTCCACACAAGTTTTCAATAACAGAGACATTTAGTTTTTTTTTGTTTCCGTCATTTTATCGAGTCTTTGCTTTTTTCGAGGCGCAGTTTTGGAGGGTTCGTTTTGCGCGTTGATCAACTTATTTCGTCTATTTTGCGGCTCTCTGGCTACTTCACATCCTCAGAAATCAGCGACATGTTTCCCTTTACAGTTGACACACATCGCAGGAGTTTGTCTGCTTGCAACACAATCCTTGGAAAGATGAGTTCCTTCGCATTTAACGCAACGCGGTTCTCTTTGGCAATACACTTGCGTGTGGTTAAGTTCCTGGCAACGTTTGCACTGCGGAATTAATTTGGTGTTTTTACGC